>MTQE01001134.1:52478148-52502518 GCA_014337955.1 Aspidoscelis marmoratus | reverse complement strand
TCAGATTCACAGCCAGATTTACGCCACTTGCGCTCTAGCCGTCGACCTTCGATCTTGACAATGCTTCAGTTTCCAGGTGCTGAGAATGTAAAGCACATAATTATTCTGGGTTCCTCTGCTCAGGGTGAATTCAAATTCTTCTTCTTATCAAACTCTGTAAAGGGTACGGAGGCCTGCAGGCAATGGAGGCCTGCTTAAGTAAGGATCAATTTGTGTGTTTAAGGTAAGTTCTGTATTTGAGGAACATGCCCACTGTAAGAAGGCAAAGCATCAAAACTGAAAAATATCTATTCTTAATCAGTCAGAGGCGTTTTCTGACAGTGCACGAAACCTTCTGTGATTTGTGAGGTATGTCACTGATGGTTTCTATACTCCTATTCTATATAGATCTGTAGCTATTTGATTTTATTATTATTTATGATACATAAAAGCATCAATCAGTGGGATCTGAGTAAGTAAAGTGATCTAGCATGTAAGTTGCTTAGGAGATCAATCTTTCCAAATGAACAAATTGTCATGAACATATCACTGTATGATAGAATGTATCATTTCAGAGAGACTAGGTTGCCCTATATACTTCTAGCACCAAGAAACCATCTTTATTTCTAGTTTGCAATGAAGTGATTTATTCATTGAAAGATTTTTAGCTACATAACAACCACTCCATTTCTAAAAATCCACAGATCACTCCACTAATTTCTGCTTTTCTTCCCTCTGAATGTCAGATGGACAAGCTGCCCTTCTTTCTGGCCAGTCCCCCCCTCTCCCTGAAAACAAAGCCAAGAGAAAATAGTTAAAAATGGAAGAAATCTAGTATATGAAGCTTCATATCTGGGTCAGGACAGAAAGAAAAGTAAGAATAACACATAACCATGGTAAAGACACTCCATGTTCACAGAGCAAATTTGCTAAAGAAACAGCAGCATTTCCTAACACATTATGGGGTGGAGAGCTGGGTTAACATGATTTATCTTATAAACAGTATGTAAAGAGAAAACACTGCAGTAGTTTTGTGAGGGTGAGGAGAAGCAGCTTGTGAATATTTAAAGGATTATTCTGCTCTGATGGTCTTGAATGAATCAAATATGGTGAATCCTACAACTTGTTAAGAACAGGGAAGTACCTGTCTTCGTTACGGTATGACAAACAATGCATTAGGTTTAATAAACAGTGCTGAGAAATATCAGAACACAAGAATCATTGTAAAGCAGTGATTATGAAAATAATGACATTTAAGAGCACACAACTTGCATCTTAATGAAGCTTAGTCCTTTAAGGAAGATAAATTATTTCATTTTTAAAAAATGCATATTGTGGTACTATAAATGAAATACCAGAAATAATGGATAAAACATTTACTGAAATTTTAAATGAAAATAACTATCACTATAAAATCAGTTTCCAAGACAGTTAGCATATCATATGAAATTGCACTCTTATTATATGCACTATGATCTGAGCCTTGCAAAACGAGAGATAAAACTTGACTATGTTTTTGTGACTTAGTCAGAGTAAGGCTGTGGTCACCTAACGTTTAATTCAGCTTCAGTCCACCTTCAGAGTGAGAGAACAGATCAGCAAAGTGACCAGTTATTTTCTTTCCACATCATCTATCCCCAAAATGAATTTTCTGAGTTAGTTAACGCTGAAAGAAAACCTCTCACTTTGTTGGACTGAAGCTGGATTAAACCTTGAGTGTGACTGTGATGTCCAGCCAGGACTGTTTCTATCTCACCCTGCATTTTCCTTAGTAATTAGTTGAGGCCTTAGTATGTTTTAGTATATGAATTACTTCATTGTATTAGTTGTGGGAGGAGTTAAAGGAACTCCCTGCGTTTCACCAGGTTTGGTTTGTCCCTTCCAGGAAAGCTCTATTTTAGATAGAAACTTCCTGGTTTTTAATGAGTTTTGGGGGAGATCTTGCAGAGAGGTGTCCTGCTAAAGTTTTGATGGCAAATAGGCCCAGACAGCCGGAACACTTCTAACACTTAAGCCAAATATGTTACCAGAAATCTGAAGTAACTAAAGGAAAGAAACAGGAGCTGAAAGACCTTGCACCAGCTCCATTGAGTGAGAGGATCAAACCCATAAAGATGACACCCTGAAGACTGCTGAAACTTTCAAACTGTAAAGTGTCCTTTATTTCAAGGCTAGCTAGAGAAAGGGGAAGAGAAAGCCCCTTACTTACGTTCTTTAAAATAAATTTCTCCCTTTTTGGACTTTATATTCAGCATTAGAGCTTTCTTTGGGTTGAAAGTGTTTGGTCTCACCAGGGTACCAGCTTTGCGTACCCGAACCTGCCACCACCCTTAGTCAGGTGTGTCTTCACAGTGACCACAGTCTAAGATAGTAGCAACATATTACTTATGAAGTAAAGGTGCCTTAATTAGGCCCTCAGGAGAGGTGGTCTCCACTGCAGGTAATAAACGTTGGGCTCGCTTAAGATGCCTTTTCTTTGCAAGAGAGACATGGACAGTGGTTTATTCAGAAAAAAAAAGGTAACAGACAGGTAGAACTACTTGTGTCATTCACCATTAGCAAATTTTAAAAGTAAACATTTTAAAATAAATTTCAGTCACATTTGATTACAACCGGTTATTTCACGTTGATGCCAATCTGAAAAACAGGCCCTGTGTTGGCATATTAAGGGAAGTCCAAGACCACAATTCCCCAATGATGTCACTAAGAATGAACATTATGCAAGTCTACTTGAAATAAAAGTTCCAGTGAGTATAATGATGCATGTGGATATACAGCCATAAGCACTGAAATTTTTTGCTTCGGTGTGATCCCTCTGTAGACTGTAGTATCTGCATTCTGGATTAACCCCAGGAGGCATGGCCTCCCATGAATGCCCTGTCGAGATGATACCATCAGCAGGCCTGTTCCCTGGCATGAAAATGATAGCAGGGGATGTGCCAACAGGAAACCACTTCAGAGTTCCCAGCAGTGGGCCAGTCTTTGTGGATGGCTGAACCAGGCCTAGTGCCACATATAACATGGCATCATTTGTTGAAAAGAGTCATTTGCAGCATGTTGCAGCATTTCCCCAGTCTGCAGCCATGGAAAGCAGGGAATATTTGTTCCCATCCTTTAGAGTTAGCCGGCAATGGGGCTGCTGTGTGGTCTTGACCTGGATCAAGTGATTTGGGCCAAGGCCAGTCTCCACATCATGTACAAAAGTACACTGTCTTCTATGGCTGCACTGAAAAAGCTGTGTATAAAATGCGGTCAAATTTCTACCCCCAAAGCTATTTAATTAAAACAAATTATTACCAATTTTATGTGATATTAATCATTAACTGAACTGCATTACTGTCATCTTTAAAAGGCCTTTTCCACACTTAGCCTTATTCTAGAATATATCTCAGAATAGGGACCTGCCATGGAATGCATTAGCATGAGGACAATAGATGCCTATCCAGAGATATATTCCAGAATAAGGCCAAGTGCGGAGCTGAAGTCTAATACAGAAAGAGGGAACAGTTAAACCTATTTAGAAAACTCCATCCATCTGATGAGCTGACATTAGTCATGGAATAACTTTAAGGTTAACAGCTTTGTTTTTATGCCCATAGCATGCAGATTTTCCTATGGCCTGGAGTTTTTATTGGATAAATTACAAAATCAGAATCTTATTGCTCTGTTTGTGTGACATAAATTGCTATAATACCAATACAGATCCCTCTCCTGCCACAAGCAGAGAATTAGATCTGAATGTGAGAAATAAGCAGTAGGAGCTAATAAAATCTGTGTTAAACAGCTATTCATCTGAAAGAAAGAATAAACAGAATAAAAACAATGAGGGTCTCATGTGGTGCTATTAACATTAGGACAAGAATCCATATAGGATATGGATTACTACTTCAGTGTAGAAGAACTCCTCCTTAGTTGTCAGCCTAGGCTTCTGTGTTATATTAAGTAATACTAAATAACAAACATTCAGACAGAAAAAAGTATAGATTAGGAAAAGCAATTATTAACATTTAGCGCTTGCCATTTGTTGGGAAGGGGAACTTTGCAACTCGACGTATTTCCAATTAGAAACAAAGCACATCTGCCCATAGTAGTAATAGAGTATTGATCAACCAGGGTTTGTTTATAGGAGTATTATTGATAACAAAAATAAGGAATTTACACAGTTTTTAGGTCCACTTGGGCACAGAGAAAAAGAAAGAGAGCTCATTTAACTCAATAGCATTAGAGGATATTTTCTTCTATCCTCTTCTTAACTTAGAAATTAGGGTTATCCATACCCCATACACTTCTCAAAGTAAGCGTCCCCATGGTGAGGATACTGAGAGGCGAACATGAATCCGCTTCGTAAGAGTCCCCATGCAAAGCCCTAATTTGGGCTAAATGAGGGACAAAATCCTTCAGATCAAAGTTTTTTTAAAAAAAAACCTTGAAAACTCTTCTCGCCCCGAGTTATGGGGCAAGAACGGGTTATCTCGGAGGCATGGGGACACTCCCAGGTTATGATCACAGCATTAGTGAGCGGGGTTTCGCTGTCCCTGCTGCTAATGCTGGGATCACAACTGTCCCCCTTACCTGAGTGCTTAATTGCCCAGGTAAGCCTGACAGCTGCCCTGCAACCAGCTGAGCAAAGGTCAGGGGGTTATAGCAGCTCTCATGCACACAAGCAGAGCTCCACTAATGATTAAAAGAGAGACAGGAGCACAGAGCTAATTAATATGCACCTCTTTCCAAGGCTGGGAGATAACAGGCAGCTAATTTGCTTCCCTAATTTGCCTGTAAACTCTGATGAGTCAGCCTCCCAGCAAGGAGCTAATTAATATGCACCTCTTTCCAAGGCTGCAGGTTACAGGCAACTCCCAGTCTTGGAAAGAGGTGCATATTAATTAGCTCCATGCTAGAGTCTCTCTTTCAATCATTAGTGGAGCTTTGCTTGTGTGCATGAGAGCTGCTATAACCCTCTGACAATTGCTCAGCTGATTGCAGAGCAGCTGTCAGGCAAGTGTTTGTGGTAAATCAACCCCTTACCTAGGCGATTAAGTGCTCAGGTAGGGGGTGGAGAAAACGGCAGCATCCCAATGCCATGGGGACTCCTTAATGCGAATTAAGATTCGCATTAAGGCTGCCCCAAAGCCACAGCGCATCAGGGGCAGCCTCATGAGGATGCACCCAAAATGTTTCCTTGGATGGAGATGGAAGAGCCTGTGAGCCATAACAAAGAATAAGTCCAATATCCCATTAAATTTAGTTAAAGAGACCAAAAGTTAGGAAGGATTGACTTCAACTGACTTTTAAATATTTGCTCTTACAGTACCATGAAAATGTGATGCACAGAAGGAAAGGATGAGTTTAGATGCTCTGAGTATGAAGGGACTAGCAGCATATAATCTATTTATACATGTACTATGCACAGGCACTAGAACACACAAATGGGAATGAACTGCTGCTGGCTTTAGACTAATATAGTTCTCCTAATCATATCTCATCCCTTACATTTTCTTCCTTATGCGTGGCTGGAAGAAAAACTTTGACAAGCCTGTTTTATCCAGTAAATCCTGTAGTTTACAAGAAATTCTGTGAACCTTCATATCAAGTACCTATATCAAATAACAAACTGCCGCTATGCCACCAGCATGTTTAGGAGACTGCTAGCTAATCCCACCAATAGATTCCTCTGCTCCATCATTTTCTAGTAAATATTGCATTCCACAGACCAGATATATATAGAACAGAGCAGATGCATAATTCTTCTCTAAGCAGTCAATATCAACACCTTTAAGCCATTCTTCCATTGCTTCATTACAATCTACTTCCCCATTATAATACATGTGATTCATCAGTAATGTAAAATAAAATAAATTAACTAAACAGAATTTCAAAGATCTGTTAGAAGAAATAAGGAGCAGTACTATAATAATATCTGCAAAGAAATGGAGGAAATGGCCAGAAGGGGCCGAACTAGATCTGTTAGAGACATGAAAATTTCACCCTCAAATTGGTCCTCTTAAAGACGCATCTTGACTGAAGATAAATGATGGTGATAAGATCAGGCAGAAATAAAAAGATTATACCAAAATTTGTGTAGAAGAAATAATATTCAGGATTTTCTGGATGAGGCTAGTTATATACAGGAATCAATGGTCATGGAATCGCTTCTCTGCTAAACTGCCTCTAAACATTGTAGTGGCTTTGGTTAGCTTTTTAGCTGGCAATCTTCAGAAGCTGCTTGCTGGCAATCAGGGAACTGGGGTGGAATAAGGGTTGCGGGACGAGACTCGTGGGAAAGCAAGGGTCAGATGACCCCCCTCCCTCATTGTTGCATCTTTACCTGTCAGGCTGGGGTGATGAGTTCTTTTATGTTTGCCTGGCTATCAGACTGCAGAGAGAAGAGGCTCATTTCTGTTTGATCACTGTTTAAAAATGGCCAGCAGCTGTGGCTGGGGAAGGGGCATTGGATGGCATTTCCCTGCCCTTGCTACAGCGGGTGGCACAGGGGTTGGCGACGTCAACCTGGCTCCTATCAGGAGAGAGGGGCAGAGAGAAAATGATGCTGTTTCCCTGAGCAGGGGTTTAGTGCAGTTTGCATGGGGACAGGTATATTCGGCTTGAGCCCGCACTTTCATCAATCGCATGGGGACAGGTCAATTCAGACTCAGCTCCATATTCGGACTAAATTTTATCCAATTCAGACTAAATGGAGTGCATAGGGATGTGGCCTAAGAGTCTTTCTGCACTGATTGGTATGCCAGTCTAGCACAGGGTGGATGCCTAGACCAGAATGCTGGTAGACCTGTGGAGATGTCAACGTGTTCCAAGTTAGCAGAGGTACCCATTTTGGCAGCACACCAACTGCCACACCAGAATGGTGCTACCTGATAGCTCTAGTATGAAGCTTTCAGAAGGCTTGGAGTGGTACAGGTCCTGTCCTGGAATAAGCCTTCCAAGTGCAGACAGCCTTGTTCCAGAACCTCTTCCAGGAGGAACTGTATCACTGGAGCTGTGGAAATGATTTTATTTTGTTACTTCACAACACAGTATCATTAGGGAGAGGAAAATTAAAGGCAGGAATTTTACAACTTTAGGTTTCTCTCCTTCCCTTTTATTACGGACCTGTTGTCTTTCTTATTTATTATTCTACATCAGGGGTCTCTCAACCTGATAACTTCCAAATATTCCTGGGCTGCAACTCCCAGTATTCCACTTGTAGTATTTTGAACCAATCCCAGTGAGGCTGAGATGGAATTTTGGGAATGGAATGTTAGGAACTGTGGCCCAGAAACATCTGATGGAGTGTAATTTGAAATCCTTGTTCTACATAATCACACATAATTATAATAAATTTAGCTTTTCTTCCTGGGTGCTAAATACACTCTATATGGTTCTGTTTCTATCCTCATTTAATTATTACAATAAATCTATGAACACATTCAGTCATGACAAACCAGAAGTTGCATAGTGAGACGCATGATTTGAATCTTACTTCACAAATTGAATTACTGCACCATACTGGCATAACTGTCGGGGAGACAGCATCAAATATTTCTTTTCAAGGGTGTCTACATATTCAGTGTTTAGGTTTATTTTTTAAAAAACAGCCTTTATGTAGTTAACAGTTCTGAAACTGCATCATGGACTTAGTACTGGTACACTTCAAACATATTTGGCATATGACAGATTTTTAACTCGACCTGCCTAGATACTACCAGTTAACTTTTTGAAAAACATATGTGTATGTCAGACAGAAGTCTCCATTCTATTTAAATTATTCAAAATGGAATAAACAGATGGGAGAATACCAGATCCCAGTAGATACTGTTTAATGAAAAAGAAAGTAGTAAACATTTGTGTCTTGACAGAAAGGGGGCAGCTAGTTCAATCTCCCCGAGCCTCGTTTCAGTAATTTGCTATAAAGGTAACAATATATCCAGTTAATCAGGATGCTTAAAGGGAGCACTGCTACACAGTGTTTCTACTTTTTAATTTTGAGGGATTAATCTATTGAGCCATGTTTCCTTGTACCATTTTGTCGTGACATTTATTCACTCGGTGTGAATCTTCTAATCTGCTGCATGGACAACAATGCGTTCAAAACAATTGGGAAAAGGAAATCTAATGGCTTTAATCAAAAAGAGCTCCAGAAGGTATTTCCTACTGCTGGAGGAGGTTTTTGTTTTTGCTTTATATGCTCGATCAGTTTGCAACCCTTAGGCTTCTGTAGCCCTTAGAAGCTACTTTATGGTGGCTTAGGAAGATGAAGTGGCATTCAAAGCCAAGCTAAAGTTTATAGATAAATACATTTAAAAAGCAAAAGAAACCACAGTTCATGGGTTAGTTGTCTGCTCTGTTTACAGAGATTGAAAATTCAACTTTTGTTCTTTTCCCAGGAGCCAAGTAAAAATTGAGGTTACCAAGGATAATAGTTCTATGCACTACCAAGTTCTATGAAACTCAAAAACTTGCACAATATTTTGATTGGGCCAATAATATTGTCTTACTAAAGATAAATATATAGTAATCACTGCTGGAATCTTAGCTGGTACTAATACCAGGTGGAAGCTTTTGTTCTAAAGATTCAGACTTACCACTTAGGAATATCACTTTAGTATACACTGTTAAACAGTAATAATGCCATTAGCCTTAATCATTGAGTCTTCTTGAGTCTGGATCATTGCAGTAACTCCAGTTTCCTTAACTTGGGCTGTGTCCATACCTTAAGTTATAATCCAGCTTCAGACCAGATTCAGAATGAGACAACCAATCAAGTTGTGACAAGAGGTTTTCTTTTAGCATGATCTAGCTAAGAAAAAAAAAACACCTTTGGGTGAAATAATGTGGAAAAAGCATGAATAGTCACTATGATGATGTTTTCTCTCACTCTGAAAGTGGACTGAGGCTGGATTAAAACTTAGGGGTGAACACAGCTGGTGTCTCCAAATATTCTGGGCTGCAGTTTCTACAGCAAGAGAAAATTGTAAGATCGTGCAGTCACCTCTTACCACCCCTGACAAATGACTGGAGACAATCCTGGGGCAAACTCAAGGCTCTTACCTTGTCTGTCATTTCCTCACAAATTGCTGCTCTTGCAAAAGTATTTGTAGGAAGTGCCCATCTGCTTCCTTTTTTGTCTGTGTGGAAGGGTTTCCATACTTCCTACACTCTTTTGCAAGAGCAGTGATTCCAGGAAGAAATGACAGGCAAGGTAAGCAATCAAGTATTACAGAAAACCTACCATCAGAACAGGATGTTCCATCATCCCTGTAGTGTACTTTTTTAATGAACTATCCCAGAAGTATAGTGGGCTTGCCATAGGTGTATATAGCAATTCCAGTATAACTCTGGGAACATCACATTTTTGAAAAGCCATTTCTGGAGGCAGCTCAGGGCTGCTCAACTGACAGCCCTTCAGATGTTCTGAACTACACACCAGCATTCTGTGCAGGTTACTAACAAATGGTTTCTGAACTAATAGTGTCTATAGCTCTTTGATATTTTGATGTATTCCATTCCAACATGCCATTCACTAACAACAAAGCCTTGCAGCAAGCCACTGCTTCATCACTCTACCATGGGCCTGTTCACACTTATCAGCCTAGGCCAGGCCAGTAAAGACAGAGTGTGAAAGTAGCCATTCACACTTACAAGTGCTAACCTAGCCCCATACCCAGCCAGCAGCATTTGTAAGTGCTGCCCAGATTGCTGAGGTAACATCTGAACTTCTATCAGGTGCATGGCCAGGTGTTGCCATGGAGATCCAGCAGCTATCCAGCTGACTGCACAGCCACAGTCATGCAGCCTGGTTTGTATTTGAATCATAATTAAGCCAAACCTTAGTGTCTGCCTGAGCTGACATTGCTACATGGGCTGTAAACATTCCACCCCATGCAAGCCATAGTCAACGCTATTGCTCCACATGGTTTAAATTTTGTGCTGAGTCAACCATAAGCAAAACATTTCAGAAGGGGGAAATCTCTTTTTCCAGTTCCTTTGCATATTATCCTAAGGTCATGTTGTCACTAACATCGTCAGGAAGATTGTGTCAAGTGTAGTACACTCACTGGGGGCCTTTCTGCACTTATCTTTAATCTGGACTGCAATTCCACATAGTCTTCTTCAGGGCCTCATCAGTCTGTGTATTAATGCAGATCTGTGAACCCTCACCCTCCATGGGCAGACTCTCCCTACATTATATGGAGTGTGATCCAGATCAAGAAGCTCTTGATTTGGATCACTGGTACACTTCAACATCAAGGTGTACCGAATAAACAAACCTTGGTCTGGTGTGCAGAAGGAGCACCTCCATTTTTAGGAATACTAGGGGACTCATTCTCCAGGTCCTTTCCAGACTTTTGACCCTAGCCCTCAGAGTCCATCCTGAAAGCTTGTATGACCTTCAGGGTCTGTGTGGGGCCTGGTCTGAACCAGCACCATCATGTAGATGACACCTTGACATGTTATGGACCCAATGGCCTAGAACAACAAAAGGTCAATGCAGAAAGGTCTTGCAGCTGCCTGTAGTTGAGCCTTTTCTGTGGTGATGCCTACCAGTTGAAAATGCTCTCACCTCTGACATTCATAAAATGCCTATAATGACTGTAGAAGACATTCCTTTTCTCTAAGCCTTCTCAATATTGATGGTTTTCTTTCTTCCATTTCCCTTTTTAACAGATGTTTATATAACTGATTTTTGTTTTGTTTTTCTTCTGAGGGTCAAATATTCAAACTGTTTTGAATATTTTATAATTGGAAACAGCATATAAATATGTAAATAAAAACAAACAAATAATAAACACATTCCTAGAGATCAGTTGCTATAAGCCTAAACTGTGGGTCTAAACATTTTGTATCACTGTATTTCAAGTGAATCGAGACAGGGTGGCTCTCTTCTGTGTTCTTTGAATTCTACTGTCCAAACACTATATTTCATATTAAGTATTAAAACAGAATACAGTTAGAACATCCCTCTCTGAAAATTATATCCAATTTAGACAGAACACACAGTTGTTAAAGTTGGATTAAATGCATCGCGTTAGTACTTAAGTGCTCCTATATGATTTCATTCTGTGATAAATGCATTGCAGTTTAGTACATTATTCATATGATGGTCAGGACAAAACAAACTGCCAACATAGCAATTCTGAGTGCCTCCAGATGGCAGAAGGCAACTGCAGGATGATCTTTAGATTCCACAACTGCTGAATCTCAGGGTCTTACCACCATCTTCTAGCTTGTTACATTCCTGTTTCTGTTCTAAATACCCAGATGCTAGCAAAGCACCATTCCCTTAGTTTCTTTTCCCATCCTTTGCTAGCATCTGGGTATTTGGAACACAAGTGCAAGGAGACAGCAGACGGAGGTAAGCAATCAGTATGACAGGATTGTTGCTGGATTTCCCATAATGGCAATATATCAGATTTTCAATCAACTAACCCAGGACTAATATGAGAAATGCTATGGATATGTGTGCTATTCCCAGTATAGGCAGCCATTATCTTTAACATGTATAAAAGGAAAGTTGGGAGGGGGGAAGCCTAGATTGAAGTTTAAATGTTTCAGGCTGCAATAGGTTACATTTCTGAATCATTTTGCTAGCCTGACTGACACTAATTACAATAATTAAAGCACTTCCTATCACAACATTTTACTCATGTGAAGCACAAGATGAGGTTTTTAATCACATTGCCCTACTAAAAGTTGAGCAAAGCATCTAGACTGTTAGGCTCCCACTAGGAAAAAAAAGAAGCTTTATTAGCACCTGTTTACAGAAAACCATGTCAGTCAATAGTCTTTATATACTTTATTGACAATTGCGTTCTAAGAGAATTCTCTTAACCTTTAATGGATTCTTCCTTTGAGCAGAAAGAAGGTATAAGACATTTACCTTTGACAGGGCTTTATTTTCCAGCCAATCACTTCTATGGCTAGTCAAGATGCATCTAATCACAAAATCTCACCCTCCCCCGCCCCCAAGCATCAAAGTCTAGCAACATTGCTTAGCAGTTTTAGACTAAAGCATAACTGTTATATTGCGAACAGCTTGTTGTTAAGTCCTATCAGGGTTGGGCATTCTGTGTAAACGAACTGGATAGCCACTCAGAGCACTAGATTTTAAGGTGTATCAAATCAGGCAGCAATGACTCTGTTCCCCTTCTACAAAATATTTCACAAACTAGAATCCTGGTTGACAACAATCATACAACACAAGACATTTTGTAGCTCAGTCTCAGTAGTGGGACACGTGCTTGGTGCACAGAAACTCAGAGGTCTCCAGCATCATTTCAGATGAAGGCATTGGCAGCTATGCAGGTGTGTGCATATAGTCAAGAAGAGCACTGCTTATCCAAAACCATTCTGTAAAAAGTAAGTGGGTTGTTAAAGATATGTGGAAAAATGGTAGTCTGTGAAGTGCATGGCAAACCTCAGTTCCATTTGAATCAGCTGTTGCTTTCTCATGCTTTATCTGGCTAGCAACCTCTTGAGTAATTGTAATGTAAAACTGAATTAATATACCATGCTATGACTTAATATGTATATGTGTGTGTTCACGTGCCTTCACATATATGAAAACGTGAAGTGGTTCACCCCTTTGTACAACATACTCTGCTAGTGTTGGATTTGCTGAAAGGCGAATATGTCCCATCAGCCATTCCTGTTTTAAAAACGCTGAATTCCTTCTTCATTCTTTGATCAATAGGGTCTTCACAATGTTATGCATGAACTGTCTTTCTTTGTTTCCCTGAGGATAATGTGTTTTGTTGTTATTAAAATGGCTCTGGTGTGTAAAGACTAAGCCACAAAGAAATATCAGTCCATCATTTCAAACCAATTTCATAGTTGCAAGAAAGGTGAACAAAGTTTCCATAGGTGAATGAGCAAGGAAAATTTATCCTCATTCTGCTCATGAATTCTATTGTGGCAGACAGCTATATTTAGGATTTTATTCGTGGAAAAAAGAGGTAACACATAAGAACACAAATGTAAATGTTTCAATTTATAGGGTAAAAATAAGTGTCAGATTTCTTTGTCTCCCCTTCAAGCTTAAATTGCTGTTCTGCGCACTAAAAAGAAAGATTGATTTTGTTGTGAAATGTAGTTCCAGCATACTACTTCAGGCTATAAATTTTGGGTGTTGACAACAGGGGTCAATGCATTACTGTCGTAGACTAAAAGCAAGGAACACATCAAATCACAAGCCTATGTTTTAGAGATTTCCATAAAATCTGTTCCTTCTATTGACAATGACAGAGATATAAGCAGTCCACTAATATTTTAGGACAATTAACAGTGATAACTACAGAGAACATTGAATGAACAGTATGGCAGAGTTGTATAACGATTCCTATACTGCACCCAAGAAGCCTTTACATATTATTGGGAAGTCATTGCTTTTACTACTTCATAGCTGAAACTCTTTTGAAGCCAGCAGTTGGTTGGTTTATCTTTTTACCTACCACTTCTCATAAAACATTAAAATGTGGTTTGCAGATGCACATTAAAAGCAATCCAAAGGACGACATTAAATACATTGGTTGAGTTAGGAGAGATGAAGCAGGCAATCCAGACATTTGCACAGTGAACGTCTGAATAAAAAGATGGGCCATCATGCAAAGTGCGCTACATCAATGAGGCATACAGAGCCAAACATATAAAAAACATCTGTGAACTGAAGGGGCAATAGTGTTAAACTACACAAATTGGAGTGAAATTGAGAAGTCCAGATACAGGTGCAAAGCTGGAAGAAGGGAAATGCTGCAGCGGTTAGCAGCAGATATTCAATAAAGCCAGCTGCATGAGTACACATAGTCCCTTCCTACACTGAGCCTTATTCTGGATTATATTCTGGAAAAGGGACCTCTAATATGAATACTACTCCAGTCTACAGCAGGTACTGGGCAACCCTGCCATAGCCTGCATCAACATGCGGATGCCAGTACCCTATTTCAGGATATAATCCAGAATAAGGCACAGTGCAGAAAGGGCCAAAGTGAAAGGCAGTAATTAAAACAAATGTAATTTGGCAAACACGCAATTCAAATTCAACAGTACTGCAGATCAGCACCAGGACCAACTGTCAGACCCTAAGCCTCCTGGAGATTATTGTTCCATTTATTTTATTGTAGTAGTGGGCGGGTGGGAGGAAGGGAGGGAGGAAGTTAGGTTGGTTGTTAGCTGATGAATGTAATCCTTTTATTAGAACCCAGCTTTAATGTTGCATAACATTAAATCTGCAGTGTATGCAAGCTTCTCACCTAGAAGTCAATATATCTCTTGTGGTGGATGGCAGCTCTGGCCGGTGGACCCAGATCACAAACTCAGCCTGACAAGTTCAAAAGAAGACTTATAACCAGAGAATCGTGCTATCCAAGTCTTCCCTTCTGAAATGCTGTGCAATTCATTGCTAACAATGGCAAATGTCAAAGGTCTGGGTGAAATGGTATGTTTTAACCAAGTACTGAAAACCATATAATGTAGACACCTGGCAAACCTGGTTGTTCCAAAATCTGGGAGCCAACACAGAAAAGTCCCTTTTAAAAAGAATTATTGCTTCTGGCCTGTGTTCCACTCCAACCATCACAAAGCAAGCACTGAAAACAGGCTACATTATGTCACTTTTATGCTCTGACAGTCCATATGTAAGTAGAGTGAGAGAAGGAGGGCTCTTGTCTTTTCATCCTGTCTGCTCCTGGAAGCTGGTTTGTGAGTTTCTGAAAGCCACATAAAGATAAAGATGCCCTTAAGTCAAGCTGAACCCCTAGTAACTACATGGCTTTATCTATGCACTTCTTGACAACAATACAGAAATGGTTTGCTGTTGTCTTCATGTGAGGAGATGCCAAGAACTAATAAATAAATTCAATACTATCAAAGATCAGGAATGATAAAACTCAGTCTGGGATGTTCTTTATGTAAGGGGTTGCTTTTTTGATTACCTACAGCAGAGCTCACAAGTTAAAAGTCTGTAATAAATGCTACAGTTTTAAACTTTATCATAAACCTTGCTTTTGATATTACGCTTCAGTGAAAACATGGCATACTGCTGATGCTATCTTACTAATTACTATTGCTGAGATTCATATCATAATACTCCCTTGTCATGCACATTACATCCCAAATATTTGTGGCTCCTAAAAAAAGCTATTATGACACTACTGTAAATAAAGGCATGTTCAGTTAAACCCTTCTGTTGCTTCTGATTAGGAAGAATTACCAGTGAAATGTTTGACTTAACATGCAGGAAGGATTCTATTAAAAAAAACTATTTCTTTTGACAATAAAATACTTCTGAGGCTGAAGCCATTTGGGGGTTTTGCTTTGTCTTTAATGCCATTTAATAAACAGTCAGCCTTTTCAAACAAATTAATAAAACATCTGGACTTTACTTCATCATCGGATCTAGTTGTGTATGTATATATGGTTGTGTGCATATATACAAATGAATCTGTGTATTGCATATGTTTACTAAGCACTGTTTTACTGAAGGATACTGATACAAAACACTCTTACAATATATTCAGTTGTTTATAACTGAAATAAAAATGTTGTGGAGAGAAAACAGAGAATGTGGAAAGATAAGAGTGATTATAGAGACAGGTATACTAGATTCTCATTATTCGTGAATGCTCAAGTTCCTAAAAAACCTCATGAATTTCAAATTCACAAATAATAAATCACAGTCTATGAGAAACTAGGGGTTAGGGAAAATTGTGTCTGAAGCTCCATAGGAAACAATTAAAAAAAAGGCATAGCTTGGTTCAAAGGTATTCAACACACACACACACACATTATTTTATTTTCATATCACCTTACACCAACTGAATTAGATAAAAGAAATTGGAAACTGAAAAAGAAAAAATAATATCATGATTTGAGGAAACCTAACTGTTTTTATCTAGAAACTTGGTTAGAAACTATTCACAAACAAGAACAATAAAAAAAACACTGACAACCCCCTTATTTAAAGGACAAGATGTGGCCAAAATCTAATAGTTTCAAACTATTAAGACTTTCTGTTTGATTGAGCAATCTGGGTTTCAAACAAGGGCTGGTTCAATTCAAATCAAACAGGTTCAAATCAAGTGGTTTGATTCAAATAAAATTTGCACATCTCCATGTAGGAATATTCTGCAATGATACCTATTTTCATTTCCTTTGCACAGGAGAAACAAAGCTTTAGGTGGCTGCAGGGAGACATCCTCTGAACATCGCTCCTGGACACCCAAACAATCTCACTGTTGACCAGTAGCATGTGCTTCAAAATACCAGGGCTATCACACTGGACAATGAGGTTGACTACCAGTACAGGATCCCTCACCTCCTAAGGAGACTAACAAAGAATTTCACTGGCCCACCATGAATCAGAGGCATTCAAGATCATAGAGAAGGCTTTACTAATTTTGGCAAAGTTGCTCAAGCCAGTCATGGCAAAACTTCCTAAAAAGGCCTTAAAATCATTATTGGCATCTAGATAACATATATGAGCATGTGAATATATGAGTCACAATTATTGGGACCCAATATATTTCCCCAGTTTTTTAAAAAATGGAATTTGTGATTAATGAAATGTCAAATAGTGGTGATGACTATACATGTTCTAGGTCCCACTTTATCACTTTTAATTTCTGGAAGGATAATTAGGTACCAGAATGTTCATCAAAATGGGGCAAATAGAAGACATGTCCCAAGAGAGTCCAAAAAGTGAAGTTCCTTTTAAAATAGAGGAACATTCTCTATAGAAAGGAGGGGGAAGGGAGGCACTTCATTGCTTATTTTGCTACAGAATTCTTAAAACTTCTTTCAGTAGTGCTGAGACTGAATCTTGGTTGAAAATGTCCAGTCCTCCTTTAATTAAAAAAAAACAACCTCTAGGTAAGTTTGCTTTTTTCCATTCTTCATTTCCAATGTAAATATGCTAATATTTTTGGTGACAACATACATCCTGATAATACAGAAAATATTCTTAAAAAGCGAGAGACTTAAAGTATAATTGTAAATTAAATGTCTTCTTTGAATATTTACAATCTTCCTACATTAGGATTTTTTGACTGTAGACTCTCTTCATTACTCTCTTCATGTGTTCAATTATTATGTATCTAATAGGACTAAATTAGTGACAGGTACATTGAACAGAGAATCAAATACTAATACTACAAAAATAATTTTTGAAGAGTCATCTCAGTAACAACTGGAGAATGTTTATCAAAACTTAAATTCATTGCAAGGATTGCCACCCACTTATATTAACAAATTAGGGCTGGGTATGCCCGCCTTTGATAGACAAGAAAAAAACCCTCCCCTGATACTAATCTGACAGTAATATTGAGACTACTATGGACCAGTCCATCAATCTTTGATTTGCTATGGGCATAGTTTGGGTCTTCACTTTTTATCTCCAGGCAACAAAACAATTATTTCTATGGCTATCTGTCAAAGTGAAATCCCCCAAAAGAATATAAATAGTTTATCATGCACTTTTGTACATTTGCTGAAATAAAGAGAGAGTATGCAGCATGTAATTAATCAGATTCTGGATCCAATGACAGGACTTCCACCTAAGAACTTGGATGATTTGAATTCAGACAAAGAAGAATCTGTAATGCAAGTTATTTTGTACCCTGGCTGGCTTTTTTTGTGGTTGTGGATGTTAATGACAACATCCAGAGTTTGCCCAAACTCACTTATTTGAACTAAGATTTCATCCATACACTCCTCAAAAGGGGCAGCCCCTTTGGTGGTGGTGGGGTTGACATGTGGTCTACAGCACCCTAGTGCCATGGACAGCAGCTCCAAAATATAGCCAGAATTGCTGCTGGGGATTGGAAGTGTGGGCAAAGGTTTACTGCATTTGTGATCCCTGGCAACAAACCTAGCAGCATTTGCCCACATTCTGTTAACTGGGAGCTGCTTCATACATTTATATAGTTCACACTTGCCAAGAATTTGTGAGATACAGAGCCAAGTGGAGTAGGCATTAGGTCATTTCCACACTTATTCTGAGTGTGTCAGGATACACATCCTGTCCCAAGCCAGGAAAGGTTGCCAATGGGACATGATAGAGCTGTCCACACTTGGGTATCTTTTCCTTCCTAGACTCCAAACTGGCTTCAAAGCCTGCACTTAGGCCTTGAAGCTGTCATGGGGCCTTCAAAGGATGGAAACAAAAATTCCCAGCCTTTGCAGTAGCCAAGAGAACCCATTTTGATCACACATGAACTTCAAGTGCCACTTCCAAGGGCATTTCCTAGAACACTGCCAAAGCAGATTATCCATGTGTTGACTAGTACACCAGTAAACCACATTGCCAAGGGCTACCAGTTGACTGTGACAGGGTGCTATTTTGGGCAACCTGTTCTGGTCTTTGTTCTGTCCAACCTGGACAAAGCAACTGTGGGGAAGTTGTCCTGCTGTGTACTAGTATGAAGAACAAAGCAGGCTAGGCACTCTGTGGAAATGGTTTTAATCTTTCAACACTGGATACCACAGAGTGTAAGGGAACTGACTGATTGCTACTTTAAAGCAGGTTATTTTGGGTGTGGGTTGCAACTAAATGAATAAGGAACATCCTCTAAATGACCGTGGTCACACCTTACTGAAATAGTCTTATTAAGAAACAAAATGCACTAACTCCAGCCACGCCCAATATCCTCAGTTTGGGTTGCTATGCTCACACTTTTCTGTTCCCATCCTGAGACTCTTTAGGAGTCTTTTTCAGATCTCCAACTCACTCCACCATCACAGCACACCCTGCACTGTGATGGGATAAAGTTTCTGTGACTCAACAGTGTGTGATCATACTTTGAGCAAAAGGGAAGGGAAATTCATGCAGTATCCATGCACTATGGTATAGATCAGCCCCCTTTAGTCCTCCTCCAAGATCACAGCCCAAAAATTGAAACCGATTAACACTCTGTAAGGCTTGAGACCTGTAAAAATCAAGACTCAGGAAAACACAATTGAAGGGAGGAAAATTAACAAATTAAATGGACTGGACTCAAAAAGTGTGAGCATTGGGATCCAAAGACGGAGTAAAGAAGGATTAAAGTGATGGCGTGACCACAGCCTAAGTTATGGTAGTGACTGTTAAACTTTAATGGTTGTTCCATTTATTACTATGCTTTAATAGGGAAGTTAAAATCATATTTATGCAATACTTTGAAGCTGGTGGCCTAACAATGACACTATGTCTATTGTAGAATGTGGTGATATCAAATTCAACATCAGACAGATTCCCAAGTCAGTAAATTTAGTTTAGTTACCACAGTGTCTTGAGGCAGAGAAGTTTGACTCTTTTTTCCCTTTACAATGCACCTGTCAAAATGTAACGTTCTGATTTTTTAAAATTTCATTTCAAGGAGTCTCTACTGACAACAATAGCAACATTCTTTGAAATGAAAACCCTAACTCAGAAATTATAATTTTTTTTTTGACTGGTGCATAAAGAGTGGTAAGAGTTAAACTTCCTTCATCTCCATAATCATGAAGTTTCTCAGTTCTCCATGAGTAACACATTTCTAAAGAGTGTGTATATGGCTATTTTCCCACTGTCACTAGAAGTACCCGTTAAGTACCCATTAATCGGTACTTAACGGTTACTTCTAGTGACAGTGGAAAAACACCCTATATCGTGCAATTAATATAAGTCTAATTTGGTTCTAATCCCCTTTAAGCTATGTGGAATATTGATAATCTTCCACGTAAGGTTAGGATGGGAAATTTACTCAAAGAAAGCTTAGCAAGAATGGTAGACTGAATGGATTCAATTGAGGGAATGTGTTAAAATCAAAAATGTAAACCTCATCTGTATGGGTGGGATAACTTGGTACTCCAGTCAAGTAAACATACTGTATAATGTACATTGGTTTATGCTGCTTGAAAACTGTGCTTATGCAGTACAATTGTACATTTCTCAGAGAGGGGGAAAAAAGACCCAAGACTGCATATGGTTTGAACGCAGAGATTAAAAACAAGTGGAACAGGGTAGGATTCCTATATCCAGAAACTGCATATATTTTTCACCTATACTGAGGAAGGCTGACATAAGGATGATTCATTTCATTTTCTTATATGAACTTTGGATAGTCTCAATTCATCAAGTTGGATGCTATGTTTTATACGTATCCCAAAAGAACACACATAATACACTGCCCTATCCCTAAATCTGAATTGCCTAGGCAAATAAAGTGATCTTCACTGAGATTAGAGGCCTATTCGCACTAGGGTCTCTGAACACAATCTGGCAAGCCCTGGGACAGAGAATTCACTCTGCTGGGTGGGTGGTTCCATCTTGAACCATCCAGTCCCAGGGTGGTCTACTTGCATTACAGGTATAGAGCATGAAATAGTGCTCTACACCCAGCCAAGGCCGTCCTCAGCTGTCCTCCAGCTGTCCGGCAGGGAGAGCATTTGCACTCTCCCTGCCAGACAGCTGTGGGCCAGGCCCCACCTCATAGCCATTGGGCCATTTCGGGCCCTCTGGCCAACAGCCCCTTTAAGGGAAGGGGCGAGATCTGGACAACCCGACCTTGGGACCCGTGGGCTTTAGCTGACCTGGTTGGGTTGGCTGGAGCCCACAGGGATACCCTGCCTGCCCCCACACCCAGGAGCCTATGCCACCCACCAGCCCCATGCGCAATCACCTTTTCAGACCCTGTGGTCCAATGTGGTGCTTGTGTGGCTGGCCAGGGCAATCTGCTGCTCTGTGTGGAGGCACGCGTAACGGAAGATCACCCCCACGCTGACCTGACATCAGCAGGGGGGCAGTGTACCATGGCCTGTGTCTTTGCACAGAGCAGCGGATCTCCCTGGCCAGCCACACAAGCATCACATCGCCCCAAAGGGCCCGAAAAGGTAAGTGATCATGCAGCTGGAAGGAAGGTGTGAACCCCCTCAGTATCGGTGGGCACTTAGGGTGTCCCTGGCAGTTGGCGCATTTATGCTGCGCTCTGAACCCAGCAAGCCCTGCCAACCCAGGGCATGCAATTTGAACCTGGACCCCAAAAAGTTAAGTAGCGTGTCTGTGTCCGGGGGGCCTGGGTGGGGGGTGGGCCCAGGGGGCCTCCACAGGGCACAGCCACCTCAATCAAGGCAATTACACCCCAGGAGGCTGAAGATTGGTCAGAACGCAGCTGCCTGCAACCCAATGGCAGCAGTGAGGGGTGGGGACTCTGGCCCACATGTCAGCCTTTTCAGGCCAGGACATGTGGGGATGGATTCCCCATTCACACCTAGGCAGGTTGAGGGATGCATAGGAACATGTCCTTACTTGCCTTGGTGTGAATGGGGAATCCATCACCGCGAGTCCTAGACTTACTGCACTATAGCCGTTCTGCTGTAGTGCAAAAAAGCCTCAGATTCCGCATGAGACAGGTTTCCTAAATCAGTATATTCAGTTACCATTCCTCCTTTGAAGATAAAAAGATAAAGGTGAGAAGAACCTTTAAGATTTTTTAATATCTGACAAATGTAATAAATGGGGGTAGCGGTTGTCAGTGAAAGCTCTTCCCCTCCTCCTGTTATGTAGATTTTAAAGGAAGATTCCAGACCCACTTTTATCAGGGGAGAGAGGCTTCAGGTGCAGTCACCCCCTTTAGCTGTCACAGAGGTGGTGTGCATGTGTGTGAAAGCGGGGGGGGGGGATGTGGTGCAACATTATTATTGTTTTATAACAGGGGTTGGAACTTCATGTACCAAAACTATCCATGGAGGTTTAAACCCAAACATAAATAAAAGCTGCATAGTGATTATATCAAATAATGACTTGGTTTCTTCAGTTGTGTTCTCATAGCTATCATTAATTATTTTTGAATCTTGACCAAAGATACTATTCAATGTATATGTTAGAAAATACTGAAGTATAGAAGTGTTTAGATTCAAGTTTGTGTCAAGGGCACCGTTTCACATTTATGCCCACCTTTTCTTGCTTTTTACAGGCTTAAGCCAAAACTTTCGTGCTGGTAAAGAATTTTTGAGAGGAGGAAGTAAAGGCTCCCTTTGCTTAATGAAGTCATCTGCCACGATCTAAGCAGATCTTGCCTGAACAGATAAAAAATGACACATCCTGTCTAATGTTGTGTGCTTTGGATACCAAGATGTAGTTATGGATTTGTCAGAGCAACTTTGAAGCTCCATGTGAAGAAATAGGATTAGACTTCCCCCCTGCTCCCTTCATAGGTTTTATTTGTTGTGAGAAGATGCTGTTTAGTTATTTTAGAAGCTCAAACACGGCAGTAAAAAGGTTGCTGTTAATTTCTCCCTTGCCCTTCCCTAAGAAAATAAATTCTCCAGAAAAGTCAAAAATAAACCAACCAAATAAAAACCATGTGGGCATTGAATAAAGTAAACATAAGGTCCTCAGAAAACAGGGACCAGTCATTTACATGCTGGTGCAGACCACAGCTGATCATGATTGGGATCAGCAGTAGTCTGCACAAGGATGGCAGGTCCCTTATTCTGGGATATACATTGGAATAAGACTGAATGGAGACATGGCCTGTATCTCCATGCTTGGTGGGCTCATGAAATTTTGGGAACAGATTTTTCAAGATATAAAGTGTTCTATCAAAGATTATTTGCTATCAGATCCCACCTTGGGATTATTGCCATTATTCAGGAATGATAATTCAAAGAAAGAAAATAAGGAACTTATAAGAATTGTGCTGAGATTAGGACACATCATAATGGCTAAATACTGGAAATCTAGTAACAAGCTCACAGTCCCAAGAATAGAAATCAAAACTGTGTTTAACAGGAACCCAAGAACTGATTTTTCAAAATCTCAAAAAGTGCAAGGAATGAACAAGGTAGGCACAGAAATATGGATGGTCAACTCTGTCAAGCTTTGTCCTAATGAAATGACTTTAAAACTATCCTCTAGTAACTCATCTATAGATCTCCCTGGATTTATTATGTCCCCCAAATATCCACAAAACCATGATTAATGATTTATACCACTGTGTATTGTTAACTATTATCATTACTTTACATTCATTTTTTCTTAGTATGTTTGGCATATTGAGTGCATTTATGATTAGTATTGTTTTAATTACTGTTGTTTTTTTAAACATAAAATACATTTTGAAAAAGAGATTTCTAGAACAGATCCAGCTCATCTGAGAAGTTGCTCCCCAGCACTGCCCTCACATTGCCCTGTAAGCCTGTAAAGATACCTTCTATCCTTCCCTCTCTTGCATTTCCTATCTTTCTCTTTCTCCACCTATCTGCCAAGAGACATAAAAGAGCAACCCTATTCCATAAGAGGACTACACAAAATCCTCTATCAAGTCTCAGAACTGAAAGAAAAAGGGGTAGCAGTAATTTGTCACTACAAGGATGTGTAGAAATGACAGTGGTTACCACTCAAAACTCATTAAGCACTGAAAATGGGGCATAAGCCAACAGCAACCCTGAGAATGACCAGGATGGCTCACAGAGTAAATTTATAACACCAGGTGAACACACACAAAATCTGGAACCCAGCAAATTCAGTTTGTGGGCTACTCTGCTATCATTTCCAAATCTTTACACAAGTTTCATTCATAAAAAGTTACCCAGGTTTAACAGTTTAGTCTCTGGAAGGAAGGAAGGAAGGAAGGAAGGAAGGAAGGAAGGAAGGAAGGAAGGAAGGAAGGAAGGAAGGAAGGAAGGAAGGAAGGAAGAGGCATCTGTTGCATCTCTTTCAATGATATTAGAATAAAATTTAGAAAACACGTTTCTGTAACACAATTAGCTGTACTATTTATATAGGCTTGTATATTATGGTAGAGTGTCTGAATATGCTGTGTTACATGATTCACATGTATATTTCAAAAATTAAATAAAATGTAGTTTTGTATAGAGAATTTCAGTTGTAATAGGTTCAGACAGAATGCCAATACTATTGACTATAGATGAAAGGCATTTAATCAGGTCTCGATCTCCATGCTGTCTATGAAATTCTCTATTTACTTCTGTGTTATTCCTCACAATGTAGCTGATAAAGGATTAAAAATAGAGAGACAAACATAGGGAACAAATTTCATACAGCACTAGACAGAAAGGGCAGCTTTGTGCCACCTCCTATTACTTTGAAAGATAGGATGCCAATAAATCTGGTACAGAGCAATGGCTGCAACAAGCTTGCGTGAGTATTGGTCCTGGCCTATTTATGTGCTCTGGGAAAAAGAAGAATGATACCTGTGTTCCACTTGAGAATCATAAAACATATTGGTAGTAGGAAATGAACTCTGGGCTTATGGGGCATCAGTACTGGTTGAAGAATTAGCCTGAGACTCTCAAACACTATGGCCTTTTTGAGGTTTTGTGTATTGCAATGGAAAATTTACTAAAAATGCTTTTGGAATGCCATTTAACCTAAAATGGTGAAGAAGAAGAAGAAGAAGAAGAAGAAGAAGAAGAAGAAGAA
>MTQE01001134.1:52432161-52451466 GCA_014337955.1 Aspidoscelis marmoratus | reverse complement strand
TGAGGCAGGTAGGGCTGTGAGAGCTCAGAAGAGAGCTGTGACTAGCCCATTGTGGGGGAGTGCGGAATCAAACCCAGTTTTCCTAGGTAAGAGTCCAGCTCCCTAGCCACTAGACCAAACTGGAAACTGAAAATTTTCCATGTAATCTTTGTATGTTCGTGTGTTCATTTTGAGTTTTTTGTTAAGTTATTCCTGTATGAATTACTTAATGTTGTCAATGTATTCTTTGTATTATTAAATAAAGTAAAAGAAAATTAAAAGAAAATAACCCCCCCCATCCACTTATTATCAGGTTGTCTCTTATTATGACGTCTTTCCATGATGGGCATCGTATTTTAATTTGAACCTTGGGCACTGAGGTGTGTGGTACATGCTGGCATTGTTGCACTGGAGTCTGTATTGTGTTTAACTCACATGTTAAGGTATAATTTTTATTTATGGAGGAAAAATTAAGGAGCAAACTATATAGTTTATATTTATTGTACTAAGTTATTGGTATTGAAAATTTAAACAAATAATATAAAATGTTATTGCATATGGCTGTATTGTTGCTCTCATTTGTTCCTTCAAAGTATGCTTAGTTTATGAGCTTCCTGTGTGGTGTTCTAATAGATATTCAAGAACCTACCCCTGATCCATTGTCATCACAAGGTTATACAGTGTCTGTGGCCTCATGAGAACAGGATCCTTTGGAAGCAAAGGCTCTGACAGACTTTGCACACAGCAAGACATCCGTGACATCTTGGTATCTGCCAGTTCCATTCTTGCTTGATTAGCTCTTGGTTACCACAGTGATAATGTCTGGAGGCACTGATTAATGTACAATAATGGTACATCTCATTGGAAAGATAAGCTTATAGAAGATCAATTAAATGCTGGCAATTTCACAGACTACAAGTGGGAAGAATGAAGCTTGAAAGATTTTCTTGCAGCTATTTTTTTTTAAATGAGCTTTTCCTGCATGCTCTAGAATTTTCATGTAAAACAGTTGGTGTTACAGGAGGAGGAAAATAGGAATGAAATACTAAAATGAAAGGTGACGGTAACCAATTAAAATTTCAAGGGGAAATGGAGATGGATAATGGCGCTAAACATTCCCTCAGCTGTCAGAAGACTATAAATTCTGCTTTGATAACAGAAGGATTTTTTTTTGCTGTTTTTAAAACACTTATTTGACATATATGGTACACAAGCAAAAGCCATTGTTTCATGCAATTGCATTGTTTCCAGGGTAACCAAGTACCAACCTTAATATAGGTACAAGTTCTAAAAACAATTTCTCAAATTTGCATCAAAAGTAATTCAGAATAGAAATCATCTAAAGGAAAACACAGAGACTTTAATGTAATAGGGTTTGTTTTTTTTCAGCAGTAGGTTATAATGGAAAGGTTAGCTTTCTCCTACAATGTTTGCCAGGAACATGTGCAGTAAATAAAGAAGAAACTTATGTTTCATGCAATGGCAATGCTATTTCTTTATTATAATGTTTTCCCAAGACATGCTATATTTAATGAGCAAACATGAAGCTAACCCACCAGTTTTAAGCTTTGATATTAAGCATGAAATCACACTACATATGGGAATTTTATAGATTTTACAGAGTCATATAACTGCTCTTTAATATGTGTTTTAGCAAGCTGCGTATTAGGACACTGGACACTGTGGGTGCCACCAGACACCCTTAATATTTCGCAGCCGCTGTACTATTGCCAGTCATGTGATTGGAAATGGTACAATCAATTGTCTGCCACAGCAGCACCGAAACTGTGAGGGGAAAGCACAGATTAAAAAGCTGCATGGGTACTACAAAGTATTGATCGTCCTGTCTGGACAACAAGAAATGGCTACGCAGGGCTTGCGAAGTATTATCAGTTTCTTGGGGGGCACCCAGTGTTACTTTGCCTTTCTCTACTGCAAGCCCTATAGTTTCCAAATCTCTCTGCTGGTGCCCTTCTCTCCATCAAGCCCCTTTTTTGCCTTAAGCCCCACAAATTCCCTATTTATTCTGTTCTTTGTTCTCTCAGTCTAAAAATTGAGGTTAGCTTTCTAGGTTAGGTGGGGAGCATGGAGGCTCTAGTCAATATGGAACAAGGTAGGAAGCCATTGATACACCTGTCATCCATGAATTTGTCTGACCCTTTCTTAAAGCTTTCTAGGCTGGTTGCTATTACCACCTCTTTGGGCAGCAAATTCCATAGATCGACAACCCTGGTTGTGCAATAGAAAATAATTTTTCTCTATCCAGTCTTTCTATACCATGCATGGTTTTATATATTTCAATCAAGCACCCTAGCCATTTGCAGTGATTTGAGAGCAGATCTATTTGAGGTACCCATAAGCAATTGGTAGGCCAGTGTGTGAAACAGGATGCTGGACTAAGCTGGCTGTGGCCAGATCCAGCAGGGGTCCTTTTATGTTCTTATGTTCTTAAGCTTTTAGGTGCTTCCTTTTAAAAACTGTGTGATGCAGAGTCTTCTTCCTGTGAGGATGTGGTGATGCCGAGTAAACATTTGCCCCCAAAAGCCCAGTTGTGTTCACAGCCAAAGCCTTTTTTAAAAAAGACAACTCTCGGTGAGAAGAGAAGGCCTTGACATTGTTTACAAAATGTATTGATCTGGCATGTGGGTCACCTGGTCAGAATCTTCTTCAAACTTCAAACTAGCATGAGTTATTTTCATGGACAATTGAGTGTGGAAATATTTGTTGTTGGAATTCCTTCAGATTGAGGCCTCACAGAAAGGCTGAATAACAACTGGCCTTAGTTGACAATTGGTGTGAAATTTCAAGATTGTACAACTTCTTTTGGAGTAAAGGGTAAGATTAGACACCTGCTTTTAGACACCCTGAGGTGATTTTGAGAGCCTATGGACAGACATTAAAGATTAAAAAAAACTCTACTACATCCCCAAATCTCTGATAATTATCCCTTACACACACACAAAATAATCACTTCTGGGTTGAGTAGCAGCGATTGGGGTTGGATGTGGCTCAAAAACAGGGCAGCATCAGCCAATAGTTTGAGAACAGAGGATGAGAAGCAACATAGGAGGCTTTTAGGAACTTATTTTAAAAACTATGAGGTTTTTCTTGCAGCCACAGTTGGGATGATCCTATGCATATATGCACTCCAAAAACCATGGTGTTATAACACCCTAAGACACCATGTGCTACAAGCCTTTTGGCTCCTATTTATATGTAGGCTTCCTTCAACCTAACTGCTCATTTTATCCTGGTCTTTTAAAAATATTATAAAAGCTGTTTAAAAAAAGAAACAAAACTCTTCCCTCTTCAACTGCCAACAACCCTGAAATGCTTTAGTTAAGTGGTATATAAAATGTTCCTAAAATAAGTAGTGAACTTGAGACTGAAAAGGCAAAAATATGAGACACTGACTAGCAAATTCCCTTTCAATTAGCATTTGGTTCTTAATTGACAATTCAAGAAGCTATAGATAGGTAGCAATTTTTACTAACACTATCCTAAAATTAAGAGCCTGATCTGTGGAAAGTTACTTCAACTCATATTACCTGTACTGCCACCTGTGAAAACATCTTGAGAAACAAACAAACAAAACCTTCAAAAAATAAATTAAGAAACTTAATATAAGAGAAGTTTAAAATATGTTAATGAAAAGACACTAACTGTACTATATTGCTGAAGTGCAGAGAGTATAAATTCAAAACACACTTAATTCGGAAGAGAATAGTTAAGGTAAGCAAGTGGCATAGATTATACTGTGATGCTTAATCCTTTATTACAGTAACGTACCTGCACTTTAAACACTTAAGAACATGTAGCTCCCGGTGGTTTCTAATTCTGATAATAATAAAGTCCATCATCCTAAATTTTCAGTGCTCTAGGATTAAAGAGATACTTCCAATCTATCCAAATGGTCAAAGCAGTAATGAATACAGATCACATTGGTGATTTTATATTACAGTGAAACAGAGATGCACTCAAAGGCCTCAAATCACACACACTTTTAATTTTATTTTGGGTTCTTAAAAGGGCAGGGGAGGGGGAGGAAAGATTTGGTGAAGGTTTTTTTATTATTATTCAGAGGGCTTTTAATTTGTTTTCACAGCCATTTGAACAAATTGAATTTGTTAATTAAAGTGGTAAAATGAAATGCTGAACATTATTGACTAGATGCTAATTATGTTAGTGGAGATATGGAGGGAGGGAGGAGCTCTTCTTTTCAATAGCTGGGACAAATCATATTAAAACAGACAAGTGATTGGTCTGAGACCAAATTCTGCAGGGAGAAAATGGGTTACATTTTGTGATTTAATGTTTATCACTTGTGATTGTCTATTGACAATCCCAATAGAAACATGATTACTAAGGCTAACTGCTGTGCTTTTTTGCAAATCTGTTCTCCTGGTGCATTCATTGAGCTGAAATCATTACACAGGTAAATGTCATGATGTATCCTATGCTAATCAGCAAAGTCATCCTTGTGAACTTGAACTCAAAACAATTGGGAATTTGCATTAGAGACAGTATGGCAGAGGAATCGTCTTGAAATATGTTTATTCTCAAAGTTAGACAAAAATGACAGAATCAGTAAGTTATTCTCTATTATACTTGGAAACACGTTCTACAGTCCTGAATGAAAAATGTGGACACTGATACAAGATGCATATGACATCTAAACCAGAAATTATTGTAATTGCACTAGTGAGTATTTTGAAAGTTATATTTAGGAAGAATGTGGAATAAGTAAAGCCATTGATTGGTTCACCTAATTCAACAGATAAGACATGTCAGTAGGAAATACCAGATTTTCCATGTTCAAAACATTTAAACCCTCAATATGTTTTAATGGAAGTCAGAGGGCCTTTTCACACTTGGCTTCCCAGCCATGGGAAGCTTTGGGCATAATGAACTGGAATGCACTAAGCATCATACATATTAGCCCTGTTTGTGCATAAGTGCAAAAGCACAGAAGAGAGTAGAAAAAAAGCAATGTAGTAGGGGGGCATCAAGACTCAGGGACTGTCTGCTCTTGCTGGTATTCCTTACCAACAAGTGCACCAAGGGCCTCCATTCTGCATGTTAGTGCAGAATACAAGGAGACCCTGCCTAGCTTCATCTACATAGATCCTTGTTGGGGACCACTAGTAGACATCAAGATCTACTGACAGGTATCAGGGAGGACTAGTGTAGAATCTGTAGGAATGCAGAAGATGTAAGCCTCTGTGTTCAGGTTACAGGGGGACCCATTTCAGATGTCCACCAAGCTTTGCCACCAAAATTAGACCCTATTCTATTATTCAAATTATAAATATAAAAAATGAAATTCAATAGTATTTTACAAGGGTAGAAGATTATATCTTGGAAAGGCCATATCTCAGCAGCAAATGGCTAAGAGTCTGATATCCAGCATCTCCCTGAAAGAAGGGAAATGCGAACCACTCTCCTTACTACTGCTTTATACACTGATTTTTCCTCTAGAAGTCCCCACCTGCTAATCATACCGCAGTCTCTTCCTTCTTATCATATTTGTCACTCAAATCAAATTCCCTCCTTTCTTCGTCTCTCTAAAAGAAGTGCCAGAACAGAAGCTGTGAACTTTTGACTTTATTCCTCCCTCTGTCTGAACATGTGTATATTAAGTATAGTATTGATAAAATGTGTATAGGAAAACATAGCAACATTCCTTCGCACACTTACACATGGGCCATGTCTGTGTCACAAAAGCACTAGCAGTATACCCTGGGGTGTGAATAGAAGTGTGAGAGGGCAGTGGCAGCGGCAATTCAGCTGCGTAGGAGGCACGTGGAGTGCAAACAGAGATGTTGGCAACTCGTAAGGGGTTCGGTCCATGCCCTCATGCATCAGCAGCCATGCAAAGCTGTTTACTAGGCAAGATCTTCTGAATGAATAAACATATGAATAAATGAATAAATACATATTATGAATTATTAATAAAATATAAAATTAAATTATAAATTATTTATTATAGTAAATATTTATCACTTCTTATCCATTCTTCTTCTTCTTCTTATGTTGTTGTGGTTGTTACTAATGCTAACAATAATGGTAATAATATGTAATCCTTAACCTACACCTCTATAATATTTCACATCCATCTAGGAAACACATGTTGCCTGCCAGACTTGAAAATGTCAGTCACCTGCATCAGATCAGACGGAATACTTGACAGTTCTTTTCTGATACTTTTGCTACATTAATCATTCTCAAAATGCTAATTAATAAGGCAAAAGGGCACGTGTTAGTATTAATTTTTTGCTTCAAATACCTAATAAAATAATATCCATATTCATTTTTCCTCACCTGTTCATCTTCATTCTCTCAAGCATAAAGATTCAGTAACCCTGATAATCTATGTTAAAACTAAATGTTACTAATTTATGTTGATACACTGGGGCATCTTTGTTCAGCTATCATTTCTCTCTCTATACAGTGGCTTTATTTTTAGATACATTTCCTATGAGTTTCTCTTAATTATTGGTTTTAATATCAAATCAGATGGAAAATGTATGAGGAAGAAAAGGTCTATACAGTGGCATTAAAAGGTGGTCTTTTAAGCACTGCATTAATATGCCTAGATTAATTTGCCTGCCCTTTTCACACTGTTTAATAATTAGTCTTGTAGGTGAGAAATGTATTAAAAATATTTGGGGATGTCAAGGCCTTGAGTTCATAGTCTAACCAAATCTAGGGCTCTGGTATCATTAACAGGGACAGAAGACAGCCTCTTGAAGTTTTCTGAGACTGGTAATCTGAAGCTAAGGTTACATCCACACACAGGCAGTGAAGTGAAACAGGGTGGCAAGATGACATTTCCTCCATCCATAAGAGAAGCCATAATTCATAGCAGCTGTGTCTACAACTGCGTACATTTGAAGGAATATTGCTCTGGATCTAAGGGTAATGAAACAAATGGCATGGTTGGATTATAAGTGGGGGAAACTGTATTCATTATAGGCTCACTCAGTGGCAGTAAAGGAGATTAAGAAATGTTTCTCCTTCTCCTCCTCACTCAGCAGAGATATTTTGAGCAGTCCAGAGCCTCTGACCCTGCACAACACTCAGGGAAAATCTCCATGGCATGCTGTGATGTTGTTGCTAGCCACTTTGAGGATAAAGATATTTACATATATCTTAACTTAGACTGCATAACTAATGTGGTGTCCTTATGAAAGGCATCCCTAGCATTGTCCGGTCTATTTCCATTGGATGAATGTACATTAACTACTGGAGTCTAGAGATGTGGACAGGTATTTGGACAAGTGCATACATCATTCTATAATTTTAGGTGCCTGGTGAAGAACTTTTTAAAGAAACAAGACTTTTTATATAACAGAGTTTGGTGTCTTGGCTTTAACTTCTATTTTATTACCTTCATTTTATTGTTCTTAAAATATGTATTTTAAAAAATCTATATTTTTTAATGTTTCTTACCATTCACCCAGAGTACTTCAGTTAGCAGCTACATAAACTCAGTAAATAGAAATAAAAATAAAATAGTGCCTCGTTTTATGAGTTTATTTCAAGGAAGGAAGAAGAGGAGGAAGATAGATCATGGAACAGTCCTGCAAAGATATATATATTTGCATATCTCATTATTATATGGTCAACAACTGCAGGTTTATCATATCTTTAATGTATCAAGTAACTACACTTGAAAGCTTCTGATTTATTTTAGGAAACAAAGCACATAACATTTTTATGCATTCAGTTTAATCTGGAAACACAAACTGCTTCTATTGTGAGGGAGAATTTTTACAAAAGTGAAATGTTGGATCTGTACTGTAACCAAACTTGTTCCAGTTTCACTTAAGATATATATCTTAAATCAATGCTCTTAGGTGGACCTTGCTGATAAAACTGTCAAGAACTAGTTTTAAAAGAAATATTTAGATTTTGAAGAGGAACAGAATGAAAAATATGGGAGGACTGCATGTTTTCTCTACAGCAGGAAGTCACAAGATTTGCTTCTGCAAACAGAAGACTGACTAACTTTTCAGAGAAGCAAATGGACAAAAGTGGCATTTTCTCTTTTGCACACTTCCAGTTAATCTTTTTACGGACAGACAGAGCACAGAGTTCGAAAGTGCTAAGAACAAATCTGAGTAAGGCGAGTATTAGTAGTTGTTAGCCACCCAAACATGGAATGAAATATGAAAGGGCACAAAGCCAGGTAGATGTTGATCAGAAACAGAAATTCACACATTTTCACCAGGAATAATTTGTGTCTGAACACTTATGTTGCTCTGGGCATGTTTTATTTCTCACATAACTTAGAAAGGAAGGCAGGAAGGATTTTGGGATTCATGGAAGTATTAAGTAGCTGGAGTGGAATAATACACGATTTCCTAATGTTCAGTAGGTTATGAACACATAAATGTAATGCTACATGTGTTTAGCTTTCTTTAATGGCAGATATTTCTCTTTCAATATAGTTGATTCACATGAAAAAGATCTACATGTAGATTTTGATCTCTGTAATACACTGACTGTGAATGATAATTCAAGTTTCTTTTTTTCTTTTTTTGAAAAAAAATGAAAGAAAGTAAATGCATCCAGTGGAAAAATTCACAGAAAGTGTGTCACATTTGTCTTACAATGTTGTTTCTTTATCATGGCTACTATATTCATAAGAACAGAAACCATAAAACAGCCAAATTTTCAATGGCACTGCCAAAATTATATAAGCCTACTTCAACTAGCAACATTTTTGTAACATAGTAATATTATAAGTAGTTATGTCCAGTTATAACCTACTATAATCCTAAAATATTTCAAACTTCTGAGGGCAAATGACCCAGAATGAAATCCAACATCCAGACTAGAAAATGGGATTCCAATGAGTTGGAAGCTTTAATCAGCTTGGAAACAATATATTTTCTTTTAGCTTACAGTTTTTGTTTTCCTGTTTAACTTATTTTCTGAGTGGTGCCAATTACCAGTGAGCTAGGCAGAGACCTGATTATCTTCCTAATTTTCAAGAGCCCTGCTTCATTGGTAGGAATCTCTGGATCATCCACGGCTGCTCCATCAGCTGATATTGAGTTAAAAGGACCATAAATCCTCCTTGGCAACCTGGTCTGCTGGAATAATGGAGAGCATTTGGCAGCGAAGGCTGAACTGTAATTCAAGCTCATCTCCTCCGACAACTGGAGAGGGACACACATGGCTGCAGAGCTCATTTTGGAGTCTGAAAGCCATTAACCATCTTTTGTGGCTTTGATGCCAAGAAGTGTGATGCCAGGACCTTCGTGCCAAGGGATACCCAAAGGGAAGGCGTAAAGTCTGTTTTCGCTTCTGCTAAAGAGTTCAGTCTCCTTATTTAAAGAAATAAAGCCATGTATGTGAAATAATGTTTCTCTTAACGAAAGCTGCCAGCATGTTTTAAAGGAAAGATAGAAATAAGCAACCAAACATACTGGATGCTATAAATGTAGATCCCACTAAGCTATTAAATTACAAGAAAAGCCCAGGAATTTTTTTTTTTTAAAAAAAAATCAACTACTCCAATACAAACTCAAAGGGGGCAAGATTTTTTTGACACGGGCTAAAAAACATAACATAAAATCAATAATAAAAATAATTAAAAGGGTGTGTGTGAGGGGAAATCCTTGAAAATAAGTTTGCACCTTTATTAATACACAATAAAAATAGGAAAACAGATCAAAAGCAACAGAAATGTCACTTCTGATAGTCCCCCAGCTAACAGTCAAAGCAGAGTCATAAGCATAGAAGACCTGCAACTTAGCATATCGCCCGATAGATTTCCCACTCTTAGGAACTAACTGTGCATGTGCTAAGCCTCAGAGCACAGCAGAGAACCCTTCTACAGTGTTTCTCTATGCAAAAAAGGTCACTTGAGGACAGATTTTGACAAGACAGGAAAGAGCTAAAAGAAAAGCTAAAAGAAGGGATTCATAAGAGATAAATCTTACTCTAACCACTGAGGGAAGCCCTGAAGTTAAACATAAAACATTCTCACTCCTGGATGAACCAGAAGCAAAATCTCTCACTTGGGATGACTCCAAAGCTTCAATAAAGTCCCAAAGCTGCAGAAAAGCCCAAATCAGTGTAAAGCTCCTTCAAAGCACATACAAAGCTTCCTTAAAGTTCAATGCTTACAAGCAGTACAAGTGGAGAGAAGACCATAGCACATAAAAACATGTTTACAAAAGCATCAGTAGAAGCATGATCATTTTTTAAAAAAAGTTGAAATGGGACTAAATTGGGCCCTTTAGCAGAGGGCAGAATGATAATCAACTGGAGGGGATATTGTTTAAAAAAGGTGGAGAAGGAAAGGATATAGGGAAGAAAAGTATCCTATGGATCCAATTAGTCCAGCAGCATTGTCTTATAGGTTACACTCACACACAGTAAAAAACAAAAAGAAAAAAGATGGGCTCAAGGGTGGTTTCAGAGTGGTATGATACACACACTAATGAGCCAATTTGGTCTTGTGGTTAGAGTGTCAGATTCTTCTCTGGAGGCTTGCTGGTTTGAGACCACATTCCTCCACGAAGCTAGCTGGGTGTCCTTGAGCTAGTTACAATACTTTTTCTGAGCTCTCACACCCCGCCCCACCCCCATCTCAAAGGGTGTCTGTTGTGGGGAGAATAATAGAAAGCTTTGTTAGCCGCTTTGAGTCCCTTGAGAAAAGCCGTGTATAAAAGCCAACTCTTCTCTTCCTCCTCCTCCTCTTCTTATCGACATTAATGGCTAGAAAATGCTCTTTCAGTTCAAAATGTTCATTAGAAGCCAGATGGGTAAGTAGTATCCATCTCCCAACTACTTTTGAGCTGTTCTTTTTTTTTAATGTAGCAGCTTGTAGGACTACAGAAAAAGGGCTGAGAAAGACCCTGACAGAAAAGGCACAATTATAAAACAGATGAAACAGACTTTAACAAAATATGAATTCATTTTTAGTCAAAATTTTCCATCATTTCTACTTAGTTCATATAAAATTCTATTTTTATAGATGTTTGTTTTCTGTTGTATCTGTGTGAAATGCAAAAGTAATGCTTCTGGACTGCCACTGAAAGGACCCTGGTCCACAGCACAACTAGGATATGGAGCCATTTTGGTGCTGTATTTCAGTCCACCACTTCACCCAATAAGGATGAAGCAGTCTACAGAGGGGAGGGACTTTGCTAGTTCATATTATGGCATTACTGGCAGATAAGTGGAGAAAGGGCCATTGGGTGTTTCTGCACTGGCTGCGCAAACCGCATTAAGAACACATACAGGACACATACAGGACACATACAGTACTTACATTCCACATTGGAGGCCGGATGCAGGACCCTTTGTGGTGTCCGTTTCTGCACTCTGGCACACAGAGACCCGTTCTTAATGGGGTCTTGACACCAAAAATCTGGCCTCTGGGGAAGACGTCAAAAATTAGGTCTTCCATCCGGCCCCTCAGCTCAATCCGTTTGGAAGCAGGATGCTTCCGCACAAGGAGAGGTGAGGGGCCAGATGTGCCGGCGGCCACCATCTTAGGAAAGGCAGAAGGAGGCCGGTCTGCTTCCTTCTGCCCTTCCCCCATGCACCGCACACTGGTGGAAACACACGATGACTGGCAGCTGCATGCTCCAGTTCCACGGCTCTGGGGGCGGCGTCAGCGGTGCGGGAGGCCGGATGCCCATTGGAATGGGTGCTGCAGCCTCCGCACAGCACCTAGAAGATCCAGCCAGCAGAATCCGTCCTCCCCGCACATGTGCGGATGCATGGGGCCTCCTCAGATCTGTCCCTATTTCAGACGGATTGCCAGGAAACGGAATGTCTTAAATCTGTTTCTTGACAGCCAATGCGGAAACACACTTAGGCTCAAAGGAATTAGTACATGTAAAAGTTAACAAGGATGAAAGCTGAAATCGCTGTACCAGAGCTGTACCAGAGCTGTCCTAATTGCATACCAGATGCCTAAATGTGAATAGGCCCCTTGACAGTAGCAGCAGCAGCTAGAGCAGCATTGTGAAAGGCAGGGCCAGATTGTGAGATCAGCAATGTGGCCTTTATTCATCAGTGTTTCAAAGCCTCATGTGTTGTGGCTTGTCAACACCAAAAATACATCAAGAATCCCTTCAAAGCTCCTCCCTTATACCCTACCATAGAAGCCAAGCTGCACAAGTAAGCAGTTAAATGTTATTGTTGTTTCTTGTTTAGGTTTGTTGAAGGGGATTTAATTCTCTCCACCCATTTTGTCCTTGTGACTTACTTTTTCTTCTTGCTGCTGCTTCCAGAATTGGTGATCTTAGGAGAGCAAAATTTACTTTAAAATGCTTAAACAAGCCCCCAAGTAGGGTAAGGGAAATTGTACTTCTGAATATTGTATTAAGTTAAAAACTTGCTGGAATAATTTTGAGAGATAGAAGATGCTAAATGGGATCCAGAAAGTCCTAAATCAATGGAAGTGCAAAAGATTATTCAAAGAATTCCAAAACTACTACTACTACTACTACTACTACTACCACTACTACTACTACTACTGGCAACACAGAGATTCAGCACCAGAGAATAAGAACAGTAAAGCTGTATGAAGCCATCCTGCAAACTTGACCCACTATTAGTGCATTATACTGTGTTACTCATTATGTGGGAGCATCTATGCAGACACAGCATATAAATTTTGGCTACAGCGTGTCCACTCATAACAAGGAGCACTAGTGTAAGCAGTTTTCTGGTTCACAGGACCTGGCATCTATTTTAGATACAGTCAACTAGCAGGAACAAGAGTCATGGGACAGACCATGATGGGAATGCATTCCAAGGGCAGACAATTTGAAGAGCAGGCCAAATTGTGTGCAGCATGTTGCCAGGCTCAATTATGGAATGTAAGCTAGCAGAGATGGCGCTGTGTCAAGTGGACTAATATCCCACTCTTTTAAGATCTCTCCTTTTCATTATGGTTGTTGGTGTTACAAATGTTTTCTATACTGACTCTTACCACAGTTAGAAGACAGTTCATAATCACAAGAAATATATTTGAACATCACAAGAGTCTCATTTATGCTGTTCCAAATGCAGCTGCAAGCAGTTTAAAAAAAGAAAGAATTCTTCTAAGGAAATGTCTGTTCTATCAGCCAACTAGGATCTCATAAATAAAAAGCTGCTTGAGAATGTGTGACATTCACTTCTCATTTCACATATATAAAAAAGGTTAACTGAGTCCATTTTGAATATATATATAATTATAATTATATAATTATTTATATATCCTCAACTTCTCTGCAAGCAGACTGATATCTTGTGATAACTGCTCTTTGAAATGTGGTTCAAAGTTCATAAATACATTTGGGATTCCTTGCAGAGAGCAGCTGATTTTAAAATACTGTGCAATTCGCAACTAGATAAATGCCCCTTACTTAGAAAATTGTGTTAAATGCAAGCTTAAACTGAACATAATCAGAGGGATCACGTGTGTGTAAATACATTCTAATACTAGAAATATTAAAGACAACAAACTGTATGCATATAAAATTATAATTTTAACATATACAAGTTTAGACATTTATTCCTCATTAAATAACCTCAGTGGTGTTAAACAAAAAAAAAGATAAGCAAAGTGGAAAAAAGCCAGAAGCATCCTTTTGAACATCTACATCAGTAGCCCAGGGTCAACTGTGTAATGTCATGTTTCTTTTACTCCCATCAAATATAAATTACTGCAACACTATTTGTCTGCCTTGAAGCTACAAGAACTAAAAACTTGCCCTCCCTGTGTTCTATCATTTCCAATCCAGTTCCTAGTTGGCAAAGACATTCAGTTCAGTGATATCAGATGAAAGGAATCAATATGCTGGCAGCCACAAGGTAACACATTGAGCCACAAGACTATATCAGCCAGAGCTCATTTAGCTTCCTTTCCTTTGCACTCTCCCCATATTTTTTTTCAACTTCACCCCATTTCTTTTATCAGCAAGACACTGGACAGGAGCCATGCGCCAGTCAAACTGAACCTCGCCAAAAAGGCTTGCTTGAGTTTCTGCCTCTTGGACAAGAAAACAGAGATTAAAATAAGGCCACACCATAGTGAAACAACATTACACAACACACATATATATATCCTTATCAGTGTTTAATTTGTGATAACTTGGACACTAGCCCAATGTCAAAGATGTTATTCTAAAGGAGGGCCTCCTTCATTCCCTAATTTAAATTTCCTATTTTTTAACTTTATTTTTACGTTGTATTATTATAACTCTGCAATCATTAAACAATTGCTATATATTATTAAAATAACTAGTTCCATTCTGGTTTAAGTAATTTGACAGCAGGGAACTCAAGTCTGTTCTATGGTCGGGAATTTGGCTTGTCACCAAAAAGTATTTTTAACATTTATATATTTAATATTTATTGTTCTGATATTTAGGTAGTACTCTGCTAATCAAACCCTCTAGATATTCTCAAAATGTGAGCACACAATCATACTAAATGAACAAATATTATGTTTCATTTTATGAGCAAAGTAATCCAAAGTTCAGTCCTTTTATTGCCATTTTTCAACTAATTTCAACATGAAGAAGAATAATGATGAAGAATTGTGTTTTAAAGGAAGGTTTCCTTCATCATTTTGAAGACAATCACTTAACTTTTTAAACAACCCTCCCCGTAGTCATAAGGTTTATTTTGTGATGTGGAGATAGATTTACCCATTCTCTACCAGTTGGTCGTTCTTAGGGGTCGTTCTTTTGAGGGGAAAATCTCTTACTTACTTACTTACTTACTTACTTACTTACTTACTTACTTACTTACTTACTTACTTACTTACTTACTTACTTACTTACCTACTTATTTATTTATTTATTTATTTATCTATCTTGCTCTACACCTCAAGGTCTCAGGGCAGGTAATAGCAATAAAGCAAAATATAAAATGAATTCCTTAAAACTTTTTCCATAGTTCGCTCTGGACAGAATCCTCAAAACATTTTGAACTTTTTTTCTGGCAGAATAGTTTGTTTCATGTAGAATACTCAAACCATTTCTCAAGTCAATTTGCTTGTTTATTATTTTTATTTAGATACTCTATTAAACATTCCATCACGCCTCAAGGAGACTCACAGTTTGCATCATGTGCCCCACCGGCAGATGGAGCTTGTGCTATAAGTTACTTTTATTCTTTTTAACTAGAAGACGGAAGCCTTGTGCAGATATTCCTCTCTGTGTAAGGCCAATGAGTTGAGAATAGGGAAGCTCACAAATATTCGTAACGTTCAAAATTGGTACGAATTTGGCCAAATTTGGACATTCAGATTCGTATCGAATGTTGGCACATTCAAAGACTGACATTCAAATTTGAATTGAAAGTTTTAATACTTTTGTACGAAGCTTCATACAGGGTTCGTATGCTATTCTTATGCATTCATATGGGATTGGTATGGGATTCATATGGAATTGAACATGCGTATCAAATACAAATCCTGCCACATTCAAAGGGAATCTACTAGAATGAATATGAATTTTCTTGCATTCAATTCAATACAAACCAAATACAAACAAAAACTAAACCATTTGTGCACATCCCTAGTCAAGAACGGAGCAAATACAACTGACAAGAATACTCATGGACATAAAAACCAAAAATCTATATTTCAGGGTAAGATTCCTGATTGTGCGGGCAGCCTTGTTTTTGGAGAAGTCCCTACTCTGATGATCCCTGTGCTTTAACTACATGCAGGTGTTACTACATTATAATCTTTTGAATATTCATCTCACCTAAAAATCTACATAAGCCACATCTACTGGACAGATAAGAAGCAGTTGGAAATGGTAAATATCCAACAATACACTGTACCGGGGGGGGGGGGGATGTAGCTAATAAGGCAAAAAGCCCATCTAACCCGGCAGCTTGTTCTAACAGCATTGAACCAAAAGCCTGTGGGAAGCCTACAAGCAGGACATGAACTCAATGTTCTCCCTTACAAGTTTCCCAGCAACTGATACTCAAGAGGCATATTAAATATTGGCGTTCAATCCCCTCTGCAGCTGTTTGCAACAAAGAACTAGTAAAAGGAATATTGCTTTTCTCACTAACCTCAGTTTATGTTTAGTGCATTTATACCTGCTGTCTCTGTAAGAACAAACTGATTTTGTATATGAGAACCCAGTTTAAAGTCTGCTACTTCCAAATGTGATGATCAGTACAGAGATGGAGTCAGTGCTCACCACATCAACTGACATGGAATGGGAAGATGGTGGCCTGAAGCAACTCAGGGTGTCCTGTTGATGAATAATAGTTATAAACGTGTCAGACAAGAAAGCCAGGAAGTAAGGGAATCTGGAGTTGGTTAAGGAGAAGAAAGCAAGTGGGGGGAAAAAATCTTAACGCAAATATGCTCAAGGTTTAGCCCACTGATCATCTAACATGCCCCGTTCAGGGTGTCAGACAGTTTTACTGCATAATCTACAATATTATCTTCTGTAGTTCACATTCATTTCACAAGAACGTATTGTGCCTCTTGCAATTTTCATTTCTTAAAAAAATAATCAGGTAAGTGACTGGAGGCTGTAGGGGTCTTGAGAAATGAATGGTTGCTCAACAAGTAGCAAGTATGGCTGTATTACCTCAGACTTTTAGAATCTGTCACTCAAAATGATATGAACTGCAGCTTGTTGTTGGCCTTGTGCACGCCTTACATGCCATCTCATCCAGCAACTGCTTCCTCTGGTGTTTTGTCCCAACATCTATTATTTAGAGGTACACTGGCGCCAAACGTAAGGGTTCCTCCTAGCTATCATAGCTAACAGGCGGTTAGAGGTCTCTCCTCTATTTAACCATTTTTTAAAGTTATCTAAGGCAATGGTGTATTGCTAGAACCTGCGACAGTGAATCTCACACAATTTCTCCTTCAGACAGATAATCTAGTGCAGCAAGACACTTTATACTTCAGGCTTCCACGTTGCATTTGTAACACTGACATATATATATATACATCTTTCTGCTCCCAGGTAAATTCCCCTTTGCCTGCACAAATATTAAAAAGCTGTTTCAAACACATTTCCACAGAGGGAGGCCAAAACTGCAAGAAAAAATACACTAGAATTTGTTGCTTTAATTTAACAGGACTAGCACCACCATACTTCAACAGCAGTAGACCAGAGCAGGAGACAGATGAGTGATTGCCTGGCCCAGATTTGGAAAAGGAATTAAGGCTTCCAGGGCAGCTCGTCCCCAGTGGAATTAACAGAAACTGGCCTCACTTAAGGTACTTTAGCTGAGTAATGGAGACACAACCTTGAACATACCACAAATGCCAAACTACAACATTTGTTATACATATTTTTTCCTATCTATATTTATATTATAGATTCATGGAGTTGGAAGAGACCTCTAGAGTCATCGTCCAACCCGCTTTCTTTCTTCTTTTCCACTAGGGAACTCGGGGTATTGTGAGATGTTCCTTTCTCTTTTTAGCCTCAAGCAAATCCTGTTAAGTATGGCAGGCAGGCAGGCAGGCAGGCAGTGACTTGTTTCGGGAGATGTAGTGAGCTTCATAGAAAAGTTTTGAACCCAGATCTCACAGGCTGTGCCTGCACTGGGCTTCAGACTGGTTTACTGGCATGCATCCATCATCCTTATAGATGTGGCATTAAACTGAGCTACAGTGTGAAAAAATCACCATAGCCCACTCCAAGAGACAGCTTATAAGTGGTCCCCAAGTGTTCTCCAGTGGTAAGCTAGCCATACAGATGGCACTGGATTCCTGGGCTGGTCTAATAGGCATGAGAGAGTACAGCACCATTTCGTTGGGCTCTTGGATGCAGCAGAAATGTGTTGGTTTTTGAGTGGCTGACTAAGAAACTAGGCAGCAACTTTAGAGAGTTTTCAGTCTCAGAAGTTGGGCTGGGCTGGACTGGACTGTCCATAATGCAGGTGACCCATAGCACAACTGCTGGGCACCCCTTTGATCTGGCCCAAGATTAGACCTGCACAACATGGAATAACATGAGTGTGAAGATCTTGCCAAAGACGCTAGTCCTTACTGCTGTAATTCATTGATTACCAAATGATGGTTGGGTTACGCTTTCATAATAACATCTGTAGTTCAGAGACAGCCATTAGAAAAGTCTGATGCAGCAAATTTTAGTCCTGCCACAGGGTACAGTAATAAAGAAGACAGACAATGCCACTTGCTTCCTTAAAGAATCCTGAGAGCTGGACAACATATTATGACAGAACTACAGAATTATATAGGTGAATTGCTTCCTTTTAGCTTCTCAGGAGTTGTGTGATGATAAATTGGACAAGAGAATGTGTGCTATTCAGAATATCGAGCTATTCAGAATAAAGGTTTGAAAGCAAATGTTGCAACAAATAAATAAGAAAGCCTCAATGGTGGGTTCTATGTCCCACTATTGCAAGTCAATTCGTGTTGTGGGCAGGCTTAAATAACCTACTGTTTAAGTATACACCATAATTATGTACTTTTCTGTGACCAGTGTTTTTCTTTAAAAGGCCAGTGTATAAGCACTGAGTTGGACGGTATAGTGGAATTATGCAGAAATTAAAGATGACTAGCTTAATCTTATTTATGAAGAGCATGCTGTCTTAGCAATACACTCTCTTTCCTTTATTTTTATTTGCAGACCATGGATATCTCAGCATAGAGAAATGCCAACTCTTTAAAGAATGTTTCTCTCTCTTTTTTTTTTAGCTGCAATTATCAAGTTAATAATAAGAACCTGAAACGATAATTAATGAGCTGGACTGGATTTTTGCTAGTTACCTTCTCCTACTTTAGGGCTGCCAGAAATTTAAGCTTGACACCATGAGAACTCTAAATGCCAGTTTTGGTCAAGTAGGCCTGCATCTCTAGAATTCGTTGAAAATGTTGCAGTCTGAATCCCCAACATACACAAGCATTCCCAGTGCACTTGCATTATAGGATTGTATAAGAACAATATAATATTGCCAATTTTATTTTAGATCTTTTTCCAGTGATGCCTAAAAAACAGATGTTTGTTCACCATCAGCAAACACTGCGCTAATACTTTAATTCAATTAAATTTGCTTCTACAAAAGGCAACTAAACCATCCAGTTTCAACTCTGCAATAAATAGACATGCATGCCCCCCCACACACAAACACAATTTACTGAAATGCATCCTGGGCCAGTTTGGCCCCTCAAAATTACAGCCACCCATTCCTGAGTTTGCTAACTGGGTTGATGATGCCTGGAAAAAAAAAAGGGATCCTGGAATACTCCTGCCGCAATACGTTCATACCCTTCAGTGAGGGGAGATTGTTTTATGTATATATTTACATGTTCATCCAGAACACAAGGGGTGTTTTTCCACTGCAGCCCTT
>MTQE01001134.1:52419518-52431806 GCA_014337955.1 Aspidoscelis marmoratus | reverse complement strand
GACAGTGGAAAAACACCCATAGTCTGCATGGCAATCCAGATCAATGAGTTGCTTAGTACACATCATCTGCATGGGATTAGTGTAGATCCGGATTAGAAATGTGCTAAGGGTTTCCTAGTCCAGATTAATGGTAAACCAGATAGATAAGGTCTACGTCTGAGCTAGCACTCTCTGATCTAGATCAAGAAAGGGGAAACTGCAGGTAGAATGGATCTAGGAAGATGGTGGGTGTGGTGCTCAGTCACACGCACAGTTCCAGCATGACTGCAAATACACATTTGCAGCTCCTCCTCCACAACAGCAGCTGCATTGACAACAATGGTGTCTTCACAGCACCTGAAGACACCTCACATCCACAGCAAAGGGGTCTTTGCATTGCCTTCGAAATCACCATGCACACACACCCCTGCTACCCAGATGTAACGTTCAATGGACAGGGAAGGGGCCAGTTGCTGTGGGTCAATTGCATCACAGTGTGGGTGATTTGTACAGCAGTAGTTTGCATCCACTAATGTGGAACAGGGCTTAGGCATCTACACTGCATCACTCTTTAGCACACATCTGCAGTTCTAAAGCTCACTCAATGAAGACACCTCTGCTTGTGGTTGATCTGGACCTGGCTAATCCTTATTAAGCAATGTAAGTGCAGAAAGGGCCTGAATCACTCTAGTTCTAAATTCAACTGGTATATTTTTAACACCCCACATGGCACATATTCAACATCTCTTGCTATTTTTTCTTGCTGTAGTACTGCAACAGGCATGACTTCAAAAGCCAAACTGAGTTAACACACATGTTATACTTCATTTCAAGCCATTGTCTTCAATGGGAACAAATCTCTTGGGGGTGTCCTCTGGTTTGCAAGCTTGTTGAAATTCACCAGTCATTAACATAGGATGCTCTATAGCATCCACATTATCTGTCACTGTCAGCACATCTTGCTAAATGGGAAAAAAAGTTATGCCAGAAATTTATATGACAATGTAAATATTCTATTACTCTCATCAAATAAAATTATCAACAAAGGAGGCAAAGTATTATTTCATAACCTCCTTCCCTGATTATAAACGTGCACTTGGAGCTTGAACCATCATTCTAATTCCTGTTTCCTTGCACCTAACGTTAATGAGAGCAATGGATTTACTTCTGAGTAGGCCTGATTACAACTGTGTTGCAAAATTCTACCTGAACAGAATGTAACATTATATAAAACAAATGGTCTTTCCTTATATATTTTTATTTTTCTGCTGGCCAATTATATCAAAAAGTGAAGCGTGCATTTTTTGCAAGATAAGATGTCCTTGGTTAATACAGGAGAAACATTACATTTTGATATATTGTATTACATTCACAAGCTAGGGAAAAAATAAATAATTTCACTGAGGTTAGATTAATGTTGTCAACACTGCAGGAAGTAACAACGGCCAGGGTTCTTCTCCTTTTGGTGCAAGTGATTAATTAAAAGGAAAAAGGAGTTAATCAAGATAAACTTCTGCACCTGGTGAACATAGGACTGAAAGTTTATCATGTCTAAATATGTTTCTCATACATTTACTGCAAATTAGTTTTTGAAAGTGAATTTCAAGGTCTAGCGACTCCGAGGTTCACTAACTCAGTTTTCATTAAGTTTTCACAAATGATCTACTGTAGCATTATTCTTTTATAGTGCTGCAGATTTAGGACCCACTATGAAAAGCAATTATGCTGTCAGAAAAGTGTATTTTGACTTATTAAAAAATTGAAAGGTTTCAGAAAACTATTTATTTTGGTTCTCATTGGATGTACATGTTGACAGTATAGTGTAAGAAAGCATTTTTTCTGACACTGTTTTTTTCCCCCTGGCTGATTTGAATCATGATTCTTTGCTTGGAACTTAGAAAATATATTTTGGCAAATATTTACCAAATAAGAGAAACAATCACACTTCAGACTGGGGAAGCATTCACACACACACAAAGGGGTATGCCCCCTGAGGGACCTCACAGACGGCTTAAAGGTGGTTCACAAGTGGGATTGTTCACATACCAGTCTGGCCCTCCCCACTTCCCTGAACATTCTGGGTTTAAAATAGTGGAGTAGAGAAGGATTAGAACATGAGGGCCACATGTTGTCATCTCTAGGGGAACTTCAAGGCATGTGGAATGCAAAGCAGCTTTCAATTTGCCAGACAGGTTTAAAGATTCTCCGCAGTAGCTGTGCATTATAGGGATGTGCATGAATATTTGTAACATTCATTATTTGGATAAATTTGGATGAATTTGTACATTTGTACATGAATTGAATGTTACAACATTCATACATTAAGATTTGTATGAATATGAATGTTTTGGAACATTCGTCCAAATAGTTAGTACATTTGTTAAACTGAGGATACATATCGATATGTATGTGTTTGTATAGGATACGTATTCGATATGTATGCGTTTGTATAAGATCCATATCCAGGATATGTATGCATTCATATCACACATTCGTACGGATTCATATGAATACATTTGTATTGAATAGAATCCTACCACATTCAAAGGGGATCTATTCAAACGAATACGAATTTTCTAACATTCGATTCCTTACTAATTGAATGTCAAAAAAACCCATTCATGCACATCCCTAATGCATTATAACCCGATATTCCAGGTTTTAAAAATAGTACTTTTATACCAAAAATAGCACTTTTAGTCTCTACCAACCCCCTAGATGATAAATAAATGGCTAGTTTTCCTTTAGATGTCTGGCAGTGTCACTATGACAGCTAGCAGCTCCATTTCCCTCCCCCAGATGTCAAGAAGCTGGGAGGGGCAGCCAGGGGCAAGGGAAGCTTGGGTAAGTACTCTCAATCCTTCCCAGAGCCAGGTTTGCTAGGGGTTTCAAACTTAGTTCCCATGTAAGAGGGGTACAGCCATCTCATATGTTCTGGAAATCATTCAAGGCAGGATTTTGTACATTTCTGATTATATGGTTTCAGCTTTGATCAGAAGCATATCTGGACAAGGGACACATCAGATGCTATAAATTGTAGCGGCATCCTGGTGGGGCTAGGAGTTAGGTACAGTATATGTTATGTTTCTCATACCCTTTACTTAACAAATTATGCTTTACAGAAAGTCAAGGGATTTTCAGAATAACTTAGAAGAGCCAGCTTAGTACCACTGCCATTCATTTCTGGTGCAATTTGTTTTGATAACGGTTGGGACATATATTTGGGAACCTCTGTGCAGCTAAACAAAAACAAAAGCAGCAGAAGTTCCTAGAAACCTAATGCTTTATGATGAAGGAGAAATGCCAAAGTTTCCCAGTAACCACTGGAAATTCCTAAAAGGCTCCCTTTTATTTGGTCTGGAATCAACCAATTGAGCTGTTTATGTGAGAAGCCAAAATTAGGAGCTGCCTTAGTAATTTTACCTGCAGTTCCAAACTGCCACATATATGTTTGCTAGGGATGTACATTAATGTTTTTGTTTTGCATTAGATTCACATTGAATTGAATGTAAGAAAATTTGTATTGGTTTGAATTGATCCCCTTCAAAAGTGGTAGGATTCTATTCGATACGAGTATATTTGTACAAATTCACACTAATATCCAATACAAACGCATATGTATGTGATACATACCTGATACGTATCCTGTAACATATCGGCTCTGAAAGCATCAAATCTGCCCTGGATCCACTTTGAATCCACCCTCAATCCATGTTGAATGTACTCTGGATCCATTGCAGATGTGACTGCCACAGTTGCTTTCCCACTTCCCCGTTCCACGAATGTTCTGAAACATTTGTACAAATATGAATGTCAGTGTACGAATGTCATAACATTCTAATTCATATATGAATGTCCGAATTTGTACGAATATCCAATGTACAAATATTCATGCACATCCTTAAATTGTTTGCATTATGCCAAAAACTGTGTCTCTTCCAAAAATTGGCATTTATTTAGTTCCTGTACTGTGGGAAGCAGTCTAAAAAAGGGATTATATTTAAGCTTGCAAGTTAAGCATATTAGAAATTCTAAGCTATTAGAAGAAATGTTAAGAGATGCACTTAAAATGCCATAGCATGCAATTATTTTGCTACAGCAGAAGGAAACTTTGCAAAATTAATACCTAATTGCTCTTAAAGCGTTAATCTTTTTTAAGGTTAGTGAGTGATTTGTTGGCAAGGAATTGATGCACAACAAGGGTTGCAAACATCAACAGATGAGATGGGTTTCTGCAGGTGCAAAATCACAGATGGTAACTTGTCATTATTGCTACTGAACTTTCAAAAATTTGCCACATTGTGCAATATTCCACACATACAATATACTATAGAGTTTGAAAAGCTGCTCTACTGATTGCTAAAGTGTAATCAGTAAAGAGTTTGTCCATAGAAAATTTCTGGCTTCCAAACGTTCCAGAAACTAAGTAAAATAGTCTATAAACCTGAAACAGGTTGAAAGATAATCAATGATTAGTAAATATAACTAAGATTAAAGATAACATAATTTATTTGAGCATAATTTGAAACTGCATTCATATTTAATAACAATCAGAATAAAAATCCAACTAATATTGGGCCGTCACAAAAATTAAATATCTGACCACTTTCAGCTGCTATTCTACATGCTTCACAATCAGCTTAAGATATGAAGGTGTGTCTTCTTTTATCCCTAGATACAGTGCCAATGTCAAATGGACAGGAAATATTATCAGAATGTGACCAGTAAAGTTCTCCAACAGTAACTGAATTTTTGTGACAGCCTAATATTAGTTGGATTTTTATTCAGATGCAAATATATGTCATTTTCTCCATCATGTCATATAACTGAAAATGCTTTTATGTATAAGTGAACAACACCAAAGTTTTAATTAAGCGTTCATTCGCTTTCAACCTGAGATAATGCATCGGCGAAGTAACAAGTTGTTTGCTTTCAGCATTATCTAACTTGGAAAATCCGTCTTTGGACTAGATCAAGTGGAAAGAAAATGACTGGTCACTTTGCTAATATGTTGTCTCATTCTGACAGTGAATTGAAGCTGGATTAATGCTTAGGTGGCAACACAGCTAGAAGCGTCACAGCTTTATCTTAGTTATCTTCAGACATGACTAACTCCTACAAAAAACAAGAAGCTACTCTATGCTTTCTGTCTGTTGCAGCCGATATATATATTTTTCTTTTTTCCATCAGGAATGGGAAAAGTTCCAGATCCAGTGCCACAGTTGTTCTAATCAGCCACCCATTGGCCCTGCTGTGGCTGATGAGAACCGTAATCCACAACTTAAAGACAGTAGGCTTCCCACCACCGGCTGTGTTTCTAAGCACTATTTTAAAAATGCAAACTGTTAGGCTTGTAACACGGTTAAAACATTCCTCTTTAGAAGAAGAAAGAGTTGGCTTTTCTGCGCCCGCTTTTCTCACCTATTTAAGGCGAATCAAAGTGGCTGACAAAGCTTTCTATTATTCTCCCCACAACAGAACACCCTGTGAGGTAGGTGGGGCTGTGAGAGCTCAAAAGACAACTGTGACTAGTCCAAGGTCACCCTGATGGCTTCATGGGAGAGGACAGAATCAAACCCAGTATTCCCAGATAAGAGTCCAGCTCCTTAACCATGAGACCAAACTGGTTTTACCCAGGCTTTCATGTCCAGCTTCCTTTGAATGTCACAGCGGGAGGATTACATTTTGTTTTACATCTTTAGCTATGTTTTTACTGCTTTTATTAAGAGAGGCAACCCATATTTGTATTATTGGGTGCAATATACTATAAATCAATCAATCAATCAATAGCACTTTCTGCACTTGCTGGTATTCTGGTAAAAGGCCTAGCCCACTTCTGGGCCTTTCCTTTCTGCCCTCTAGTGGGGACCAGAGCAGTCAAGTCTCCTGGACAGAGCGTAGCCTGGTCTAGCTGGCCAAAATAGCCCAAATTTTGAAAAAGGTTTACCAGTGCTCCAGGGGCTTCTGGAATTGAACAGGGAGGCACATGTAGGGTGTTCCAGTTTAGCAGAACCACACTGAAATTTCATTCCTAACCATTTGAGTTTGAGGGGCAGGCTCCTGAGACCACATGTCCTAGAACAGTCATCTGAAGTACCGATGACCTTGTTCTGGGACAGCTGGACTACTCCAGCAGGGAACTGTTCCAGCTGGAGAAAGCCTGTCCCTGAAAATGTGGAAGTGGCCAATGAGTTCATAAAAAAAAGTCAGAAAAAAAGTCAGTTTTTTTAAAAGCAGTCCTTTACTAGGAGGATCAATACTAGGAATGCTGAAAATTTAGAAGGTCAGAGATGCAAAATATGCATAAAGTAGGAATAAAAATAATTAATGCGCACAATAGTCACACTTCTTTTGTCCCCTCCCAAAATGTGGGTGAATTAAACAAAAAGCATTAAAAAAGTAAAATATGCCATCCCCGATAGTAAGAGAGCAAAGAAAAATGACAGTACCGCTACGTGTGACAGTAACCCATCTGACTTCAAACACATGTTTACTAAGGATGAGGAAAACTCTCCAAATGTTTTTTGAAATATTCAGAAGCACAGACCCTCCTTAGGACCAAGAAGGAGCACAATAAAACAGACCCCAAGAAAGTCAGGAAGAGCTTCAAGCTAAGCTAAGGCAAATACCTTATCTCTAGGGCCTGGTTTGCTCCTCGTTTTTTCCACCTTGCCCTCCATGTAGAGTGGAATGCCACCTCAAATATTTGCCTGGTTTTATGTGGCAACACCTATTCTAAGCTGTTTCATGATACAGCAGCAATTAGTTTGTTGTCTGGTCTACTGGAAAATAGTTTCTTTTTAAAAGTTCCGTTATTGCACATGGAAGGAAAGTGACTCCCAGAATACAGCTAGGATAAATATTTACCTACCCCAGTGACACTGCTCCAGTACCTTAGCATTGTATCCTAAGCCCACATTTTCTTTGCTTTCATTTCTCTTCTTCACTCTAGAAGACCCACTTGATGTCTATAGACAATATAAGATTTTTCTCTGACTTATCATCTTACATTTATGAAACACTTTTCATTTTTAAAAAGTTTTAAATTGTCATCAGCAAACTGGCAATTTAAAACATTTTTTCTCCTGCAGCAAAGTGGATAACAATCAAAAGTATCTTAAAACTTATCAAAAGTATCTTAAAACTGCAATCTATTAATGCCACTACATAGACAAATTGCCTATTGTTTAAAAAAACCCAAACAAAGTTATAATAACATAGACATTTGAGAATAAAAGTATCAGTAGTGGCTGATTTTTGCAATTCATTCAGTTCTACCTAGTGCTTTATTAGAATTAGAATAGAGCACAGAGAACAAAGAACTTCTGTGCAAATTGTTCTTTGGGGCTTTATCACCTAGCCATTAAAAACTAGCAATTTGGGAGCTAAATTCCAATCTGTTAACCAAATATAGAACATTTCAAAATATATATATATATACAAATGACCTTTTTTAAAGACACTTCATAGATTTAAAGAAAAATGAATCACTTTAAAAAAAAAAGAAATACAGATATTATGACTCCTAGTCAAACATGCCAGCACCAACTACAATGTCTTTAGGTTAATCAGGTTATTGTAAAGCTAAACATTTATGCTCTTCCTCAGGGAGAAAATTAATCTTAATTTCTAAGTCACCTAGAGTTGGCACCCTGCTAGGGTTAAAAAATTCAATAAAACAACCTTCTGAAGAACATTTACTTGGACAATTATCTGACGTAATGCACCAAATCAGGTGTCTAGTGTATGCTTCCACAGTTCTATCTGAATTCCACAAATCAGATGTTTGCTCAAGCACTTTTTAAATGGCCTGTCATGAAGATCTTGCAAGAGAAGCCACTCCAGGAAGTGCAAGTATCTTTCAAGTAGCTAGTGCCCTGTGATTTTCATAAGCAACCTATTTTTTACACAAGAGAACAGGGGTTGATGGATCCCCTAGAAGGCATCCACTTAAAGGCCTTTCTGCACTTACCTATGGAGGTCTGAATCTGTAGATGTGGTTCAAGCAGGAGCTGGGCCCATCTGTTCTGTGCTAGGCCCAAAGATAACATGACCTTCAGAGCTGGCTCTGACAGCCAGGAATGAACCATTTTGGTTGTGTAACAAGGCATCCTGCCAAAATGGGCTCCCCATAGCCCTGGTACACCACTACACCTTGTTATTGAGATCTACTGGTATTCTGTATCTACAGTAAACCAGAGGTCTTTTTGCACGAGGCCGTCTGGAACGCGCGGAGAACATGCGCAGATGAAGCATTCGCATTCCTAGGGTGGAGGTTCTTTCCCAGCCCGTCTCCGCATGTTCTCCACATGTTCCAGATGTAGAGCGGTTAATGATGCTCTACACGCGGCCCAGCGTGTTCGAAGCATCCACAGCCGTCCAGGGAGGGAAGTGTTTGCACACGCTTCCCTCGCTGACAGCCGCAGGCAGGCCCCCCACCATGACTGGCCGAAAATTGGCCGAACAGGTGGGGTGGACGTGCAAATCACTTATCTTGCCGGCTCCAGGGTTGCCATCTGCCGCAGTCTGGAGCATGCATGCCTGCACGATGGCAACCCCAGCTGGCAAGGTAAGCAATCGCCGTGTGTGTGGGGGGGGGGAGGTGGCTCACTCCCAGCTGCTGCAGTCCCATCAAGACTGCAGGAGTTGGGGAGACACCCAAATCGGCTTCCCCTCGCCCCTTTCCAGGGCAAGGAGAAGTCGAACTGCCAGCTGTCTATAAGCCAGGTGCTCTGCCACTCTGGCAATAGACCGGACCCACCCAAAGCTCTGAATGGGTGGGTCCAGTCTACTGCCAGAGCGGCAGAGCACTTGGCCCATCAAGGCAGATCGCAGGTCTCTCTGGGGTTGAGCTGCCTTGATGTAGGGGGCTAAGCACCGCAGAGTCCTCTGGCACCCCCATCCCCCACCCCAGGGACGTGTGAGCACACAGAAGTCCTACCTTCTGGCTGTGCTGGGTCTTAATGACCCAGGGCAGCCAGGAACACACACCACGTGCACACAGCATTTCTTCTGATTGGGCAGATTGCACCTGGTGCACGTTCCCGGCTGCCCTGGGTCACTGAGACCCAGCACAGCCAGAAGGTAGGAAATGCGTGCGCGTGCTCCTCCCCAGGCCCTGGGGTGGGAGTGCCGGGGGCGGTTCCTGCCAGTTGTAGGGGACCGATCCAGTCCCCTACAAAGTGCAGGACCCTGGGGAAGGGACCTGACAGGTCTGCCCTCCCCTGGGTGCTCTCACCCAATGGCAGGCAGGCCTGGGAGAGGCGTCCCCACCCCCGTCCGGCCTTTCCTGGCTAGGACAGTTTGGGACGGTTTCCCTGTTCGCATTTAGGCAAGTAGGAACACGTGTAAACGCATTCTTTCCTGCCTACGTGCAGGTGGGGAAACCGTCCCAATCTGGAGCCTTCTGATTGGGAATATGTTCCACCTAATGCAGATGAAGCACACCAGCAGCAGTTAGTGGGGATGGCCTGTCCAGGGCCTGTCAGGCACAGACAAAACGAGGCCAGAAGATGACCAAGGTCTGGAATAGTGATGAGTACAGATAGATCCCGAGGCACTCTGAAACCTGGCAGTCCTACAGTCTATGAAGAAGTGTCCTGTATTGCTTCCAGGTCCAAAGTATGAGGATTATAAAGATCAAAATTTTCCCTCCACCAATTTTTTGAAAACAATATTCTGACAGGAAAACAAGGGCTGCTTTTGTGTAGCTGAATTTTCAGCAGGCAGACATATGTTACAGTTTCCTGGGTGAATCTTTCTTCTTCCCATGGCAAGGTTTAAGGGATCTTGTGTTTTTGCCTCAGGGGCATAAAGTCTCGCTCACGGGTTCTTCTGCTTAAAGGAAAATGTATTTGTGTTGTGGTGATCTACAAGTTCCTGGCATCCCTATCAGCATGCCATTCTAGTGCATGGTGCTGGTGGAATACTGGATTTCTTGATTCCTGCCCTTTTCAGTCCAAATTTAGTTAGTTACAAGTGATCAAATCTGTGGGTATTTTGGAACATGTGAGTCTAAGAAAGATTCTTATTTTCTTTATTTTCAACAGTGTGGGCAACGCTTAACCCTGCATGTTTAACACCGACTGCACGGCCCATTAGCAAGAAGAGTAGTGAAGCACAAGTAAATATCAAGCAGCTTTATGATCTACAAAATCGTTGCTCTGTAAAGTTCTACATGGCAGAGGCCCTAAGCATCTGAAGGACCTGCTGACCCATCTCATAAGTTCTGCAGCAGAAGCCCAGCTCAGAGGAAAAAAAAATGCTTAAAAATTCTAAAACATTAACTGTGCACACAATTATAAAGAAAAATACATACAAATGCATTTTATAGTGTGATTGGCTGGAATATGTAGGCCTTTTTTGCCGCATACCCTGTAAGTAGAATCTACTCTGCATAAAACTAGAACAGTTTGTCTGACATTCAGTTATCTTCGCGGTCTTATGGAAATTTTGAGCAACTGTTCTTTCATGTTTTGGTTTTAAACTAGTTGATGGGTTTTTAAAATGAATTTCAAACCTGGGCAGCTTCCATTTGAAGGTTAAAGTACAGCATAAATTGAATAAATAAATAAAACCAGCTTTCTCCTGGTGTCCAAAAGACATCTGAGAAAGTCCCAGGTACATAGTCTTGATGACTCCCTAAGTCTCAATGATTCCCTAAAAGGCATAATTAAATATGGTCTGTGTACCAGAGTGAGCAATATTCTGGAATCCACTTTGTAAAATGAGCATGAAAAAACAGATGCGCCTTGAATTGTGCCACAAAATGAACTAAGAGTGAATCCATGTACAGTGGTACCTCGACATACAAGTGCCCTGACATACAAGTGTTTTGAGATACAAGCCGCCGAGCGAGTGATATTTTGCTTTGAGATGAGAGCAAGATTTGAGATACGAGTATGTAAATACAGTACAGTACATAACAAAAACAACTGAGGTGGTGTTTTGGGAGCTGGAATGGATTAATGGGAAAATTGCTTTGAGATACGAGCGATTTGACATAAGAGCAAGGTTACGGAACGAATTAAACTCATATGTCAAGGTACCACTGTATTGATTTATTTAAATAAGATTTAAACATTAAAAAGAGAAAATAGGGGATAGGGGATAAAGGGGATAAAATAAGCCAAAGTGTGTCATAGTGATTGAGATTTAGTATCTGAGACCCATACAGCAATTGAGGCTCAGTGAGTAAAATTGGGCCAGCACTTTCCTGCCTTTTTGCTAACCTATTTCACGTGGTTGTTGTAAGGATAAAATAAATGATAAAAGAATCACCCACACAGAGATATTTGGAGTTGGGTGGGCAGGATATAAATACAACAAGCAATTAAGCTAGTCTCCTACTAGCTGTTTATTAAATCTTTTATATTCCCTAAAAAGCACTTTTTTCCAGAGGCCTCCCCAGCATGCAAAGGTATGAGCCAACCTTCCTCTTCTTTTCCCCTTCATTTTTTCCCTGTTCAGGAGAAAGAGACACTGAAACATAAAGGGTATGGAGCAGAGGATTAAGTAGGCAGAAAGGCAGACAGTTCACAACTAGGTAATGACAGTTTACGTAATTCTGTCAGTAGGCAGTAATCATCTGCACACAGTAAGGTAATAAGAACTAAACAGTTTACGTAAATGAGTGGGGGCAGCAAGGGGAACAAATATTTCTGCCTCAACTACACTTTGAGGGCCCCTTCACTGATGGAGAGGGGAGGTGGAAGAAAGACTAAGCTAACACTTTCTCCTGTTCCATCCCACCCCCACCCCCACCACCCCACCCACTCCAAGTTCATCTAACAATTTTGCAGATGGAATGAGCCTTGCCTTGGGATTTAATTCTTTTCCCATGCTGAATTTTATTGGACATTTTTTAAACAGTCAGCTCAACTACAATTTACTTCTCTCACTAAGTGCTAAATTTTCCCCATTTTGGTTCCACAATCAACTGCTCTCCTAGCAATTTATGGTATTAAACATTTTACATCTGTTCCCTGATTTGAGCATTTACCTAGTCAATCTACATATACACAACTGATTTCTGCCATTATTTCAAGATCCCCTCTTTATAATTACATGCTCTGTCTAAAAGCCTTCGTGAGTACGCTATGCCAAAATACAGATCTGCTACCCCAAATCACTCCTGCACCAGCAGTTTCCACTCCAAACACTTCCTAATAAATTCCTGGTCTTCCTGGTTGCACTCTTTGGTTGTGAACTCTCAGAAGGTCAGCCTTCTTCTAACCAAATTCCTTTTTAATTCTGTCAATAGGCAGTAATCATCTGCACACAGTAAGGTAATAAGAACTAAACAGTTTA
>MTQE01001134.1:52389828-52419452 GCA_014337955.1 Aspidoscelis marmoratus | reverse complement strand
AGTAAGGTAATAAGAACTAAACAGTTTACGTAAATGAGTGGGGGCAGCAATATTTCAGAACCATTGTTTATTACACTGGAGTAAAGAGTTGGTAACTCAGGTTATTAACTCCTAGATATGATCTGGATTACATAAAGTTGCCAAGCATACCCAAGGGAAAACTTACTTTCTATGCCGTCTCAAGTGACAGAGAAAATCAGGAGCTCAGAGTGAAATTTGTAGTGGGATGTAAGACAATGTGCCAATAGTACATCTGGCATGTGTCAGCAGAATCTCCAGCAGTCCATATTCATTAAATGTAAGCGCCTGTCGTGACACAATGATCACATCTACAGTTTCTTAGGTTGACATTATAAATACTATAGAATTGTCCTGCAAGAACAATGCTATAGAATCAGTTTATCTATTTTTAAATTAAAACAATGGTTTCTCACACACATATTTTGCTTTCACATTTTATAAAGGTCACAGCATCCCTCAAGCCCCAGCGTTTGTGGAAGAGCAGGGGACCATTATCCAGTGATGATAACATTTAATACCAGTGGCATACCACTGGCATGCTTCTTAGATCCGGATCTAAGGGCCGCGGTGGAAAAACACCCAAGCTTTACAGTGGGTGGAAGCCTAATACAGCCTTACAGTAAACTTAGAACACTGAATAGGAAACAGTTACTTCTGCTGTGTGTTTCCATAAGGCCAGCACACTGTTTATGGACAGATTATGGAAGATGTAAAATTCTATATAAAATCTAAAAGGAACTGAGGGATTTTATTTTTAAGCTGCTACACATCTCTTGACTGTGTGCCAATAACACACAGAGTACAACAGACTAATGCTAGCCATGAAGCAAAGTTAAAATAATGTCCTTTCCTCCCACTTTATTTTAATGGCACATAGAGATGAGGTTGAAAGGAGGAAAATGGCTCCTGTCTGCTGCATCTACTGCTCAAAGTGACAGTTTCACGTTGCTTCATAGTAAAGCTGCCCCATTAGGTTACTACATGAAACATAATTTTCTAGATAGTAAAAATGAAAATCATGGAGAAGAACAGGAATTTGACATTTATATTAATAGCACAAAAATAAATTAATGCAGATAACGCATCCTATTTTATTAACATGAACCCTTGGGTGATCAGATTTGAATCAATACATGTATCGCTGCAGGGTAAAATTATCAGTATATTTTAGTTAATCAATAAAAATGTACCTAAGAAAACGAAGAAGGAATGCATGGCATTTAAGATTAATGTGAAATACGTTCAGGATAAACCTTGCTTTTCTAAGCTTACCAGAGATGTGGACTGGAGAACACTGTGAACTAATCAATAAAATCTAACCAATTATGGATGGGGAAAGAACTTCCACCTCACTTCCCAAAACTATTAGTGGAGAGGCAAGTAAAAAATCGAAGGCTAGTTTGAATGATACCTGTATTTTGGTAATGCAGATACCTACAGAAAAATAAACATTTCTTTGTAATACAAAACGTTCTTAGGTTCAGCCATACAGGACTTTTTGTGCCACCCTTTTTCCAAGGACCACCCCATCTGGAGATGCAAAAAAAGTGTTACACAGTTTTAAAAATAAATACCTAAAAACCTACTTACCTCACTTCTTTTCTTCATTTTCACCTTCTGTGATCACAGATGCTTGCGACTGACTGGCTAGTCATTTGCTGGGCTTCTGTGGCACACATTCAGGGACTTTGGGATGTGGTAAGGCATTTTCATGGATTTAATATCTGTCCCTAGATCCTAAAATTCACTCAGAAGACACTCCTTCACATTTGTCTGATTGCACCCTAAGTCAGAATACTAAATATTTATTTGGTACTGCATCCTGCTTCCAGATGACTCTTCACAAGCCAACGGGTAAGGCATGGGTGGACAGTAACCCTCACCATCCTGAAAGAGGGGCATATTACCAGATAGCCGTTTCCTGGTGGTGGCTTTACAATGATGGATCCATAAGAACATTACTACCCCAGCTACATTTCTGATCAATAGCCTCAACCACAGGAGCTAGGTTTTTCTGCATCTTGTTTTCTTGGGTGTGTTGAAGCATTCTCCTTCCTAGTCATTCAAATCTATTACTAGTCAAGGGCTCAAGGGATTGGTGCTAATTTTGTTTGCCACCATCTTGTAGACACTACAGTTACCAAAGAGACAGCATATGATTTAAGAGTCCAGCACACCTTCATATTTCTTGATAATTTACATAAGTAGGTGGAGACAAGGTGCACTGATAACTCAAACTTTCCCCTAGCAATTTAAGTCCCTGATAAAAGTAATCACCCCCACCCATTTTATGGGATAAACCAAATAATAGATATGCAGTCACCTTTAAAAATGACATTTTGAGAAAATGCAATTATTATACATAGGAATATATATAGGAATATAGCATTTAGAAACTATATGTGCTTCATGTAGTTCTGGGCTCCTAATAGTTCTAAGTGAACAACTTATCAATGGTGGCATTTCAGGATTTCCCCAAAAATATTCTAATATGCTTATAGCAGATCTATGAAAAGAAGAATTCAGGAAGTATGAATACAGAAATATCCTACTGCACTGCTAGACCATTTCTTTTAAGCATCACTGTCTGGGGTTTCTTCCAAGTCAGACAAAGTGCAATGATACGGTGACTGCATCTTTTTGCTGGAGGACCATAACAGTCGACAGCTTTCACAGTCAGTGCGTTAATATGCCTGCAGAACTCTCCATGAACGGCTTCAAAGAGTTTACTGAATTGGATCAATCATCATCCAAAAACCTGTGTAGGGAGAGCCCAGTGCAGATATGTTCCTGTGAGTGCAGGAAAATTCTGATAATGCTTCTTGGGGAATACATTCCATCTGGGAGACAGTCCTTGAGATTTTTCTTTTCTTTTGCAAGTAACTGCCTGCCATGTACTACCCTGCCTCAAGGCTTGAAAACTATTCCATTAAAAAAGAGGAAGTTATATTTATTGAAATGCCAAAAAAAAAAAGAGAAATAAAAATGCTCTAACTTGTTCCAGTAATAAGGAGGGGGAAAGAGTGGGAGGGAGAGAAGAAGCTGATAATAGAGTAGAAGATCAATTATTTTTCCAAGCAGCTCATGGCTGCTTGAAAAAGAATATAAACCATTACACTGTGGCAGAATCCACATGAGAAAGGTGTTCCTCCAGTTTCTAGAGCTAGAGCACTTGATCCAACCATAAAAGTAGGAAGCATGTTATCCACACCCCCATACCGCTTCTACCAGTGCAAATGTCAAAACTACCATACCCCATGACACTAAGTACTCTGAGGAGTCCAAAGAAGACAGCTTCCTCACACCCAGAGCCCAGCATATCTGGTGGAACCTGAGCTTGCTCCATGAAAGGGAAGGCAGTTTAGAGAGATTAGAGCTGGAGTCATTGGAGGCTGAGACCTAGTCAGCTACTCCTGCGCAGAACCCTCAACTGAGACACTTGGGCAAGGCACAGCATGAAAGGACCAGCCTGCACAGACCACAAGGCCCAGGAATCCCTCCAGATCTGACTCAGAGTGATTGCTGCACTGGGAAAGCTGGGTGTGGTTGAGTCTCAGCTAGGTTAAGAGCCTAGATTCATTTTAGTTTTCCGCTAAAGCAACTTTATCATTTAGCTGCCCAGTTTCATGACTAAGTGATCTCTGCTTTGTGACTCCTGCTTGCCTTGACGTAGATTTCCATGTGACCCCTGGACTTTGACAAATCAATTGCTAACCTATTTTGCCCGACACTGTTATGGCAAGGTGAGAAAACTGGAATTCTGCCGAACCACAGCAAAGAACTCTGTTACCTCATGACTATTAGGACTTGGAAGACGATAAGGAAAATGGAAGACTATAGGAAAAACTTTCATTCCCCAGCTTTGATATTTCTGCTCAGGACTGTTTTTGAAGGCACTGGAAGTGACTATAGAAACCAAGCATTTTCTGTTCCTTTGAGAACAGGACTGTGCTTTTTGGCATGAAGGACATTCTTTTGGGTAGGTCTACGCAGCAGCTCCACCATGGCAATATTATAGTGCCACGGAGATTCTGCTGATGTTCCAGACTGATGCCATCTCTGAATAGCAAGCTTTTTTTACTACTGTCATCTTCAGCCCTTTCTGCACTTGCCTATCTGTAGTTGGAGTCTGGTACAGACAGGTCTACTGGTTTCTAGTACAGAAAGGCATAGACTGGAACAGTACTGTCTGCATGACGTTGTTAGTCCAGACCAGCCCCCTCCCCAGCTTTGAAGCATGCATGAGGTTCAAGGCAAGACTTGGAGGCCTCCAAGAGCTACAAACAGGAGGGATGTACTTCAGGGGGCCCTTTAGTGTGCTGCCAAAATACATTCCTTGGTAGTCCCAAACATGGCAGGCATGATTTCCCTGATCAGGATTATAATGCAAATGGAGTTACTTGTAGGGGGCAAAACCTCACAGATCCACACTATTGTGCAGATTAAGGAGGACCAGAAGTTTATTATGTGGGCCCTTAATTCAAAATTAAGGTAAGTATAGAAAGGGTCTTGGACTCTTAACATGACACCAGTTAATATGTTTGAAATTGCCACCTCATCTCCATCTCCAGTGGAGCTTTGAAGGAAAGATATCTTGGTAAAAGAAAGCAATATCCTGGAAAGATATCATTAGCCATTACTCTAGCAGGTCTACAGGATCATCTAACAGCTTTCCCTCCCACACTCTTCAACTCCCATGCACATGCTTAAAGACAAAATAAAATCTCATGTATTTTAATTGAAAGTTGCTATACCTTCTTTTCTACTACATAAGCAATAACCTTGGAATCATAATCTCTCCATTCTCTTTTGATTGGAATTCAAGTTGCACTTCTGACAAGTTATCAATCTCATGAAAGAAGTTAGAAGTAAAGACTAAATCAGAATAGCGTCTTACCCTACCATTACGTTGAGCCCACTTCATTTGCTAATATCGTTATGTTAAAGGAAGTTCTATTGACCTGAAGACAATGGCATAGAAATTTTCCACACCTATGCAATGAGCATTTTTGCTGCCAGATCATAGGGAAGGTGTGACAATGAACCTGCTTGCTATCAACGCTGGGGTCACTTCCATGGAATATGTTATGCTTATCTATTCTTATACTGTATATCATCGTATTTATGCTGCTGATTCTGGTCTGTGACCGTACAAATAAATTCAGATTCAGATATTTATGTAAAGGTTAGTATGCTTGCAGTTTATTCATTCTCACTATAGCCTTGCGGGTGTTTGCTTGACCCTGCTGTGTGAAACTGGAGGAATGTGGAAGATGTTACAAGCTCATTGGCCACATTCCAAGACAGAGATAAGGGGCTGGGCACTGGAACTATCTAGAAGAGCAGAGATGAGATGCATTATTGGGTTTGGAGGATGCAGTACAAAGAATGTTTAAGAAAGACTGAACTTGCTGCTGAACTTCAGCACTTATTAAGAAATAGTCATTGTTATGTTCTGCAACAAATAAACCATTTTTTGCAACACATACTTTCTACTTCTGCCATTTTCCAGTGAGACCTCACAGTTGCCTTAGGGGACTTTAGACCAGACAACACCTGCCTACTGCTTTTGTTTCTGCTTCTGAACACACACAGACCAAGAAGTCTCTAACCTATCTGTTCCTGCCCCCCCCACTTTTTAGTGGCAAATGGTGAATAATGTATTCCACTGTCATAAATCTTTAGTACAAAGGATCCTTCACTTCACTTCATTCATATTTATTTATGTATTTACTTATTTATTTAGGGAAAGGCATATATGCATCCCATAACTTCGTGGCTCATATTTTAAAAAATTAACATAAGACAGGTAGGGTTCTTGGAGAATGGTAACACTGTGTGCAACTAGCAAAGTAAACACAGAAAAGAAAAGAAAAAACCAAACAGTGCCTCGTTTTTTGCTCATGATCTGATCTTTGCTACATGATATAAATGTGCTTTTAGAAGTTAACAAAGTAGTCTTGATGTCACTTGCAGCTATGAAAAGGACAGGTGCTTGCAAAGTGAATTAGTAATTGTCAGAAGTGTTTTAAAGCTGCAAAAGCTGAGATTGTTATGAGGCAGTAGAGTAGATGGTTGCTCTGGTCCATTCCTCTTCATTTATTCTAACCCTCATACTGTTCAGGTCTTGTGGAGGGAAAGCAGGTATCTGCCCTCTCTCCCTGTCATGTCCTTTACATCTATAACCTTTTGCATGTTCAAGGACAAAGGTCTGCAGCCTACAATACTATCCTTAACCCTATATTTTCCCCTGCAGGAGATCATGGTTGAGTGGATCAGAGGATAGCGAATCAGCGGATATAGGGGCACACTCTTTTATTTCCCCCTGTGGTTGACTGTAGTTGTGTGAATCAGTGGATAGTGAATCACCAGATATTCCAGAGCCCTTTTGGCAAAGTGCATCTTTCTTTTTATGTCAAGTATCCTCATTTGATTTTTCTACTTCAGAAGTGCTTCTTATTTAAAGGATGATATTAATTTGGAGACTCAGTCATACTGTATTATTCCAATATAAATATTTGCTACTTCAACTTGTTGAAGATCATAGGTAACTTTTTGTTTATAAGGCAGATACTTTCATAATGCTTTTACTCTGAATACTTTATGCTCCATAATTCGTCAGAATTTAAATTAATGCAAATATTGGCAGAAAACATGCATAAATATGATTTTAAAACATGCATAAATATGAAGAAAATGACCATCTGTATTTAACAAGCCTCTTAGATTTCTCATGTGTCAATGGTGCAGTAGTACAACATCTGAAGACAAGCCAACTATGCTTCCTAATTAATTAGAAAGTTTAATAGGCCATCTATAAATAACCAAGAAAACCCTACAGACTTTTAAGGGAAGACATTTCAAATACACTCCATACTGGGCAGCATTTGATGAGGACAAATAAAAATAATGCAGGTGTTTTTTTTAGCAAAACAGTGACACCAAAGATTCAATTTAACAAGGAGGTTATTAGCAAAATTTGCAACTTTCATTTACAGAGTGCTTTAATTATGGGACAAATCAGGCAGTGAAAGCCAGGATGAGCATTTTAGCAGTGTCCTTGGAGATCTCTCTATAATTTATTCTCCCAAGAGAAATTTCAGTCAAGTGCAGGTATTTTACATTTCATTTGGCTGATGGACTAAAAGACTCTCAGGAAAAAGATGTAGGGGAGGCCTTTTAGACATTATTTATATAGCTGTGTGTATATTATTTTATTGACAAAGGATCACATTTGATGGTTGTTTCAACTTATTTCTTCCTGTGCATGTGCACATGCAACCTTCCTCTTACTAAAGTAAGGTGATCAACAGCAGGGGTCAATAATCCTATTGCAGAAGCAGTCTGGCTGCTGAATGAAAGGAAACAAAGTAAAGCACCAAATAATACAGTATGACAGAAAATACAGCATAAACAGTATTTTATACAGTATAATACAGTATAAACAGAAAATAACTGGGAATTTGATAAAATCGGGAAAAAATTGCTGCTGTGCTGTGGTAAGTTTGGGAGGTAAGTCCTCTGGTTTTTGGAAAGAGTTTGGGGGACTTGCTGTGGTAGCCAGTTTAGATAAAATCTAGGTCGGTTTGGGGACTTGCTGTGGTAGCTGAGGGAAGTGGAGGATTAGTCAATAGTACGCAAGCAGAACAATGCAAGGGGCAGGATAAGGATTCACATGTTCCTCAATGGCAGAATTTGGACCAGAGGATAGAATAAAAATGTATATATGCAAACACCAGAAGCCTTCGAGCTAAAATAGGGGAGCTAGAAAGCTTAGTTATGGATAACAGGATTGATATTATTGGTATAATTGAAACCTGGTGGACCAGTGAAAACCAATGGGATACAGTCATCCCAGGTTACAAACTGTACAGAAAAGACATGGAAGGGCAACATGGAGGTGGTGTAGCCTTGTATATTAAGGAAGAGATAGAATCTTATGAATTGGAATGTCTGAGTCTGACTCTTCCACAGAAGCATGTGAGTAAAAATGCCAAGCCAAAAAGGGAGCCTAACAATAGGGACATGCTATTGTCTTCCCAACCAAATGCCCAAAGGAGATCAACAATTGTAAAATGAGGTAAAGGAGGTATCCCAAAAAGATAGGGTAGTTATAATGGGGGACTTCAATTATCCTCACACAGATTGGGTGAACTTCTGTTCAACTCAGAAAAAAGAGAGAAAATTCCTAGACCTGCTAAATAGTAAAATAGAGATACTAAAGATAAATAAATAAATATTTACTATATATATTTTTATTTGTCTTTAGTATCCCTATCCCACCCTTCACCCAAGGTCCCAGTATAAAGGTAAAATATAAAACATTTAAAATACATTTCACAAAGGAAAATTTTAATTTTTGAATCAAATGTCTGTTTGGCTTGAAATGCATCAGTAACTTTTCAAGACATACCACCTTTTGATCTAAAGTGTGAAGATGGGACCTCTGTTGCTACAACTTGCAGCATTCTCTTTACTGACATAAACTATCAGAGAGATATAGAATAAGCACATTACTTCCATGCCTTTCAGCATGAGTTCCTACTGCTCTGACAGTAGGGGCCCATGTTGAAAGTCTAGAGACTAGTGTGCTTATGATATGCCTCTCTGCAGGTTCCCAGTGAAACCAGCAGACCGGTGCAGAATAATATTAATAATATATAATGTTATTGTTTCACTGAGGGTGGACCTGTTGTATGCAACTGAAGGATGGTTCCACTGCAATAGCATTTTAAAAAGTCCTGTGAGAATGAATGGAGTTGTGACTTGCATTAGACTACCTGTCAAGGTTTGCAAAGAACTGTCTAATGGAGCTTGGAGATCTACCAAAGTTACACTGGAGAACTGGCCCAGTAGTAGTGCAATATACTTGTAGGAGAGAAGGATGGTTGATGAGAAAGAAAAACCTAAACAAAGCCCAGAAACAGGTGTCTCCAAGTACACATAAACCACCTCTAGTGAGAAGCCAAAACTTTGGAAGCAAGGGTTGTGTGTGTACTGTAGAAGTCAATGGCATTTTATTAACAAATTCCACAAGATGACTGAGAATACACTAGAGAATGGATAGACTGACTTGCCACACAAAATGTAGGTCAACTGGAATTCCACACCCAGGGTATAAGCCATAATAAAGGAGACAATGATTTGAGGTAGACCATCCAATAGGTTTGGTTACTCATATAGTTTTGCTGGCCACCATCACAGATCTCAATGGAACAGATTCAGGTTTTTACATCCTAGTAGGCTTGGGCAGTCTGTTACTTCTGAATTTGGCAAAGGAGAATGTCCTACCTATATGGCCAGTAAATCCAATGGCAGCAGATACCATGGATAGATGACCAGAGGTGGAAGAGTATTACCAAACATTCACCTCCAACAGTCCTACAAACTGGCTAAGAAAAATAGCTTTTGTTTACATTTGCCTCCTGCTTTCTAATGATTTTGTGGGTGGATTTGGTATATTATTAATTCTTTTAGTCTCACCAAATCCTGCTGTTCAACATGCTCCAATGTCAACAACATCTGCCAATACTGGAAGCAAAAGCAACACTAGTAGAAGCTGATTTATGTGTGCAAAAGAAGAAGAGATGAGCCAACTACGTCCATGTTGCCCTTATGATTCCCAGTGGCAGAACTCCTGACCAAGCTGGGACCAGAGCAAGAGGACTTATGAGATGTAGACAAAAACTTGAAATGTGGGTTTATACACCACTCAACCATTGTGGTTCTGTTCATAAATTTCTTGGCTCTGTTACGACTTTGAGTTTATAGTGACTATAAAACTGCCAAGTCAAGAGAATCCATAAATTGACGTGGCAACACACTGACTGTAATGTCAACAGAGTGAAATGCACAGTCAAGGAGTTTGCAGCAATAACATCAAACAGACCAAAGTCAAATTAGCTTTCAAATGCAGGGTACCTGCCAGTAGACAAGTATCCACAGGAAGTGTCATCCCAAACAGACCAAAGGTCAGAGCAGAATTTGGTAAAAGAGAATTGTTCCAGCACCAGGTTATACATAGTAAGGACTTATCTAGTTTGATCCCTGACAACCCTCCTTACACACAGCTAAAGTCCAGCAAGTTCTTTCTTTCATTCTTCTCTGCATCCTCCCCAGTTTTCTGCGCCAGCTCAGCACTTCGTTATCTCTTGACTTTCCAGCTTTCCACATAATTTCTTTCCCTCTGACTCTGGAGCTAAAATTCTGGACAGATGTTCAATCAAACCTAACTGGTCTACTGCAAAGTCACTAGATGAGCTTTCTAGAGAGACACTAGTGTCTGGACCTTTGCAGTTCTGATCTTTGGTGAGATCTTGCAGCTGCAGCCATGACAATGAAGAAAAAATATGGAGCTTCAACTCTAAATAAAAGGACATTATCACTCAACATGGGGATAACAGGTAAACTGACTGTCACCAAAGTCTTCCTATGCCTAAATTTTAGGGAGCACAGGACCAGTAATATGCATATGACTAGGTTCAGACAAAAGAAGCAGATGAGTGGGAAATAGTTTTTTTCCACTTGCTATGGGAAAACTGAAGTCGTCTCTTGGAAAACTGAATGTTGCAGCATAATTTTTTTTAGTATTTCAGAATAATTCACTTTGTAGCAAGTGAGGCAAGTCCCTTTTCTAAAATCAAGATAACTGTTAATCTATCCAGAATCCCCAAAGCAGCAGGTCCAGATTCATGCTGTGTATGAGCAACAAAAACATTGCCAACTGTTTGCAGAGCCAAATTCCAATACCCTGGACTTCTTTGGGTATCATGATTCTTTTGATATATGAATGGATCCCACAAAAATCCAAGGAATCATGGTCTGGTAAATTCCATGTACAGAGAGACAAGCACACATCCTCTGGAATCTTACAAAGTACTACTAGAAGTTTACTGCAGAGTATGCTCATGTCATAGCCTTGATCATCCACCCTTAGTGGGACAATGCCTTGCTGAGTCTCTAAAATTCCTGTTTATGGCACACCTGATTCTCCAATAGTCCCTGGGTAATCTTTCTCTCAGGCGATGTGATAGATTTGTTGATAAGATAAAATGGAGAGGAGGCGGCTAATGTCTACTCTCTCAACTCTCTAGTGGAAAGAGGATAAATAAGGTTAGTGGCTCCAGTGAAGCTGCTGATGCGTGTCATCTTATATAAGCAATGTAAGGCCTGAATGTGAGACTGGTCTTCCTCTCAGAAGAAGAAAAGGATCAGCTTCACAGATAAGTGGTCAAAAGTTACCAGGCCAGAACAAAAGGCATACTTCTCTTTGAGAAATACAGCTCCCCTCTCTCATTCCACACCCCTACAGATGTAGTAAGGCCAATTATTCTAGCTAATTCTGCCCCTAGATCAGTGATGGCGAACCTTTTGAGCTCGGTGTGTCAAAATTCGCAAGAAAACCTAGCTTAACTTGGGTGCTGTGTCACATCTAGAAATATCCATAATTTTGTGATATTTGTAGCTCTAGTAAAAAAGTTATATTTTTGATATATGTATTTTATTAAAAGCAAAAACAAATAATTCTTTACATTTGCTAAATCTTCAATTGAAACTTGGTATTTTGTACACTTCAAGAACAAGCAAGCACTACACGCCCAGGTGCCAGGGCGACCATGTGTCACCCAAAAGGGCTTGGCGTGTCACCTGTGACACACGTGTCATAGGTTGGCCATCACTGCCCTAGATGGTTATCAAGTTCTGGAGGCCTGGAAAAGAGTAATCTGTAGGTCACTTCAAGTCTCACGGAAGCTCAGTGTGTGACAAGTATGTGCAACCCAGTTTCCCCTCTCATTTTAACTTCATGATTGTGATGAAATGTAATAATACTGTTGTTGGTATTTCTATTTCATATGCCTATTCCTTTAAGACTTGCTGAATATTCAAGGATGGAGTTATACCAAAGTGAAAATATATTACTAGGAGGGAGAAGGTAGAAAAGGATTCCAGATAGAGTTAAGGGTCATGAAGATACTAGGACAGGAATACTAAGCTGCCAGGACATAGGGCAGTAAAGACAGGCAGGGAGTTTGATTGGCAGACAAGTTGCAATTCCACTGATATAGATATAGAAAAGAGAGACTTTTATTATTAGAATCTTTGCTTTACATTATTGTTTATCTTATATCTTTTGATGTTCAATTTATTACTGCAGTATTTGCCCTACCTTAGGGTAGGAGGGTGCAAGCCTGACTGGAGGATATTTCAAGAGGTGGCCATGAGGGGGAAAAAACCCTGCATGATAACCTAAAACAATGAGGCTGATATTCTATTCTGTATTTCTTAGTAGGAGTGTTTCAGCCATGCTCTCAGAATACCAATACTCTTAGATTGATGTTACCCCTTGGCATCTCCCATTCCTCACAAACATGCACGCATAGAAAACCACACCAGGAGAGGGAAGCAGAAGAGATAGGATTCTGAGTTTAAATGATGGTCATGGCTCAGACTGGCTGTTCAACCCTCCCCCTTCTCCAAAGGAGCTGATGCTGGGGTTAAGTAATCAATTTTTTCACCTCTCTTGTTGTTTCGCTAATAAAAACTGCATGACTCCAAGGTTTCTTAATTACTTGTTCTTAGGAACACAGCATTTGATGATACTGTGTATATTTGCATATAATATATAGCCTATGTATAACTATATATTGTCATTGTTACCTCACTTGATGCTTGAAGAAAACCAAAGAGAGGAGCATAGATGCTTCCAAATATTTGGAAAATTCAAAGGATGTAATTTTTCCTGGGAGAGGATTCTCAAATCTGAGACTGTCTTAGTTATATCAGACCTTTGAATACTAAGCAACACTACAAGGCAAAGAATAGAGGGTTTTGTATTAAGAAATGTTAAAGCCCTTTGTTGAAAATCACAGGATACATAATTTTTAAGGTAAAACTTGTGCTTCAGCAGGTCAGAGGAATTTAACGACAACTCTCACTGGGTTCTATAATGACCCTGGTCAAGGCCATGGTTCCAGGACCATGGTGAGAGATGCCTGGAGGTGGGCATCTCTGTGGAAGTGCCTGGCCCACTGTGTTGCCAGGTATTTCTTGGTCTCCATTTTGGAATGAGAAGGAGCCTGACAAGGCAGGATGCAAAGCATTCCTCCACAAAGCGTAATATTCACACTCAATCTTGGGTGCCTCCAACTCTTTGGGAGGCATATTGTGTCACCAAACATGAGATTTGATGCTTGAAGTTTCCCCCCAGGCATCACGTCTCATGTTTGGCTGTCATGTGTGTGGAAATAGCACCCAAATTAGCCCTAGGTTGTATGAAGAGCTTGAAATTTCAAATGATTTTTGTCAAAACTCATGTAATCAAGAGATAAGTTAGCTGATTCTATTCGTTCTTGTTACATTTTTCTCTTCCTTGTGATTTTCTGCTCCAGCTCTCAATTTGAAACTTCTGATGATGGTGATCATGGAACTTCAGGCATGTTAAAATCATCTCTACATACTAGTCAGTGACCAAATTTGAATGGCTACTGCAGAACGTAGCTAGAACTACATATGAGAATACTTTCTGATAGTTATAAGCATTATCTGAACAAGCACTGGTTTTATCTAGGAAGCATGAACTGTGAGAGTTCAATCTGTAATATGCATTTAGCATCTGTTTACCTCAATAAATGAGATCCAGTACATCATGAAGACATAGACTTTTAGTGCCAGTGGGACATCTGTAAGTCAGTTGTGTTAATAGTAAACAAGGAATTAGTGGGGTTGTGAAAACCTGATACTTGCAAGAAAAATAGCAGCTTCTATTAATACCTGGGCTGGCTAAGCCTGTGTAAGATAATGAAAGGTGACAATTAACATTTTTCAATGTACTTTCTGTTACAAAAATATTGAACAAATCTTAAATGCTCCCAAGTATAACTATAATAATGATCTCAAAGGGAAGGAATGGAATATATTTTGTTAGAGCTGCAATTTCTTTAGCTTGCTAAAGAATAAAACGGTAAAAGAAGTGGTTATCTTTAATGGGGGTGCTAATAAATATTTTGATAGTTTTTTGGAATGGAAAATATTGGATTTTGACAGTACAGTTCATCATATTGTACTACTTTTTGTATAGATACATCACAAAGAGTAATTGCATGCATATACACACACACCACACATACACGCATGGTAGGAAACATTTTCTAGAGCTGAATTCAAAATCTTGCAAAAGAGAGAGAAAGGTTTCAGTACAAGTCATTCAAATATACATCACACTGATACTTTATAAAAAAAACCCTAAGACAAAATGAGGTGGTTATGAGCTGAAACAGCTGAAGTAATTGTGCAACCATGATGCTGTAGCCTACTCTCTTTTACTCGCCCACCCTCCATACCCCCACACCTATCCCCACTCAAGCATGGACTAAGAATTCTAGAAGTGGTTAATCGGGCTTCCATGCAGTCTGTAGAAGATCCAAGTATTCTAAACAGCAGATTTCTCAAAGCACAAAGTTTTTCTGGAGGATGTGGTTTCCAAGGTATTTAAACTGTTAAGCAGAAACATGCAGCACAAGCTATGAAAAACCTTTACTGTGAAAAATAAAAGCAATCTCCAGAGTAAAGCCAGGAGTTGCTTGCCTTGAAGCTGCTTCCCTTTGGGGAACCTACTCTCCTCAAGTTCTATTAATCATGTTATGTCTTCCCTATTTTATACATTACACTACAATCTCACTCCCCCTTGATGTCTCTGAATATAATTGACTGGAAGATAATCCCAGCTGGATGCATGATCCTTTTTAAGTTACATAGTTGGTCTTCTTTAAAGGTATCGAGGCAGGGAGTAACAACTTTTGGTTTCTGACTTTGCTTCTCCCTTCTTCTGCTGCTGTTCTTTCTTCATTGATGCATCAGTCTTCTAGGCAAATGTCTCTTTCTTCTCCCCTTACTGTCAACATTTGCTACCTTAGCTGGTCTTGACGGCTGCATCTAGTAGAGATGTTATCTGCTTCCATAGATTCCAATTATTACATGGGAATAACATCAACATAGAGTTTGATGTTATTCCATGTACATTATACCTTTTAGTTTTGTTCAGAAGTCCTAATTCAGGACAAATGATTGTATATTAATATGAGCACCTGGCATTAGGGCTAGGTCAGGCATTTTTTGGTCTCCCATAAAGGTGGGTTTGCCTCTGAGTATTGGCAATTTCTACTCTGTGTGGTTTTCTTTTCCTTGGTTTCCCAGAAGACTATTCTCATCAGCAACAGTGTCTTGATTTAATTGCAATTACTGGTTTGGAAGGAAAAAAGAAGCACAAAGCCTCACAATGCTATAAACCCAAACCTTGTGAAGAATATCTATAAATAGATTTTATTCTGCCCAGCACATTTCAGGCTAAGTCTTTGTCAGGGTCTCTATATATTACTTACTTACTTACTTACTTACTTACTTACTTACTTACTTACTTACTTACTTACTTACTTACTTACTTACTTACTTACTTACTTACTTACATACATACATACATACATACATGCATGCATGCATACATGCATACATGCATACATGCATACATACATACATACATACATACATACATACATACATAGGCACAGCACTTTATTTTTATTATTATTGTTTTCAATTGGTTTGGCAAACTAAGTGAAGACATTTTTTGTGCAGCGTTGTGTTGAGAATTGGGGTCACCAAGACAGGAAGAGAAGAAGGAAGATCTGATCGGAACCCTTCATGAGCCAGTTTGGTCTTGTGGTTAGAGAGTTGGACTCTCTTTTTGAGCTCTCACAGCCCCACAGGGTGACTGTTGGGGAGGAGCCACTTTGACTCCCCTTTGGAATGAGAAAAACGGGTTATTAAAATTGATTCTTCCTCTTCTTCTTTTGATTGTCTTGAACAACTTTTTACTTTGCAGCACATCAAAACACTCTTTGTCAAGATCAAAGGAAAAATGCATTTGGTATCTGGCCATGTGCCAGGAAGAAGGGGTGGGATCACATCAGGCTGGAGAGCGGTATCATTGCACAGGAACAGAAGTCTTTCTCTTTTGGGGAATTTCTGGGCCTCTTTCTAGCTTCAATACCCAGAGCTGAATAAACTGAATATTGTGCATTACTGTGGTTTTATTTCAGGGTCCATTATTGGGGCAGGTTGTAATCTTGGAAATCTAAAGGCACAAGAAACTTCACATAATGTTCCTGTTGGCTTCCTCCTGCTCTTCCCAATATCCAATAGAGAAGGCAAGTCTGCCTTCAGAAAGAGGCATCCAGCTTTGACAAAACCTCATCCCCCTCTTTTGACAGGGTGCTTTTTCAGATCCCCAGCTCAGACTGAAGGCATGATGTGAGTGATTTTATGTGATGGAAGTGCCCTCTGGTTGCCTCAGTGCGTCCCATATGTAGATATAGCTTTGGAGGCACGTTGGGGCAGATAGCAAGTCATGGAACTTGAAAACCCAGAAAAATTTTTTTAAAAAAAATAATTAAACCAAAAGTACCTAGCAAAGATGGGGTGGTGGTCCTAATCAAAGAATCACTGCATGGTGCAGCAACCACTGCCATCATTTTTATTGCGATAGAATGGCCCTGGCATAGGGCATAGACACAGGCATTTGTTTTTTTGGGTGAGGACTAAGGTGAGGATGAACACTACAAACTGATCTAGTCTGATTAGGGCACAGCAGGCTTCTGATAAGGATGAGTAGTAAAGCTTAGCCTGGAGATGACAAAAGCTCTTAATTTCCTAGTGTGTGGGGGGGGGCGGAGGGTATCCACACAGCATAGGAAGGAGGTCAGAAGACCAAGACTCCCTCAAATGTGGCATCTGTACTGACAATACTATAATTAGTATGATGGATCCTTCGTCTGTGCTACTTAAAGTGAGAGGCTTTGCTAAATTGGGGAGAAGTCACAGTTCATTCACTGTCCTCTTTAAATTGTAAGTAGAAAGATAAAGCACAAGCTAGATCTACAACAAAGCTTTACTGCAAAGCGAAAATAATCTCCAGAGTAAGGCTTGGAGTTGTTTGCCTGGAAGCAGCTACTCCCCCAGGGAACCTGCTCTCCTTAAGTTCCATTAATCATGTTACATAAGGCCAAACAGTAGCTTATGTGCTGTTCAAATTATCTGGACAGCTATGGAAAAACGCTGTAGTACTTCAGAATGAATAAGCTACCCATTCCCAACTGAACAAGTAAAAACAAAATCTAGTTTGCGATTTCTGGTCTGTTGTTTACATTAAAAAAGAAGCACAGAAAAGAAAAGGCATCATGAAAACACCCCCCCCAAAAAAAAATCTATATGATTTTCACTTTCATTTTAAACTAGTGTAGTGATTAGAGTGGTTAACCAAGCCCTAGAACATCAAAATGTTTTCACACCTACTAACTGGCAAGATTCTATCCACTCACTGGTTGGACATATCCACATTGCTCTGCCGCCACAGCTATCCCAGTGTGGGTTAACCCCTCCCTGGAGCAGTCCACAGCAGGGATGCTAGATAATTAGCTAGACTAATTATCCCTAGGCATGCAAAAAGCCAAAAAGCTGTCTTGAGCTTTTTGGAGGAAAAAGAATCTAAATGTAAAACTAAATGCTTAAAATGTTGTTGGAAAATTAATTGCAATTTGTTTCAGCAAAGGGCATTAGGGAAAAAAATGATATATTTGTATCAAAATGAATTGTTTTCACTGTAATCTGCTAAATATGCTATAACACCAAAACTTTACCCATCATATCCATTCCACTTATCTGTCAGGTTGTTACAGATTTTGATCTATATTTAGATTTCTTTCTTTCTTTCTTTCTTTCTTTCTTTCTTTCTTTCTTTCTTTCTTTCTTTCTTTCTTTCTTTCTTTTTCAGTAATATTATTTCAGCCACTGGCCATATTATTGATTTAAGAAGATATACATTCTCCCCAAAAGGAGAAAGGCAAGGAAAGCAACAAAAACAACAACTTTTTTGAACTTCAGAACTAGATCCAAATCTGACTGGGTCCATTTCCAAGAATGGTTTGAATTTGGCAGCCAAGGGTAGAAAAGGTTGCTTTGTGTTCCAAGTTCATGAGAATTCCCTAATATCCTTATTCACTTTACTATACTGTACATGCCATTGTATCCTATAAGAATGTTTTCCTATGTTACCAGAAACCTAGCATGTAGTGTTTTCTGCCAATTATTTCTTGTTTGTTCTTTTTAAGGAAAAAAAGGAAATGTTTTTTTAGAAGGATGGTTTTAACCTTTTCTCTTGACAACATATGATTTAACAAACTAAGAAATATCAAAAGCACTTTAAATTAAAAAGGTTCCGTTCCGTAATTCTACTGACATCCAAAGGGAAATGTGACTTTCCCGTCTTTATTTAGATTCAAACCAGTACACAGATTTTTTAAAAAAATCTTTCGTCAAAGTGTTACTGTTGTATTTTTTGCACCTTCAGTATAAATCCTGAGTACTTTTTCATGAAGCATAATCTCAGAGAGCACTAAAAAAAAAAATTACCCTTCTGAAAGCTAGTTTTCCTACTTCTTTATACACTATTACAATTTCTAGTTAATCCTCAAATTCAGGACAGCCAGAGTACCTGAATGCCCAGCAATATATATTTGGTCTGCAGTGTTATATAACCTGTCAGTTAGCAAATGCATGACACAAAAGCAAAGCCATGTAAACCAATTGAAACAGTTTGCATGGGAGGCTGATTTCCCTCGGGAACAGCAATATCAAGTATGAAACTGAACCCGTTAAGTATAACCTTTACAAAGGGCAGAAAAATTCAAAGGTAATCAAGGATTTTCCCCTAGAAGGGCATTTATAATTATATTCTACTTTTATTTATGAAAAGCCTTTTAATGTTAGTACTACAAAAGGACTTCACACAAAGAAGCCTTGCTTTATATAACTGGATTCCATCAAGTCCTTTTAATATGCAAACCACTCTTGACACAAGCTAAGCCCTGATAGAGAATTCCCTTTCAAAAAGAGATACATTTTCAAAGTGGTGCATGACAATTTAGCCATGTGCCTTTCACTAATACCATGGAGAAACAGAGAGTGTACGTATCTGTTTGTGCATGTGTCCGTGTGTGCCTTAGCATTTAACATATTGATTTTTCTTTTTTCTTATTCCAAAGTGGAAAATGCTGCTTGCTAAATTCCATCAATCCAAGCTGTTAATAGATAAGGACATAAAGAATGCCCTATTGCACTGGCCAGTGCCCATCTCTAGAAGTCTGCTCTTTGTAGCAACCAGTTGCAAATGGAAGCCCACATTCAGGGCATAAATTCAAGCCTTGCTCTTCTCATGGTCTCCATGCCTCCTTTGTCAGAAAAGCAGTCACTGATAGCTTTGAAAATCACAGTCTGGCCTAAACTATTTTTGGAGCCTTCCAAACTGGTGACCAACACCACCCTATACTGAATTAAACCATTTAACTGGGTGAGGCCCAGTTCTGGGGCATTGGGAATGGGAGAAAAACCTGTCATCCCCACCATAGTTCCCTTTCAGTGGCAATTTGGCACTGTCTGGTATACAGGACATCAAGAAGTCTAGGGCTGGTTCCCCATGCTGGCTGTTTGGCACACTTTGGGTGCTGTTTGGGCACGCATAGGCCAGGACGGGGACTGGGAACACATCTCAGGCATCCCCATGACATTCACAGCAATGCAGGACAGGCACGGTTTGGGCACGGATGGTGGTGTCTGTCATGGTCAGCCAGGAGGAGGACTCAGAGGATGAGGAGGACTCACTTCCTCAGGTGCAGGAGGAACCGGAGGTGTTGCCAGGACCCAGTTCTGACCTCCCAGCCCCATTGGAGCCTGGGGTTCAGCAGCCCAGCTTTGCCACAGCAGAAGTGCAAGACGTGGGAGACATGGAACAGCAGAGCCCAGAGATCCCTAGCTTTAAGCAGAGGAGAGCAGAGAAGGAAGGGTTAAGACAGTCGAAGAAACTTGCACAGAGACACACAGATAATCTACAGCTGTGATCTGAAACTGTAAGATAAAACACTGGGCAGACGCCCAGGCCTCTTGTCAGAAACTATTGGTTTTCCTTTACAGAAGGCTGCCGTATCTGACCCCTAGACCTTAAATACTTGGCTACCTTGACCTCGGACCGGATTGTTGTGTTGCTCTCGTAAAACCTGGACTGTTTCTCGACATTATATAATCAACAAAGACTGATGTCCACTGAGTTCTAATCAAGGATAGTCAACATGGCATCCTCTGAATCTCATACTTGCATTTCCCCCCCACAAGTTCTTAATATCATTGATTAGTTGACAATTTTTTATTTAAATACATCACTTTTCTGAAATTCAGTCTATCTAGACATAATTTTAAATGACACTTTACTGTGACAGAAATGCAGAAAACACACCTGTGAGATTGCAGTGTGGGTGACGCAAGGTTCTAAATCTCTGATGGATATACTAATCTTGCAGCAAATCCAAAAGTAGTTTGGGGACATCAAAAGGAAGTTCCTATCAGAGCCTCCCCCTATCACTCTCACAGTCCTGACCTGCAGGTTATGGTTGCATTTTTATATATGGTTTTTATACATTTTAGTGACTTCATTTCTCTAAAATGGGCTCTTATGAAAATATCTGTCATAGAATTGCGTCACAATATCTTAAAAAGTGCAAACTTTTAAGGATATTAGATCATACATTCCTTCATTTCTCTTAATCTGGTACAACACAGAAATCAAAGAAAGTTGATCAAGATTTGTATCCATTTTTAGTTTGACATACGGTACAAAATGGCCGGGATTATACTAAATGTTGAACTCACATTGATTGCCTTCCCTCCATGATCTGTGAACTGAAAGGGGCAGCCATCACTACAAAGTTGGGATAAGGAAACTGAAAATATTGATCCTGGTGAATTCAGATATGAACTGATCACACCTACAAGTCAAGATTAATGTATAGTATCTGTAAAACAGGTGAGTTTCCTGATAAGGATTACTGAGAAAGGAACTCAGAATAACAGTATCAAAACCCACAAATGTTCATACAGTGTTGAAGATGGGGTTCTCACATGACTCTAGGGAGTGAAAAAAAACTGTAGGCCTAGGCTGAAAAGTGTTTAAAAGTGTATTAATTTATAAAAATCAGTGAAATCATTTCAGACTATGAACAACAGAGCAAAATTCATAGAGAAACTGTGGATTTATAGAATGGAAAACAGTCAGCCGATGGGGGAAATGGCGTGTCAAACAATGTGCTTTAAAACATGAGATAAAACACCTACATGGAAATCTTGCAGGATTTCATATCTAATTTTCTACAGCTTAACCTTCTCTAAGTTCTACATGGGACCATCTAAATTTCATCTACTTGAAGCCTACATTCTCAATTATTCTAACTAGCTACCACTATAACATAAGAAAGAAATGGAAAAAAACTCAGCTACCAAGCCAGACAGGGCTTTTAGAAAAAGGGACCTTGCAATCTTGGATGCAAACAGTAACCACCAGTGTGAGGGAGCCCCAGGGGAGCATATCTCCTCACAGAGAGTTAACTTGTAGGCCGTGTCTTCACGGCAACCTTATCTCGGATTCAAAACGTTTTCAATCCTCGGAGTCCGCACGGCAGTTTGGCTTAACACACTTTTCCCGTGTTAAACCACCCCAAAGCATGGTGAATCTCAATCCTGATTTCAACAGGTCTCACTCCGGATCGTGCGCTTGAAACATTTTACATTTTTTACTGTGTGGACAGTACCATTTTAAGGGATGAGAATCCATGTTTAGGGTTTCCCTTTCCCAATAGCTCGCTTCCAAAGACAGTGATTTCAGTGTTAAAAATCCACTTAACAGCAGCGCTACACTTCAACCTGATAACAATGTTGCAATTTTGCACAATTCCAAAAGTTCTGACTTTAGAAAGGGAAAGGAAGTGAGGAAAGCAGCTGAATGTGAATGCTTAAAGCAAAGGGGCTTTAGTTGCCGCTGCTGCTATGTGCCCTGAGCAACGGGGAGAGGAAGGGAAAGAATCACTGGCTGGCTGCCCGCTGCCATTTTTCCTCCATCCATGGAAGCGGCAGCCACCCAGCCACCCAGTTAGGCTCGGTGAAGGGGTCCCTTATGGGTGGTGTGTCCATGCCAGGAGGAAGAGGGCAAGGCAGCCCCAAAAAGCGGCTTTTAAAAAGTAGCCACTTGAGTCCCAGCTTGAGTCATGTACCCCACGTACGATCCTCAGAATCCGGATCCAACGCGATTAGGTTAAAAGTAATGGGAACAGGCAAATTCGCGTTTGCATCCGGTTCTATTATTTTGGTTTAGGGAAAGTGAAATAACTTGCTGTGGGGATTCGCCTGTAGTGTGGCCTTTAGTCTGAAATGTGGTCCACAATTCATGAACTCCTCAGTGACTGATCTAGTGAAACACCAAAAAATTAGCAATATGTGCTACTCTTGCAAAACCTCGCAAGTTATTAATCACAGCTCTTTGCCTTACTGACAGGATGTTTTGGTAACATAAATTTATTTTAAGTGACTGTAATGAACTAATAACTGATTTTTGAAGTGCTTTTAAGGTTTTTTTTTTACAGAAGTTTCAGATCAAACACTACATTAATGTAACTCTACATATTAAACATTTAGGACTTCTCCAGTCATTTGAGCATTCAGGCGTATTGACATGTCAAAAGTACAAAAGGGGGCAAATGCTCTACATTGTGAGAGACTGTTTTGATTGAAGACTCACCCAAGTTTATTTACACAAACAGATTTTAATATTTGTATACAACTTCCTCCTCTTATTTCTGCTAGGCGTCCCCTATAGCTCAACAGAAAACAACCATAGCCATAAAAAGAAGCATAAACAATGCAAACTGAGATCATATACTGTGGCTATACTGGAGCCAGGTGTGAGTAAGCATGGCAACCACAAAAAAAAAAGTTTCCCAGGATGGGGGATTCCACAAAAATCCCATGTTACCACAGATAATTGCATGATCTATGTATATGAATGAGCACATAATCAAGAGGTTGCGTCATGACAGCATTAAAAAGAATACCTGTTTGAACATTTATTTTATTGAATAAAAATTGGGGCAATCAGTGGAAGAGAAAGAAGAAATCATTTGTGTTCATTACATAGGTGATTTTAAAATGTGATTGCTGGCATCTCATGGATGTCAGAGACCTTAAAATATTCTTCTGCACTGGACCTTATTCCAGATCATATCTTAGAATAAGGGCCTGCCATAGTCTGCACCAGAATGCAGGAGGCAGGACCCTATTCCAGGACATAATCCAGAATAAGGCCCAGGTGTGGGGTCTATGTATCACTACAGAGAACATCCAGCTGCAGCTAACTATAACTGGTGGATTTAGCAGTTTTGCATGTCTTTGTTGCAGAAGATGATTTTCTAAGTAATCTGGTTCAAGCTTCTGAGAACTATATATGCCAATGACAGAATATTGAATCAAACTGTCAACCAGTACATATGCCTAAACATATGTGTTATACAAACCAGAACAGAAGTGCTACTGAGCAACATGGTTGTTGAATTCTGCATTAATTGCATTAGAGCACATCCCAGAAGGCCAAGCATGGTGCAGACACAATCCATGGATGCAGTTCAGTTTTACACAAATCAAACAGCAAAAACTAATTTGTCCACATCTCTACTCCTATACTACAGGTAGTCACACAGCATCTTACTTGACTCTAAAAAAATAAAAAAAAAATAAAAAAAATCACAATCTACTTGGAGATGTGAAGATGTATACTTCAATGTTAATGTACTGGAAGTAATTTAATTTTTGGTATTTGTTTGTGTTTTACACAAATGTTATAGCATAAATTAATTCTTTTAATTGTGTAGTTTGCGCAAGTTTTGCCCTTTACTATATTTATATACCAGGACATTTGTTTCCCTATGGAACACTTAAGTTCATTATAGTTGTGACTATGACTTCATTGGCTTATTTCTAATTTTCAGTTATACATTCAGGAATACATTCTTGCTTGTGAGGCAGAACATTTTAGAGTTTGCTTACACTGTGTTTGTTTGTGTGTGTTTGTATCTGGGTGTGTTCCCATACATGTTTAAATCAAAACTGAATCTGAATTTGGTATCCAGAATTTCCATTTAATTTTCTATAAATCCGAATAGATTCCGAATTCAGTATTCAGTGTTCCCATTCAAATTTTGATTCCCAGATTTTATGAGGACTATCCTCCAAAATCCAGAGAAAAAAGACCAGAGGAAAACTGGACTTTCCCCCCCTTTTGGAGCTCAGTCCACTTCTCCCCCCACCCCCAATGGAAACAGTCCCAGACTATTTGGGGCAGAGATCTCCTTCTGGCCTATGCCTGTCCCAGATGTGGGGTGGGATTTCACAGCTGCGAAGGTGTCCCCCCTCCCCTCACCATGCCTGCTCTGAACATGATCACAAGAAGAGAAAGAAAAATAAAGTACCAGACAGCCTCACAAGATACAATTGTAGCAAGGAAATAAGTCACCAGCCTCAAGAGATTACTTTATAGCAAGACAAGAATGGCAGAGAAGGGAGGGAATAGCCTCTCTTATCCCCTCTCCCTGTGAGCTGCCTTTTATAGCGTCTGATTGCTTTCCTCTGTCTGCTCCTTCGCTCATCTGCTTTAACACAAACTTGCTGCTGGTAATGTGAATAGAGGTAGCATTACAGGGAACCTCCAATTTGAAAGGGAGGGTGTGAAAGGGAAAGTGTGATTCCCCTGTGTCTGCTCTTCTGCTCAGTTGACTGACCAGGGCAGGTTTACAGGGTTTGCACTGGGGGTGGTGGTGGTGGTGGTGATTAAAAGGTCTTGTTTCTCTGTGCTGGGGATTTGGGCGGTGAGTGGGAACAGCAATATTCAGGTTCAGCTGGTTTGCCGCTAGGCAAATGGGAACAGCCCAGAATGTACACTTGGCCCTGTATCTGGAATAAAATAGTCTAACCATGACTAAAAAAGTCAAGTGAGAATGCACCCTCTGAGAGGCCTGAGTAGGTTAACACTATCCTGTCCATTGTACCTGTTCTCCATATCCCTGGGTTGCAGATGTGCTGCTTCCCATGTGTGGCTGTGATTCAGAGTGGCTGGGCTTTCCACTTTACTGTCAGCTGCTCAAAAGTTTTGTGAAAGTTGCATGAAAACTGTAACTTCCAGTTTTTATTTATCATGCAGTTTCAAGAAGAAATGACAACATGGCCATGTTTGCTCTATGATGATGATGATTATATATTTAGTAGCAAACTCCAATACAAATATATATTTACAGACCAATTCCAATACAGTTCATGTACACCCACTTTCTTAATCTATGCCAGGAAAAAATCTTAATTTAGGTGCTACAATTTAAATGCAGTTAATAGGCCTGAAATGATTATTATTCTTGTTGAGATTGTCCCAGAAAAAGAAAAAAAATAAACCTTTTCATCACCTCTGGTTCTAATGCACTTAACCCCCTCCATTGAAACATTTATTTATTTAAATATCTATTAATTTCACTCTTGACAGCAAATGTTGCTTCCAGTACAGATCTGAACTCAGCAATATCTACAGTCTTCTTTAAAAGTAATAACCCATTACTTTTTTAAAAAGTATTACACTAGAAAATTATGCAGCTGGCACTATTATAAACAATGCCAGTTAATATTTCTAAATGTCATCATCAGCTATGCGGAACTGTAGCATAAATTGATTTCCCTTTTAAACTGTGTGATATATATTAAGGCGCTAGTACAATCCACTAGAATACCGGAAATTGAGGTCAAGTAGAAATTTATATTAAGCTATAAAACAACATTTAGAGTATTCTGATGCAAATAACATCTTATTAAGTATATTGTAAAACATCAACCTCAAAAATAAAGAATGCAAAAGTATTTTTTAATAAAGATAATTTCTTTTATTAAATTACTACTTGAGCTATTTTCCTCTTATGAAATGTTTTACTCACAACTTGCTTGTTAAACATTAGGAAACATTGTTTTCCCTTTTTTACAGTTTCCCATCTTTCACAGAGCAACAGCTACATGGGAATCATATGTAAGGCCTTATCTCCACCTACAGGGCAAGGGACCTTTTAACACATCTGCTGCATCTCCAGTTGCAGTAGTAAAAAGCATGTTGGTGCAATCATTAACAGAGGTGACATTCTGTGGGGGTGCGATCTTGCCACTCTCAATGGAGATGTCTTGGACCACTTCTTTGAAGAACAGCTCCTTGCTCCAAAATAGAGGCAAGGAGGCATCCTAGTGACACCTCCCTCCTCAGCCCTCCAAGGAACCACCTTGCCAGATAAGGGAAGACCTGGACTTGTAGGGATGAAGTGGTAAAGCTGACACCACTCCCACTGTTCCACCTATCCTGAAAAAAAGGTTGTCCACATTTGGATGGCCTGCTATGAGCAGGTTCTGGGCTTCCCTGTGCTGTTCTGAAGCCCCTGAGAGCTTTGGAATCTGCTACAAGAGCTCCAATGACCAGGAATGAAAGTCCCTGGCCTCAGAGCCCAAAGAGGACCTATTTTGGCCCCACAATTTTGTCAACCACCAAAATGTATCCCCCTAATAAACTGTCCCATGGAAGCACATGCCCTTCTGCATACCTTTCTGGTATGGTTCAAAGGTCCCTAGACTGCCAGTAGATCTGTTAAAAGAAGTCTTCTGATATCCCAGATCAGAGGCCATTTTAGCCTCCTAGACAGGGCTACGCTGCATCCAATACCGACTCAACATGCTAGCAGGGGGTGGGGTATGGTTAGTCCACCATATCAGAATATGGGGGAGTACAGGCCTCACTCCATACAGGGATATCAGTAAGTGTGGGGAAAGCCTAAGTTAAGTCTAGCTCGAGTCAATTATTTTAACTATTTATGATTTGGCAACACATCCTTGCAGTACAAGTGTGATCTATTAAAACATATGTGATAGACAGGAGAATTTCAAAGAGTGAAACAAACAGCAAGAGATAAGTCCAAATCAAAGGAAAAACTGTTCTACTCTTTGCTTAATAACTTAAGCTTAGCACAAACTGCAGGTCCAGTTTCAGAACTGTTGCATTTTCACAAGTAAAGATTGCTTGTGGGTATATGCACAGAAGAGATTTTGAGCACTGTTCTGACTTGGAACAATACTCAATAATTATGCGAAAGGTTCTAAATTTTATATCATAGCGCTCTTCTCATGCATAGAACATTTGGTTTCTTGCTAACAGTAAAAACCAGGATGGGTCAGAACAAGCAAAATTCCTTCCCTTCACTGCATGCCAGTTTGTAAGCTTTGTTTGAAGTCCACACACCACTCTGGCAAATCCTGTTTTAATTCTCTGATGAAACGAGGAAGGAAATTCCAATTGCTCAAACCCATCCGAGCTACTAATGGTTCCAAATCCTTCCCAATATTTCAGTCGTAAGGTTAAAGAGGAAAAGCTTTGAGCTGCCTTTTCCCTGTGGAGGGCTGGTAATCAGGATATTTCCTAACTACCATTCAGATATTTGGGCAGTTGGTTGATTTTTAAGGAATTTAAAAATCTTCCCAATCTGCCCATTAGAAACAATATCCTTGAACTCAATAACTGCTAGATTAGCTGGTTTTATGAGTAGCAGGATAGGTAGAGGGAATGTTTCCCTGCTATTGAAACTATTCTGGTCACCTTAGATGTTGTTGCTGTTTTGGTATATATCCACAACAACTTGGTGAGGTAGTACATAGGCCCCTTGAAAAAGTCAGGGTTCCAAAAGGTGCATGTGGAAAGGATACCACCTAACATTGTGCTGTGTTTGCAACACTCAGAATACCTGCTTCTGGATTTAAAACATTCCAATTCACAAAATACTGCACATCCCTAACAACCTGGGGGGGAGGGGAAACAAAAACCCAGACCCACGGTCTCATTCTCACCTCATAGACAGGAAATCCAGGCTGCTTTTGGCCTGGGATGGTTTGGTAAACTAGGTCACTGTTGCCCCCATGCCACTGAATCTAGTAAAATGTAAGCCTCAGTGTGAAGGGGAGGTGCAATGAGGGGAAACTTTTGTACTGCAGAGGGGCAGGGCAGGGGAGGTGACGTGACACAACAGTGGGGTGGGGGAGTTTCAGTACAGAGGTGAAGGGGAGTACCTTGCTGTGGTAAGGGACAGGGGAACAATTTGTCACTGAGGGAAGTAAGCAGGTGACAGGGGGTAGGGGAATGACTCAGTGTGGCAGGGGTAAGGGAAGTGACTTGGCACAGTAGGGGTAGTCTCAGTGCAGTGGAGGAGCAGGACTTGGCATGGTGGGGGAAGTTTTGTTGAGGCAGGGGCAACGGAACAGCTCAGTGCAGTGTGGGTGAGAGGGGCATGGCTCAGCATGGTCGGGGGAGTCCCAGTGGAGGGAGTCTCGGTGGGGAGGGGGCAGAAGGGTAACTTGGCATGGCAGGGGAGTATCAGCAGCAGGGGGCAGGGAGAGGCCACCACCACCCCACCAAAGCTGGGTGTTCCCTCTTTCCCTGCTCTTGTGAGGGTCAGATACCCTTCCTTTCATCTAAGTCCACTGGGCTGTTCCACATAGGGGAATGAAAGTCTATAGGAAAAAACAAAACAAAACACAGGAGCAGACATCTAGCTGTGACTTTTCCAGATCCAGGACAGCCGCCATCCAAACAAAAAGTAAGGTATGAGTGCAGCCTATCATATACACCCACATTCTGAGATCTTACTAGCTTTATTCAAATACAATCAATACAAAACACCCCAAAGACAAATTTGCTTGCTTCATTCTTAATTTGTTTTATGACATATTTTAAGAAGACCCCTTCAAAAGTTGCTCTCAATTTCAGAGTTTCACAAATCATCTGGATATAAAATTATCCACCTGCTATTTCAGGGGGGGAAAACCCTAAAATATTCTGAACTAAACAATGACCGTTACTTATGAAATTTGATATATTAAGTATTTCTCCAGCTAACAGTCAAGAAAACCTTTATTGCTTAACACTCTATGGGCTGATAAAATAACACTGAAAGAGTGGGAAAACAGTATCAGTTCATTCTGGGAAACTTATCTGTTGGTGCTTTTCTTAATCAGTTTTGCTTCATTTGTCTGTCCTTGGATACAGTCAAGCAAATAACAAGTGACAGGAAGATGTAGTTAATGTAGAAAAAGCATCACAGACGGTTGTTTTAATAGGCTTATACAAAATAGGCTTGTATAGATTGACAGTAAACAGCATACCACACAGTCCATTGATCATTATTCCCTCCAGCAGGTTTTCCTGCCATTAAATGGGTCATAACAATCTGCAGTTGATTCTGCTTTCTCATCCTAACAGAACCATTAAGTTCAAATTCCTTGAGTTTGAAACTTCTACCCAATTGTATGTCTCTTACAACAAACTTAGAATTGGAAATTAGAAAGTGATGGGGAGGGGGGGATAAAGATCTCTTTAAGAATTAAAATCTGGCTTTGTACAAAAACATTATTGTAATCAGACAAATATGTAATAGTCCATAGCAGAATATTTATCAACACATACCTAAAAACCATTCCAGGAAAGGATCCAGAGGCCTCCTTGCACATAAGAGCATAAGAGAAGCCCTGTTGGATCAGGCCACAGCCAATCTAGTCCAGCATCCTATCGCACACAGCGGCCTGCCAAATGCTCATGGGCATCTCAAACAGAGACAAGG
>MTQE01001134.1:52376469-52389760 GCA_014337955.1 Aspidoscelis marmoratus | reverse complement strand
GAGACAAGGACAAACCCTCTCCTGCTCTTGAATCCCAGCAAATGGCATTAAAAGCATCCTGCTTAAAACCAGCCTGAAAGATGTACCTAGGCATTCATTCTAGTAGCCATTGATACATCTGCCATGTGTCAAGGGAGGTCCCACCAACCACTAGAACATTCTGTCCAATGTAGACTGGACAAGTCAGCCCAAAATGACCACTTAGGTTGGGATATAGATAAATCTTTTGTAAAAACCGGTCCACGGTTGCTAATGAAGCGTGCAAATGAAGTGCACCCTCTGTAGTGGCCAACCCATCATGGCAGCACACCAGATACGAAGTGGGTCGCCTGGGATTTCTGCCAGTTTGGTGTAGTGGTTAGGGAGCCAGAGTCTTATCTGGGAGTACCAGGTTTGATTCCACACTCCTCCACGAAGCCAGCTGGGTGACCTTGGGCTAGTCACAGCTCTCCTCCTGAGCTCTCACAGCCCACCTACCTCACAGGGTGTTCTGTTGTGGGGAGAAGAATAGAAAAATTTGTCAGCTGCTTTGAGTCCCTTAAATGGGTGAGAAAAGTGGGGCAGAAAACCCCATTCTTCTTCTTCTATAGGAGCTTGTGGAAGCTAACTCCAAAGCTTGTGCAAACTTCAAGGCCTACATGGTGACTGTCATGGAACAGCCATTAAAATGTGGATGGTATATTCTGAGACAGGTGGGCAGATTCTGGAAATGGATCCCATTGCCCTAGGGTGGTCTACTGCAGGTAAGTGCAGAAACAGCCATATCTAGAATAGCTCCGGCTTTTATGAATGGCAGACCACAGCAAGGTCCTTTCTTTATGGCCAATATTATATAGAGAGATAGAAAGGGAATTAGCAGTAATCTACCTTAGAATGTATTTATGGCAACCAAACATACCTTTTTTTTTCATTAGAATGTCTGAGAAAAAGGAGCCATTACTAAACTCTTCAGTCTGGGGTTGCTTAGCATAAGAGAGTCACCCTAAAAGAACTTGAGATAATGAATATCTTCATCTATTGATCTCAGCTATGTAACAATATACTGTGGTACCATGAACAACATATTGATTCCTATTGGATCAAATTAAAGACTTTTTTCTTCTCAGCTTTCTTTTTTAAGTTTTTTATATAAAAATCTTCTAAAGTCAACCTTCTGCATGCCTAGGGTTCCCACATCTCAAATTTCCCAGTGTCCAGAATGAGCACGTAGAAACAATACCTAGTAAATAACTGCCATGCTAGAATGCTTGTTGGTAGCTTATTTTCAAGATCATTTGGCACATTTTAACATTTGGGGAATCTCTGAAAATACTTCACAAACATAAAAATAAAGATCTGCTTATCTTCATACTTACAATATGAATGCCACTTAGTTCTGCTAGTACTATGAACTTTAATAATCTAATGGAAATTGCATGTCCTGTCCTGTCATTTCATTTTTAATTTTCAAAGAATTTCAGGAAGCATTTATGGATTTAATTGTAGAAGTTTTCAGAGGAAAAAACATGTAAATGTGATTAGCTTTTAAAAAATTAGTGTACTAGGCTGAGTGACTCACCAATCTCTGGTTACAATAACCTTATTTTGGCTCCTTTATAAGCTGCAACTTTAATCTATTATCCAATAGAAAGCATCTGCTTTCAATGAATATTCACAAACACTAATAATACCAGTAGTCCAACATAATCAAGGAAGGACAGAATAATGATTTTCAGCCTTTCAAAAGTAGGAATGAAGAAATAATGTAAAAACTGTATGTCAGATTTTCAATCTGTTCTCCAAAACCATTCCATTAAAGAAAGCTGAGAAGAAAAAAGTCTTTAATTTGATCCAATATGAATCAATATGTTGTTCATGGTACGACAGTATCAGCTGCAGAACAATGATAAGAAGTCATCTTTGTCTCACAAGCCATGTATACACCCTGCCACGATGCCAATATTTTGTGTGTAAGTGAAATATCATGAGCTCACCTTATGCCACTTAGAAGTGACAACCAAGAGAGAAGTTTCACAATGAATATACCTAGGCTATGACCACACTGGACAGTTCAGGGAAAATATTTACTAAGGATCGCCCCATCTGTAGTCACAGGAACAAAAAAATCCTGTGCCACACAGCTTTTAAAATTAAACACTTAAGTACCTTGCTTCTCTTGTCTTTTCATTGACTGCTGTGGGCCTGTTTTTCTAGAGGTCTGATCAATCGAAGGCTATAAGCCTCTGTTTTGGCTAGAACTTACAGGTCTCCCACCCTTCAGGCATCCAATGACTCAGTGTGCCTGGTCCTAGGGTGAGTGCCTTCCTCAGCTTGAACGATGAACCAAATTCTCCCCTGAGCTTGTACGACAAACGGAATTCTCCCCCACCAGCCTGAATGATGAGCCGCTTTCCAGGCAGAATAGCTTCTTCTGAGGTCACATATAGCTTTTCTACTTTGTGATTATAGAAAAGAGAAAGTTTTCCTTACTTTGTTTTAACAAAAGTTTAGTAATTTAAAGGACTTACTGAGATAGCCAGCTTTGTTCTGGATGCAAAAGAATGAAGAGGAAAAATAACCTTACTGAAGTGACACAAAGTTATATCTTTTTCTATGGATACTTGGGTTTTTTTTCCACTTACTTCCCTTAATCCGGATGTAAGATGATCCGGATCTAAGAAATGGGTCCTTCTAATCTAGATTCAGTAGATCCGGATCTAAGGAGGTACCCAATGTGTGCCCATGGGTGGTGTAGCACCCAATAGCAATGGGTGCTAGGCATGCTCGCAGTGGAAACATCAGAGCACCCATGTAGCAATTCCAACTCTACCCACGTTGGGCCCAGCTGTCACCCCATGTTTTTTTGGGGGGTGATATAGGGGGGCAAACTCTGGAGCCGCTCCAGAGATTCTTAAAAGATTCTCTGGAGCTACCCTGGGAAATCTTAGAAGATTCTCTGGTGTGGCTCTGGAGAATCTTCAAAGATTGTGGCAAATTGCTCCAGAGATTCTCTGGAACTTGTCCAAAACTCCGTAGAAAGGCCAAGTAGAAATGGCCTAAGCTCTGAAGTCTGTGCCATTCTCCGGAGTTTTCTTCGGAGCTATCTTCAGAGCCACCTTCAGAGATTAGGCACCAGCTTCAAAGCTTTGGGTTTGGGGCAGAGTACATATGGGTGCCCCCCCATAGGTGTCCCTAGACCCCATTGCCCGATTGCAGTGTGAACGCGCACCGTATAATCCAGATTTCAATTGCCAAAGACTGGATTGTAGAACCCTTTAATGGAGTCTACAGGAAATCCAGATTATGGGTCCTGAAGGACTCATTTAATCCAGATTTCCCTAGTACAGGTGGAAACAAATGTGGCTCTAATGGGGTCTGCAGTGGAAATGGGGTCTTTCTGCTCTGAGCCTAATGGGTCCTAAATGGGTACATAATGGATACTTAGTGCTAGTGGAAAAAAAAAAACCCTTAAACTATTTCATTATCAAAATGATATAGTCCCTTTCCTTTTGATGATAAGAACATTAAAGACTTCCGGTTCTGAAGAGCAATGGGGTGAGACGTGTCTGAGCTTGCTCCACGACTTTCCAGCTAATAAATCCTGGGGGGGTACCCCACCACACCACCCCAGTTGATCATCTATCTTGAGTAACAAGATAAAGAAGAGACTTTCCTATATCTGTGGCAAACAGGTGGGAGAACTAAAACATCAGTCTCGGCACTGAAGAAGTATTCAAGCGCCGGCTGCTCTTCCACAGTGACTGAAAAAAAATTATGGATTTAAAGGATGTCTGAATCAACATCTAGAACACATAAATCTGTCACCAATTGTTAACAGCAGCACCTAAGAAAGAGGTGAGCAATATTGGAATTTACTTTAAAATTGAAAAAGAAGGAACAGTAGAGGGAAGAAAGCAGCAGCTACATAAGAATTCAAAACATTACAAGATGGCAGAGAGACTCTTTTCGATCAGAGACAAGAGGCAGAAGATAGGAGGAGACTCCTACTTGGAAGTTTTTTTTCCAGCAGAGAGAATGGGAAGCAGGTATTACCTAGACCAGAGGTGTCAAACTCAATCCGGCCGAGGGCCGGATTCAAAAAAAAAAAAAAAAAAGACTGTGAGGGCCAGGGGGCGTGGCCGGGGGCGCAGCCGGGGGCGTGACCGGGGCACAGAGGAGGGGCTGGGGCATGGCCGGGGCTGGCAGTCCATGGCGGCACCCGCGCACTCGGGCACTCGCCTCGCTCCTCCTTCGTGCCGAAGGAGGACCGTGGCCGCGGCCACGGCCGCGGCGGAGGGTCCCGCCTCGCCTCGCTCCTCCTTCAGGCCCAAGGAGGACAGCGGCAGCAGCGGGCAGTGGCGGAGGGTCCCACCTCGCCTCGCCTCGCTCCTCCTTCGGGCCCAAGGAGGACAGCGGCGGCGACGGCGGGCGGTGGGGGCGCACGGTGGCGGGCCACAGTGGGCAGCAGCGCGGGCGGCCGCGGGCCGTATTCATACAGCCCGTGGGCCACATCCGGCCCGCGGGCCGTATGTTTGACATCCCTGACCTAGACTGTGTGGCTTTAAAAGGAAGAGAGACATGGAATAATGAATTAAGACAGATTTTAAGGTTATATGGCATGAGAGACTTTAAGAAAAAATAAAAGAGGGAAGAGAAGTTTGGATTTTACAACCAGAAAGATCCCATTTTAAAGGGGGTTAAAATGTTTTTGATCATATAGGTAGGCGAAAAGAAATCATTGTAAAAAAGGAGGGAATAATAACAATAGATCTGCAATTTAATAAGCATAGTTTTTTTTTCTTTTTTTGGCTTGTTGCTTATAATATGTAGGGTAGGATTTGTGTTGGATTATAGAGGGAATAGAGCTTAAGGTTTAATTGGGAGGGGTCTTTTAATTGGAATTTAGTAGGAAAATGTGTATGGTGGGCTTTGATAACTATAAGTAATGTTAGTAAGGAGGTCTATATAATTAAGATGAATGTTTTGGACACATCTATGCAAAAAGAAAAATAGTAATAATAGTAATAGAAATGTATCTGTGTAAGTACAGGTAATTTTAGATTATCCAAGAGCCGTATTTTATAGTGCTATAAGAAATATTTTTTTTTCTTTCTTTCACTTTTTATGTCTTCACTGGACTTGTGTGGAGTAGTATAGGCATACTTATAGAATTTGGCTTTTTATATGTTATCAAAAAATGTAAGTTCGGGAGACTGAGAGGTTAGCTGCATAACTATTTAGAGACTTAGAGGGGCAGAAGAGAAAAGAAGAGATAAGATAAGAAGATGTTTGATCAGACGATCGGAAGTCACAAGGAAAACAAAAGAAGATGGCTATATGGTTATATGAAGTTTGTAACAATAGTTCCTTTGTTTTTTTTAATTTTGGAAAATTAATAATAAAGAATATATTACCAAAAGAAAAAAAAAGAAATATCCCACTGGAAAAGAATCATGACTCATGAATTCCCACAGTATGTGGGACAAGGTAGCCCACCAGCAGAACATGAGTTTTCTGCTTGGCTCACTCATGGGACCTTTTTGCACTGAAAAGGCCATAATCTGAACCAGTGGGTCTAGACCAACAAGGCCTGCTGGTTCCGGCCATGGAAAATTGGGGCCTAGAATAGTTTGAGGGACATCACAGCACTGATCCAGACCAGCCCCCATTGCAGCTCCAGAGCTCTGGAATTTTTCTAACTCGGCTGTATCCTTTTTGAGATGCAGTAACCAAAGCCGTAAAAAGCATTCTAGAGGCAGTCATACCATCACTTTGTATAAGATAATAGAATGTTAGCAATTTATATTTTCAATATGATTTTTTTAATTATCTCTTAACAGTTGATTAACACCATATTGACACTTGCATTGAACTGTCTACTATTACTGCCATTTTGATGCCCAGTCTGCCAATGTGCAGAAATCCCTTTGGAGCTCTTCATAGTCCCTTTGTGTTTACCACTCTGAACAATATTCTTTTTTACTGCTCTGACGGTTTCTATGCATTTCTTCTGCCAAAATTTGGGTTATCTTCTTTTTCTTAGGATTCGTTTTATGCTTTCTGAAGCATGGTTTTCTACCATTTATATTTGGTTCTTGGGAGACTGAAAGCAGAGCAAGTTGTATGTCCTGATGGTGAGCCTTCTTGTGCAGCTGGGTTTTCACTATGAAACAGACTGTTGGAGCTGATGGTGCATGGGTCTGACTCAATGGGGCATTTCTTATATCTATTCATTTACATTTGTATTAGGGATGTCCACGAATATTCGTGCTTTTATTTATTCATACAAATTCATATGAATAATGACATTTGCAGACAAATTGGCATTTGTTGCTTTGTTTGAAGTATCAGCCAAGGCTGGATCTCCCTACAGCCTCTTGCCCCTTCCCACAGCCTCCCATCCTGCTTGGCAGCCTATCATCCCCCCTTATCTTTGTTTGTGCCACCACTGCATGTTCTTTCCATAGGCCCAAGTAGGCCTTCCGGTTCTGTGTGTGCAGCTCCCACCCTCATTGTGCAATCCATAGATAGGAGCTGCATATGCAGAACCAGAAGTGCTGCAAAATGATGGCGGGTGATGTAACCATGGCTCTCCGTTCCATTCTGCCACACTTCCTTAGCTTATGGAGGCCGCAAACAGAATGTGGGAAATTGGCTTCACGCATATCCCTAATTTGTATTCCACCCTTCACCTGAAGGTCCCAGGGTGGGTCACAACAGATGATAAAATATAGTCACTAAAAATATTTAAAATATGTCCTTATGTTGCTGCATTATGGTTTTTATTCCCACTTGGTTCACTTTAGCTTTTTACAAAGTCCTAGGTGCCTCTTAAAAATAAATCCAATATTGCCTTTCCCCTCATCCATTCCACAACCAACTGTTCCAGCAAGTGGTCATTTGCAGTATTACAAGAATTTTACCTTTCTGTCAAGGTTTGAGCAAACATTTACCATGGCAATTTGTGAATAATTGATGCCTCTCATTATCTTTTGGGGTGAACTCTCTGATTTCATTCTTCATTTCCAAATCTCTTTCAGCCCCCAGATTTTGGGGATAACAGTATGCCTCCAGGCTTAAGCTACTTTTATGATCTCATATCCCTACTCTAGCAATTCTATGATATACCCCTTTACTAATCTTTCTGCTTTCTGCTTTTATCATTCTGTTTTAACTAATGAACCTTTGACTCGTGTACATGTTTTACTCTTCCTTTTAAGTGTCTTTTGTAAATCTCTTTGAGAGTTTTTATAACAAAAAGTTATATAGAAATGTCTTAATTAAATCAGACAACCATCCCAGAGAATTCTGGAGCATCCTTGATCCTCTGAAGCAATGGAGAAGTTTTGACTTCTCCACAGCTTCATCAGCAGCTACTCGGGAACTCCTATGGAGTTCCCAGACACAACATTCACACTTTGGTCTGATGTGAATCCTGCATAGGGGCAGTGTGGTGTGGCACACCTGTTTCTGCACAAATGTGTGGTGTGATTGCCTTGGCAATGGCAACTGGGTGGCAGAAGTTGTTGTAGCTATTGCCATGGTGATTTGGATGGGCCATATGAACCATGAGTGCTGATAGTGAAGCTGGAGAGTACAAAAGTGCTCGCGGTACAAATACAGTCTTCTGTCCCTGAACTTAACTATGATGGAACGATAGAGATGTCTCATTCCAGACAGTTAAGTACAAACAGGTCCAGTGTCTGTAGGTATCTGGAAAATTTATATTAATGACCTCCCTCTTCTTGGCTAATTGATTTGCATACAAATGATTTGTTTACATAAAATAACAGCCAAGAAGAAGAAATATATTGCACTTTGAACAAATTCCTGCTTTAAAAAAAAATACTATCCATTAATTTTCTCTTCCTTCTCCGCATCATAATTAAGCTGTTTTACACAAAGGGTGTTTTTCCACTGTCACTAAAAGTACCCATTAAGTACCAATTAATGGGTACAAAAAATGCCATTACGTACCCATTAATGGGTACTTAATTGATACTTTTAGTGACAGTGGAAAAACACCCAAAGCTAAACCTGTATTTGCCCAAATTTCACTTTTTTGTGTCTTTGCTAGATGTAAAACCTTTATACCACAAATCCATTAGGTAAGATAACAATTGTCACCATTTCACTGTTTAGGGCCAGGTACCCATGCAGAAACATTTTGAATAATAAAAGCATATTCTACTCACCACACTAAGTCCAAGAAGCTCTCTGCAGTAGTAGTCCATGTTCCTCTTCTGTAAGTTATCAAGATAATGTTGAAGTCGAGTGTAAGTATATGGATAGCAGTAAGCAAATTGATATACATCATCTTCTCGATCAAAGCAGAAAGCAAATGACATAACGTAGTTCTTCCTGTGATCAGGGCAGCGGTAATAGTATACATTTTTAGGTGGTAGCCTTTGCCTAAAAAAATAAGGATAAATATTGTAATCAAATTTCATAGACTAAATTGAAATGCAATAATGAAATCCTATGATATAACCATACGCAGGTACAGCAAATTTTTGTTATATCACAATAAGGACACAAGACTAGTCTATGGTCACAATAAACTCCATTGATTAATTCAAGAATGGGAAGCCCATGACTTAATATCTAGCTTCTCAATGTCTTAGGATTCAGGTTCAAATAAAGCTCTGAAATAATGCAGACACTCAAATTTCTTATATTTGGACCTGGATCCCTACCTCTGGATTTGTTAATTCCTTTTTCCACTTTAACTTAACAAAAGACTCTTAAGCATGTCTATTTAGGATAAAGTCATCTTAAATTAAATAGGCTTACAATGCATCTCCACAAGGTAGCAGATGCTTTTCTTCGATAAACTGCAAATCCATGATACACATTCTAGCTCTGGTGGAACTTAAAATAGGAAGAGGAATGGGCACATTTTTGTGTGTAAAAAAACCCTAGCCTGCTCCTCACTTTTACTGTTCACGGTCAAAGAATCAAATCACACCCACTATATATCTAAACTCTAGAGAAGCAATACTCTGGGCTGTTGCTGTTATTACTGATTAGGTCTTTAAGTTTTTTAATTCTAGTGCTATATGCAATATTTGCTACTGGGAATTATTGGAAATTTATCACATTAAAAATGTTATCATTCTTAATCTAAAGTGCTCTGGCCTGCTTTTGCAAATCTATGAATTGCTTGGCTGGAATTGCTGTGATAGTGTGATATACAGCTATAAAAACAAACCAAAAAAAATGATAAAGGACAGCCCCAAACATACTTCCTTCTTTAAACATTCTACATCTCATCCCCCTTCCCTCTCCAGTTATACTCACTGAAAAGAGAGGAACAAGGATATGATGTTATCTGTGTCAAACTCTCCCTTGGAAAAGATGAGTGGGGAGAACATGCCCCCCTTTCCAGTAGGTGGAGATACTATCAGGATGCTGCTACCTCATTGCAGTCTTTGATGTTTCAACCTTCTTCTCTTCTTGGTCATTTCAGGCTTCACTCTTTTTAAATGTGTGTTGTTTTGGTTGTGCGATATTAGCATGAAGGTGGGCCAGAGTCCCTGATGCAACACTATACCAAAGTTCCTTGTAGGGCCAGAGTCCCTGATGCAACACTATACCAAAAAGCAATTCTTCAAAAACAACATTCTTTGTGTTACATTTTTTATCTGCTAGAACTGTTTTGAGCTAGCAAGCTCTTCTTCAGTAGTATAATACTAAAATACACCAAATAGTGTTTAAAATCTGTCAGGCTGTCATGCCCCATCCTGCCAGTCCCCATCCTGCCAGTCCACCTTCCTCAGAGGAGGAGGGTGAGCCTGCAATGGCACCACAGCCAGTGCAGCAACCAGAGCTTAGCAGCATGGACGTTGTGGATCAACAGCCAGCCTTGAGGGAGCTCTCGGACTCCTCTGGAGATGAGAGCTCGGAACCCATAGCGCGCCCCTCCCCACTTCTCCTCCCGTAGCAAAAACAAACCAAACACAGATCACAATGGTTGGCACACCTGAGTCGGCAAGGGTATAGTGCCGCTTCCCCTACTTAATTGAGCAGCACACGCTGCACCGGCATTGCAGACAACACTGATGCAACTCCCACTGTGTGTGTGTATTCTGACTCTCCGACTCCCTTGTGACTTTGCTGAACCTCTGGAAACCCTGACACTCGGTTTCCTGACTCTTGCTGTGACTTTGCCCTATCTCTGGAACTCTGACTTTAAGACTGAACTGACGCTGAGTACTTCTGAACCCTCAAAGGACTTCTGTAAGCGTGTGTGTGTGTATATCTTGCCTCACTGCACACCCCTGCTTGGGACACAACACAGGCAACAGATACATGATTTTTCCAACAAACACTGCCTCTTTCTGCTCTTACCTGGTAATCTAGATTAAGGAGCCTTCTAGTCTAAATCATCTGCATGGGACTAGTATTGATCCAGATTATATCTACACTAAGACTGTATTAGTCTAGAACAGTGGTAGACCTGATTAATGGGTACCACAACCATATTATCATGGTCAGATCCAGGACAAGTGATGAGGCATCTGCACACAGAATGGAGCAATGAAGACTGTGAGCGTGGCATCAAGAGACATGCACCATTACGACAACACTGCGAAAGATACCTTCACATTCCCTCTGAAACGGTGTATGTATTGGCAGTGATAACAATGTCACAATATCTTTCCACGGCCATCTAAGCCTCCCTTGTTGCCACTGCTCAGGTGCAGCATTTGAGTGACAGGAACATGGGCCAACTGCATCAGCATTTCAGAGGTGCTCTCAGCAGTAGCTCACATCCACCAATACAGAACAGTCTTTACGTGTCCGCATTACATCTCTCCTTAGACCACATTTGCTGCCATCCAGCCCACTTAATGTAGATTGCCTTCTGCTGCAGTTGATCCAAATCTAGCTAATCTGGATTCACTTATACAGATTAAGGGTGGTAAACACAGGAAAGGTCAATAGCACAAAACTATACATGTACCTGCAGAGAAAGGGTTGTAGTTTATGATCACATAAATTATAAATACATTTTTGTACATGAAATTGATGGTTGTGTTTTACACATAGTGTTTATGATTTATGTGGAGAGATTTTAGACTACAACCCAAAATTTTAGGATTGTGCTACTGAAGAAGAACTTCCTAGCTCAAAACATACATCTGGGAGACAAATAAATGTACCCTAAAGGAAGAACTGACTTTCTGGAGTAATGTTTTTGGAGGTGAAAATTCTGAAGAATAGAAAAGAAAAAGGTGCCCTTTCGATGGAATCACCATTCAAGCCACTCGCTCTAAAGTCACTTTCATTTTAACTGAGGACTTGTGTATATCATTGAGCTTTTATAGTATCTGGCACATCCTAAGTCCTTGCATTTGTGTAATTCAATAATGATATTTTCTGACTTTATCTTTGCATATTATACTTGGATTACTAGACTTTGATATGAAAGAAGAATTTCATTTCAGTTTTGACTCTATATACAGTCTTTCCAGCTTTCTCTTACCCTTTCCTTTGCTTCATATTTTCTTGGCTAAATGACTGAAAACTGGAACTGTGTAGGAGGACCCAAATCTAGACCACAGCTGAAATAAATGGGCACAAGGCAACTCCACAAGCTTCATTAGGGTACTCAGGAGTATGGGAAGGAGAATAAAAGCTTGGAATCCTCATGAGCTCAAAAGAGAAATTGCTTAATGCAATATGTGTGTTACTGTTTCATTATTATACCATTATCATTTTTTACTGCTAGAACAAAATCACAAAATAGTTACAAAACAAAATGACAACACGACTCAAGGTCTAACATACAGGCAATGCAAGTACGAGGCCTAGAATAGGATACACAAAAATAAATGTGTAATTTAATTCTGAGCAGGAGAATCTTCGTCTGTGTAACAACTTGCAGTTGCCTCGATGTTCAAGATGATTATGCAGCTACCTTTGAATGGTGAATAAAAGAATGATTCCCTTAGAAAGATGGCTGTAGGTGCAGGGTAGCTTTATCTGTTTAACCAGACTCCACAAGAGTCTTGTAATCAAATATAACAAATTCCCCAATCCTATTTGGCATACAACATGCTATCATCTTGCAGACACTACCTTATTCAATTAAGCAGTATCATAAGCAGGTCCCGTCTCATGTTTGTATAGCAGAAGTCAGCTACCATCAGGCAATCATGGCAAGGCAAGCGTAATATGATTTGCAAGCTTAGCAATGGCAAATGTATGTGTCCTTGAGTAAGAGCAGATGACTAAGATCATGCTTTACTTTTGTCCACTAATATGCAATGGATATGCAATGCAGAAACTCCTTGTGATGGAAAAGACTTTCCAAGACATATTAGGTAATACTCAAACCAAATTTGAAATTTTCCTTATAAAACATAATAAAGAGCCACTGAAGCCACTAATTAGATCTAAAGCGGAAGTTAGTCATCCTTTTTGCTCTGGATCTTGAGCTCTAATGGCTAAAGGGGGCACTTTTCATTATTGTTCTCTATTAAAGTAATAATGAGCAACAACAGTGATCCCATTGATCCAAGTTTAAGTGGAGTGTTGCCATCTGTCATAAATGGTCCTTAAAACGGCAAGAGTAGCAATAGTTGGTCCAAAACTTTGTCTAAAATAAGAATCTGAAGAACTAGGAAAAGATCACTGACTTTTAAATGACATTGGGATTTGCTTGCTTTACCTGTAGAAGGCCCCGGGTTCAATTGCCATTGAAACCTGAAGGACAGTCTGACAGCATTAGAAATGTTCACTTAGGGCTTTACTGCACACAGATTTCAAGGTAGATTTGAGCAATTTCTGCTACAGAAAAATCATACTTAAAGAGGAAATTATGCAACAAACATGGATTATAGCCCTTGTAATCTGTGATTTTTGTAGAATGTTTTTTTCCACAGCAAAGTTACCTTTACCTTTATTCATTTTCATGATGTGACTATAAACGTAGATTTCTAGAATGCTCTTCGGGAGTTGGACTTTTACACAAAAGAGCTTGAAAAGACATTTTGCTTGCACAAAAGCACTGATAAGGATGTAAACAGTTGCATATGTTGTTGTTGTTGTTATATCAGCAGTTACACACAGCAAACGAGATCACTATGCTGGATTTTGTATTATATCACTAGTTGGGCACTTCCCAAGCACCTAGGACTGCGTGATGTATCGGCGAATTATGTGAGCAGATCCCAGTAAAGTGGCTTTTTGTAGTTGACAGATGAATTTGGTTTCTAGGTGCCCGCTGAGATCTTTTGGCACCGCACCCAGTGTGGCAAGGATGACTGGGACCACTTTCACTGGTTTTTGCCAGAGTCGCTGAAGT
>MTQE01001134.1:52348809-52371045 GCA_014337955.1 Aspidoscelis marmoratus | reverse complement strand
CCACGCGGGGTCAAACCACACTTTTCCCGGGGTCGCGCCATGTCCCTCTGGCCCCCTCGCGCGCCCCCGCGATGCCCCCCGGCGGCGGCGGTGGCGGCGGCGGTGGCCGCCGCCGCCGCCTGGTTCTCCCCAGCACATTCCTCTGCCCCCTTTCCTTCCCTCGCCTCTCCGGCCCACCCCGCAACGTCCCTCTGCCGCTGACCACAAAGAACGAACAAACGCCCCCGGCAGCCGGCTCTCCCACTTCCACCAGAGAGAGGCTGGAGGAACAGGCAGCCAGAGCGTCTCCCCGGCCCGGCCCGGCCCGGCCCCGCCCCCGGCTCCGCCCCGCCCCCGGCTCCACCCCACCCCACCCCCGGCTCCGCCCCACCCCGCCCCAGCTCCACCCTGCCCCGCCCCCCGCCCCGCCCCTGGGGTCGCAAAGGCTTTTGGAACTTCATTTTGGGGTCGAGGCCTTAAAAAGGTTGAGAACCACTGATCTAGAGCCATTTCAATTTAGGCTCAAGTTAATTTATAGCATAGAAACAACCTTGCTAATCCCCATGCACCTGCAGTGGATTTGATCCAACTGACCATGGGATTACGCTAGATAAACTTGGAGATTTCAGGCTAGGTGACACTTTTCTTTGGGGGTTCTCCAACAGGAGCATTTGGGAAGTCTGATTTGCAACTTGGCAAGCAGGCATTGAGGTACTACAGAATTCCATCCTGTCACCTATCCTGTTTCATATCCATATGAAGCACTGGGAACCACAACCTGAAAGCTTAGAATGCACTGAAATGCTGATAACGTCCATTTCCACCTTTTCATATTATCTGAAACACAAGAGATGCTGAAAGAGTTCCTCCAGACTTGATAAAACACAATGCAATATTTATTGCTACTCTTAACAAATACAATTTTTAAGCAGTTCCATAAAATTATGTTAAAATTACACAATCCACTAAAACAAGCAATTATACGATACCGTAAAACAAGTTAGGAAAGAAAAGAGCTACTGCTGGGAGCCTGATTAAAGAAGCTCACCAGGTTACTGTTTCTCTTCCACTCCCTTCAGTCAAGATGGCTCTTCAGAAGCATGTCTGAATAGATTAAGGTCTAGTTTAACCAATGTGAATCACACATGAATATCCTCTTCATATTTAAATATTTGATTGCAGTTCCTGTAACTTTTTTTTAATCTCTAAAACAGTTGGTTGCATTTTTTCCCCGTGAAAAAGGAAAATCAAAGAACCATAGGTCTTTCTAATCAACAATTAGTTAAAAGACTGGCTCAATCAAAAAAGTAGTTTAAACTAATCAAAGATTAATTCAAAAACTGTCTTCTAAATATAAGAAACAGGATCTTTTCACATCAACAATCCAGCCCTCTCACACCCATCACCTTTCCACTTCTCTGCTCTGCATCCAACCCCAGATTAGGCTTGTGGAAATATGAGGAAAAAAAATGGCATTAGGACCTCAGACTGAAGCAAAATTTATTCAATATATTTCATATTACGAGGAATCCTAAACTGACTTAGTCGGAATCTCTGTTTGGTTTCACTGGTAGACATTTGCATTATTCAAATAAAATCTTTTGTCTACAATGAATTCAAATTATAGTGCCTCTATAAGCCCACATTTTATATCCCAGCAATTTTCTGCCAAAATGCAAGTTTGTCACTATTTTCAACAGACTATTTTCACTTCCTAGTTCAGCATTGGCTTGGCTATATATACCTGGCTATCATAGACTTCTAGCTCCAATGATTACTGTGATATTAGGGAGGCTCCATACAGATGCTTATTTGGTACGCAGAAGAATTATATGTATGCACAGAGGTAACACATGCAGCATGAATTAGGCTGTCTATGCTAAAGTACTGTACATGGGTACTTTCCTTATTTTCTATTGACTTTAGTATATTATTTTCCTACTGTTACAAGTGCTACATTTTGTGTTCTGTATAAAGTGGTTACTATTTTTTTCTTTGTTAACCACTTCAAACATTTTTTGGAAAGGTGGTTTATAAATAAATAAATTGCTTGCTTGATTCTAAGTCTGGGGATTAGTCCAATTAGCTCACTGTAGGAATGCTATCCCATCTTAGGTGGTAAACGTCAGTGGAAAAAGCATTCCAGAGCATGTCGACCCTTCTAATCTCTCTAGGCAAAACAAGTACCATGCCTGTGGGGGCAACTTCCAAGCTTGGATGGCAAACCTCAGCATAAGGAAGCGCTCGGGGGCATGCCTTAGTTTGATCTGTGCTTTGTTTTTAATACCTTGGTTTTAATACCTGGTTTTAATATGTTTTTTTACCTGTGTCTTGTTTTTAATATGCTTTTTGAATGCTGTTTGATCTGTTGTTACCTACCCAGAGACCTTCAGGTATGGGGCGGGACAGAAATGGAAATAAATAAATAAATAAATAAATAAATAAATAAATAAATAAATAAATAAATAAATAAATAAATGCGGACTCTTCTAATCTTTCTAGGGCATAAACATGCATCATGCTGGAGGACAGGGTTTACTCAAGTGATTCATGAGGATACCACGTGCCAGCTCAGCTGGCATATGAATGCTTTCCCTTTCTAACCAATGATCTATCCGGTTCTTACCAATAACAATGTATCCTTTGCAAAGAGATATAAACAACTGTGTAACCTAATAAAGAACAGCAATCTTCAACAATCCACCTCCACTCTCGCCTCCGCGTCATTCATTACAACAGCTCACTGCTGTCATATATGGATGATGTTCATGAACCAATCAGGTTTGAAGTCCTAGCAGGAAGTGGACACAGGTATGTCCACTTGCTATGGCTTCTGGGAGGGCTTGTAATTCTTCAGGAGCATTGTAAAGCTTAAAGAAGAATGATGCTGGCCACTTCAAGTCTTCACTAGACAAGAGTGCTTTCTGCACTGGGGCTTATTCTGGATTACATCCCAGAATAGGTACCTGTTGTCTGGGGCCTGCCATAGGCTATATTAGCATGCAGATGGCAGGTCCTTATTGTGGAATATAATCTGGAATCAGGCAAGTGCAGACAGGGCCCATCTGCCAGGCAATAACAGATCAATAGCAACCATCAGCCCACTAGCTGGATGCTGACCTGCAACCTGAAAGTTGCCAGGATTCAACTGGGAAGAGGGAAGCTGGGGTGTGGTCCAGGGATAGGCAGAGGCAGAGGCACAAATACGGAAAGGAGAAGACTGGGACACATTTGGAGTTGGTGGGTTGTAAAATGTTTGTTAAGCAGGTCAGCCTCTAAATAAATTGGAACATGCTACCTTAAATAATTCCACTCTTGTTCCAAGCCTGGAAGAGCCTTGAGTACATCTGGAGTGGTCCTGTGGCAGGTCCCACAAAATACAGAATGACATTTCATGATGCCCCACTGTCTGGCTTTCGCCATAGTGCCACCTGCTTTATGAAATGGCCTCCCTCCAGCTATTTGTTCAATATCTACTGCAGCTTTCAGGTGCCCAATAAAGAACTATTAGGTAGTCCCTAGGTGAATAGTTCTCTTCTTTTGATGTTTTTAATCCTTGTTTTTCATCTTTTCTGCAAACTACTTCAAGAGTTTCCCATTTTCTTTTCTTTCTTTTTTGGAGAAATGGTATACAAATGTTTTAAATAAATAAAAATTTTAAAAATTTTCAGACAGGAGTTTTCTTCTACCTTTTCTGGAAGCGCCTAAATTCTTCTGCACTTAAACTACATACATACAAAACAATATTTCCTAACATGAAATACCAAAATGATCATTTACATTGCATCACTGGAAAAGTGACTAGAAAAGTTTACCTGCCAAACTGACTTACATAACATTCTTTAAAAGCATATTCCCAGAAATACATACTTAAGAAGACAGAATGATTCATAAAACTGCATCCTCAGTCTACCCACCTTCACTGGCTATCCATCCACACATACAATCACATTCAACAGTAATTTGTAAAATGCAACTGGTAAACCATCAGGGGGTGGTGGAGATCCAAGTGAAGCTTTTATCTTTGTTCCTGCCAAACCACATTCTAGGCCAGTGATGGCCAACCTATGACACGCATGTCACAGGTGACACGCCAAGCCCTTTTGGGTGACACACCAAGCCCTGGCACCTGGGCATGTAGTGCTTGCTTGTTCTTGAAGTGTACAAAATACCAACTTTCAATTGAAGATTTAGCAAACGAAATTCAGCAACAAAAGTCAGTAATGTAAATAATTATTTGGTTTTGCTTTCAATAAAATACTTATATCAAAAATATAACTTTTTACTAGAGCTACAAACATCACAAAATTATAGATATTTCTAGATGTGACACAGCACCCGAGTTAAGCTAGGTTTTCTTGTGAATTTTGACACACCAAGCTCAAAAGGTTCACCATCACCGTTCTAGGCTGTAAAAGCAAAGGTAAGGCTCCAATCAGAACCCCATCCTTCCTGGCCACCCTGCCAGTAATGTTTTGCCAGTTGCTACTGATCACACAATACGGTCTATGAAATCTCCAACAGACATGCTTACAACAATAGCTTTAGCATATACTACTGTATTTTTCTCTCAGTGATACAATGTGACTTGGATAGTCTCAAAGCACACACGTGCAGTCATTTGTAATTTCCCTCTCTGCTTCCCCGCCTTCTTAATTAACAGCACCAGCAAATGGATATTTCTTCTCTTTTCCTACTTTTGGCAAGGAGCCTTGACAGACCAAGGAAAGCTCCACACGTAAGTAGAGAATGCCAACAAATAATCATTTGAAAACTTTTGTGTTTCCAAATTCTTATCTAAGAAATGTCATGCTTTACCAAATCAGTGCACCACTGTTCTCAAAGGGGCCAAGAAATTGCACATAAAAACCCATAAGCAAAACACAATCACATCAGCTTGCTCTGTTCACTGTCTCCCAGCAGTTGGCCTCTACAAGCATACCACTTGCCAAGCCAAAGATTACATCAGTACTTCCAGATTCTGCTTCTTTGCTAGTAAGGACTTGGAAGAGCAGGTCTCTTATTTCGAATAATGCATTCCTTCTCTGTTCTGGTAAATCCCTTGGCATGTGTTTCAGGAGTGACAAACAGTACTTTCAGATGGTGAAGGGAAAACTTTGCTGCAGTCCACCATCTGAAGGTTCAAAACATGCCAAAGGATTTGCCACATCAGAGCAGGAATGCCCCAGCATGCAAACAACCTATTGAGTACCTGACAAAGTCCTTCAGCGCAGCAGCAGAAGGGTCTTCATGGAGCTTTTCACCCACTGGATGAAACCCTGGAAGTCCTTCCAATATTATGCTGAAGGACTTTGTTAGATAGCCAGTAAGTCATTGACATATTGCCTAAATAAAAATACAAGGGCCTATTTTTACTTGACATAAGTTACTGATAGACCACAACAGCCTTAAGAAGCTGCTGGATTTTTTGCCATACCTGGTAGGTCTCATTGGAACACATATCTTTAGTGTGAAAGAAGCCATTGATTGGCAGTTGCAAGATCTATGGCATAAATTCTGAGGGTCTAGATTTGAAAAAAGAATCTTTGGCTGCAGCAGAGGCACCTTAGTGCCTCAGGTCAGCCAATATCAATTTCATTTGGTTTGGGCTATAGCTCAGGCCTACATATGACATTGAGCACCAGATTCTCCCCATTGCCAGTCTATTGATGGATCACATGACCCTTCCTCATCAGAATCAAAGGTGGAGTTCCACCCTTGAAAGGAAAACATTGCTGGGCAGGGAAAAGAATTCTTATCCAGTCTTTCATTTCTTCTCCAGTCTTTCATTTCTTCTACAGTCTTTCATTTCAAGTTGTGCTTCAATTTCCATTCTGCAGCACTTAGAATATATTAGACCACAGAAAATTCTGATTGCTGTTTTAAGCCCAAAATGCACTTGAGAAAAAGAGACTTCTCTCAGCTTTAGAACCTGGGTTCCATAATATATTTCCAACAGTGTGCTGGGTCTTTAATAGTCTCTGAGCTTCTATCAAGCAGTTATGCTCTTTGATTTCCCTATCTTTAGTTCTCATCTGTTCTTCTATTCCCAGTTCCCTGTTTTAGGCAAAAAATATTTTTAAAGCCCATTAAAACTTCATTTAGGTCACTCTTGGATGACCTCTTTTATATACATTAACTTAGAAACCTCCCCAAGATTCAATGATTTGAGCAATAATTTGATGATGTTCAGATACTGTTTCCACATGTATATACACTCAAAATACTATTATAAAGGATGGGGGGGGGAGCAGGGAGGAAGCTCAAAAGACCTCCCCCCATAAACTCAAACTATCCACTGTTTAAGAAATATGTCAAAAGAATATTTTTAAAAAATTCTTACATACTGCCTTGTTTAATAGTAGTTTTGCATAAATTAATTGATTTATCTCTCTTGTGGAAATTGGGACTCAAGTAAGCATTTTTAGATGCATTTACAGAATAAAGTAAAATATTTAGCATCTCAATAGAAAACACTGACAGCATGTTTCCCTATGCTAAGCACTTTGATTTCTTCTCCCACAAAAACAATATTGTCACAGTGTGTACTTTTGTTTTGCTCCTGTGAGACTAGTATTCTCCTTAATAAAGACCCAGGTCTTTAAAGCCTTCTGCACTCATGTTCTCCTTGGTGCATTGTGAACATTACTACTGCTAATATTTAGCCATGGGATACTTTCTTTTCCTCACTTATTCCACATGTTTAGAAGAGCAAGATAGCCTTATCAGCCAACAACTCTTGTCTAGTAAAGCATTATTCATAAATCAGTGTATTAATTTGATGTGCTGAAATTGGGCAAGACAAGACGTTTTGCTAGGGACTTGACTTTTTTCCAATGACAACAAAGGGGGGGGGAAGACTTACCATTTTTGCTTGAGTTTTAAATTGATTTCTACTATATTAGGGGCTGATAAGCAGAGTTTAGAAAATATGGTTTTATGCCATTCCGTATTATCCAAAGGTTGTATCAATTCTGCATCCCAAGCTGATTTTAAGCTTGGCATTGGGTCAGTAGTGTATCAACTAAGATGGAATATAGCTGTTCAACCATAGCTGTTAAAGTTGATTTTAGGTTATCCATCAAAAATTTTAATTGATTAGATAACTGAATCACATTTCTTTTTATTAAATAGTATTTGCAGTTTTTAAAATAGTAAATATGGATGGTTCTTCCTGGCAAATGAGTGTCTGCAGATTATCCTCCTCTCTCTCTCTTTTTTGAAAAATATTTTAATTTAGAAACAGATTCCATTCAGTTGAATCTTAAACACCAGGCAAGAGCCTTGCCCTATTAGTATGGACTCATGGGTTTCTGATATGCAAGAAAGAAATTGGGTCTTGCTTCACCCACCTCTGTCCCCCAGGTTACTAAGTGCAGCACTGTTCCAGGCCAGTGCAACTCTCTGGACTAGTTATCTTGGATCAAGTTTGATTTACTGTGACCTAAGGATGTTGACAAGCTGCTTGCTGGGGTTTGACAAACCACATGCTTTCTGAACCTTCCCCCCTTAGCTGATAAAGCCAACTGGAAGGGTATGAGTGGGTGGATTCAGGAATGGTGAATGTATCTTACAGGGTCTTGGGTAACGTAGAAGGGAAGCTTCCTATTCTTGATGGGTTGCTTTGCCCTTGGAGGAACATGTGCAAAATCAGCTCGTGGACTCTATGCTGACGCTTACAGCTCAGATGGAGGAGGATGGCCAGAAAGCACCTACTCCTAGCTATAGCTGGTTTACCAACACTGGCCCTTTCTGACCATGCCACCCCCTTCTACAGTTACAGACACTGGGATGATAGCCCCCCCCCCCCAGAATACAGAATAGCAGTGCATTATGCATCCTCATTGTATGTATTTTATTTATTTGTTTGTTTGTATTTCTATTCTGCCCTATACCCGTAGGTCTCAAGGCAGGTAACAAAATTCAGTGCATTAAACAAAACAATATATCTTAAAACAGTAGTATCTACAACATTTAAAAACCAACATGTTAAAACTAAACAAACATATTAAAAAACAGTACTACCTAAAAGTGGGGGAAAGTGTAACCATATTTAGCTGAAGGCCAGGGCAAAGAGGTGAGGCTTTACCACCTTCCTAAACATATACAGAGGAGGCTGACGCACCTCAAGGAGGAGACTATTCCATAGCCTGGGGGCCATTATTGAGAAGGCCCTCTCCCAGGTGCCCACCTGTTTCACTACTAAAGGCGGTGGGACAGCCAGGAGGGCCTCCCCACAAGATCTTAAGACAGGGGCGGGTCAATATGGGAGAAGGTTTTCCTTTAGATACTTGGGACTCAAGTCCTTTAGGGCCTTGTAAGTCAAAGTTAACACCTTGAATTGGGCTCGGTAGTGAATTGGCAGACAATGCAACCCTTTTAAAACCGGTGTGATGTGCATCCGTCTACCTGTTCCAGTCAGCACGCTAGTGGCTGCAGAGTGACAAACACGTGGTGGAGGCACAATGAAAGGTAAGTGTGGGGTGGGAAGGGAGGAGCGGGGGTGTTCATTTTGTGCAGGAATATTCATACAAATATCTGTGCATGAATATGAAGCCCCCCCCCATTTATAGGGGGGATCCAGCGAAAGCTGAATTTTCTCACATTCAACTTGTATTGAATCAAATATGATAAACTGGTTTTGTGCACACCCCTAATGTAGGGTATAGCTCCACTGCTATTATTGCTTTCTGTCCCTGCAGCACTGGCTTCAACACTAGGTTTTCACATTTTGAGCCATGTGCAATCTGGGTAATTTAGCTGCCTCAAATCCCTGGATGCGCACACGACCGTCTCCATGCATGTAAGGTTAGCTGTTTCAGCCTCATGCATGGAGCTCCAATTGCTGGTCTCTCCAGAAAGCTAAGTCTGTCACTAAAAAGTGCTGTTTCTCAAAAACTCGCTACCAGTCCTGAGTCTTCCAGCAATAGTTTTTAATGCTTTTTAGGAATAAAAAATGGGACGATAGTAGGGTTGCCTAAGATTCATGACGCAACTCCACCATAGCAGCATTATAATAGTGCTGCTAATTTCATCCCATCTGGATGCACCCTGGGTTATTTAAAAGGCACAGGTAAATAAAAAGATCCTCTCCCTTGGTGACCACAGAGATTTTCAGGGTTTTTGTTTTTTTGTTTGTTTTTTTGTTAGACATGTTTGTTGGAAAATAAATGATAATATCATTGCCATAGTTTAGAATAAATATTTTCTTCTGATTTAACAGTCTCACAAAAGCAGGATAGTTGCATGAATATTTACAGATGCATTCTGTTTTACAGATTCACATTTCCCTCTAAGCATGTAAAACAATATCTCGCTCCATCAAATTCCCTTTCATAGAGTGATAAAACATTGCAGAGGGACATAGGGATGCAATTACCTGCTATTCTTTAAACTTACTCTCACTTTTCAATTTGGATACTCCCACAGGCTTTTTAGTAAAATAACAATTGTTTTGTATTGTGCTGATTTATATATTTTTTCTCCCAAACTAACTCCTACTGAAATTAGCAGTTCTCTATCACTACCTTGCACACACAGAGAGAAAGAACATTAATTACAAAGAGCAATTGCAAAAAAAATAAGTGTTTACTTTTATTATTTTCAATTTCCGTACATATTCTGGCATCAAAGGGCACATGTATATTTTCATACAACAATGGCTAACCTTGTTTTACAAATTATGAACACACACACACAAAGTGTTCCCTGTTCTCTATCAAGTATGTTAACTCAATGCCAGAGGTCTAAGTAGTTCTCTGCTAGCAATCCCTCTAGTCCTATTACTGAACCCTGGGTGACAGACCTAATGAAACTGATCTGAATGAGCTGTGTCCAACTGGCTCTTCAGTACAACATCAATTCAGGATGGATGATAAACATCGGAAGTTTCTGTGGTTTACTGTCACATCCTAACTACTACCATCCCCCTGCAAACTGAAACACAGAAACCTACAGCTTCAGTTTTTGTCAGGATCAATGGGTCGGGAATAGTCAGGTTCACTGATCCTGACCACACGAAGGCATGGGCGGGATCAGTGTCATCTGCACCAATGGTGCTGATTTGGATCAACCAAATCACTATGACTTGAAGCTTGTTTAAGCTTCATGGGCACACACCATGCCTCTGAGGCTAGGAACAAAAGGAGAGAATGCACACTGAAAGGCAGCTCCCTGTAGTCCCAAATATGGGAAGAATGCCATCTGCACACCTCCGTTTCTCCATAATATCTAAATCAGGAAAGATTGTGACTGTCCTGAGCCTGTGCCTGGATGAGAGCTAATAAGCTATGGATGAATTCCAGCTGGTAAGATCAGAACTTTACAGTTAGAAAACTCCTGGGTGTAGGAATAAGGGAATTTCCCTGTTCTAAATCAACTTCCACTCCCTCAGAACAAGCCAATTTGTAGTTTGATGGTGCTGCTAGAGTCACTTTGTCACTGGAGAGGTGCAGTTGATTTCTGGATAGTAACATCTTAGGATACATCAAGAGGAGTATAGTGTCTAGGGGTGTTTCCGCGCAGGCCACTAAGACCCCATTAAGCACCCAATAAGGACATATATAGCACACATCTGATTAGGGCCACTTCAAGGATGGCGCTTCCACATGGGCTCACACGAGATCTCTCTCTAATGGGGACTAGAGGCCGCCAAAACTGGTTTTCGGGAAGACCTGAAAAAATAGGTCTTCAAACTATTCTTGCCTACAAATTCCAGATCAAATGATGATGCTTCCACACAGGGACAGAAGAGGGAACACATGTGGGCCGGACAGGAAGTCGCCATGTTGAGCACAGCCTGGCAGCCCATGCACAATGGAAACAAGTAGTGACTGATGGCTGAGTGCTCCAATCACGTGGCACCTTGGGCAGAAGGGCCTCAGAGAGGCCTGATCCTTCTCGATATCGGTTCTCCGGCATCTGCACAGCAAACACATGATGCGTTCCTCACTATCTTCCCCCGCGAGGGCGGATGCGTTAAGCCTCATTTGGATCCATCCTTATTTCAGATGGATCTTCCCAGGGACGGATTTCAGAAATCTGGATTTCCTTAATCCAGATTTCAAACAGTAACACCCTAGATCATGAGAAGTAATTATTCCTCTTTAGTCTACCTTGGTCAGACCTCATCTAGAGTACTGTGTCCAGTTCTGGGCACACCAATTAAAAAATGACATTGACAAATTAGAGCAAGTCCAAAGGAGGGCTACAAAAATGGTTAGCGGTTTGGAAACCATGTACTACAAGGAATGGTTGAAGGATCTAGGAAAGAGAAGACTGAGAGGTGACATGGAGTGTTTTTCCACAAGCACTAAGTACCCATTAAGTACCCATTTGGTTCAGAGCACGAAGATCCCATTTCCACTATAGACCTCATTAGAGCCACATGTTTCCACCAGTTCTAGGGAAACCCGGATCATATAGGTCCTTCAGGATCTATAATCCAGATTTCATGTAGACCCCAATGGGGTCTTCAGTCATCAAATCCGAATTATGCAGAACGTGTTTCCACCACTATTGGGCAATGGGGACTGGGAGGGTTGGACTCGATGACCCTAGAAGTCCCCTCCAACCCTATGATTCTATGAACACCGTGGTCTACAAACTGGTATCCTTATGTTTAGAGTACAGCAGGGAGGCAGCCAGGAGAACACTGGGATCTCCACTGCTCAGGAAACTCTATGTGTCTGGAGGACGAGCCCACAGTGAGGTGAGAAAGACAGTTATAAGATTGTGTTGAACAATGCCCTTCCCATTTATTGTCTGCTGCCTTGTCTTTTCTTCAAGGATCTGTTCAACTGTTTATAATGTGGAACTCCCCCTCCACTAACTTTTGCTTCAAGTCTTGGTTAGTACTGAAGCTGCGTTGCATGGCCACCACACTTCTCTGCAGCCTTCTGCCCACCACACTGCTCCACTCCAACTGCAGAACATGAGTGCATAATACGCCTACGGACAAGTCTGACATTAAAGGTGCCTCCAGATACAGGTGAAAGTTTTGCAGCTGTTGAGGACCTGGCAGTCACATGATTAGTCACATGATCAATTATTGACACCAGTGGCACAGGAGCAGCAGGGAAAGTGTACCTTAAAAAGCTGCTGGGAAAATAGTATCTGCCTAGAAAGAGGATGCTGAGATGTATCCGCTTGTCCAATCTGGACAATGAGACATGGCTCCACAGGAACTCCACCCTCCCTACACAGCTTTCCCTCATCCCATTGGGATGACGGGAAACAGTTGTACAGGAAGAGTGAAACTTAAGTGTTTCTGGAGGCACCCTAAGTCTTCCTCCTTCCATTTTGATAAGGGTTATTGTCCTGATGCTTTGAATGTTTTTATTTTTGTTGTAGTAGTTTTCTGTCTGTTATGTTTTGTACTGTTTTATGACCTATGAATTTTTTTCTAGTGCTGTAAACTATCTTGAGCAATATCTTTTGGAAAAATGGTATAGAAATAAATTGAAGGAAGGAAGGAAGGAAGGAAGGAAGGAAGGAAGGAAGGAAGGAAGGAAGGAAGGAAGGAAGGTTCAACTAGAAATGGACTGAGCTGGCTTGATTCAAGCAGGCTTCCCATGAACCCCTCAGTTCAAAAGGTTCACAAGCAAGCCAAACTAAAGTTCAGGTTTTCACTTGACAGCCATCTGAACCTCAAGGACCATCAATGGGCTGGCTCCCCTCTTGTCAAACATTTCTCCATTTAATGTTAGAGCTCTGTGTCTATATAACTTATTTGATCAAATTTATATCCTACATATTCTCTAGAAGAAAGTCTTTCAAAATATTGAGTTGGTTTGTCTGGTTGCCCAGCAATAGTCAAAACTTGGTATTTAGGAGCCTCAAAGGTGCGAAGAAACCAACAGCAAACCATCTTGGAATCAGTAGTCCAGGAACAAGGTCATGTGTACTCTGAAATTAGAAGCCAGGGACAAAATCCTTTCAAGAAATCACAAACATGCTGTAGATCACAACTTTGCTAAACAGGACCTCTAGTTCAAAGCTATGAGACCAAATACTGCTGCTCACCATCCAAGCCCACTGCTCAAGTCTTGGAGGTGCTGCCTCTGCTAAGACTTTGATCCACACATCCTTAAATTTCACCTGACTGCCTCTCTCTGGCCACATATGCTGTCTGTGCCTCTTTGGTGGAATGGGCACTGCCTCCTCCTCCTCCTTCCCTGAATCTGCAGCTCTAGGAAACCAATCTTCTGGAGCAGGTGCCGCCAGGTTCCCAAAAGCAGCCTCCTCCAGGACTGACTACGTCCTGGTGGGCTGGCTCACCTTCCCAATGTACTTCCTTCTCATCCTTGCAGCTAACTGAGCAGGGCAAGACACAAAATGGGTTCTATCTATCTATCTATCTATCTATCTATCTATCTATCTATCTATCTATCTATCTATCTATCTATCTATCTATCTATCTATCTATCTATCTATCTATCTATCTATCTATCTATCCATCCCACCTTATACCCGAAGGTCTCAGGGTGGGTAACAGCTTTTAAAATCCAACATATCAAAAAACAAAACAAAACAAAAGCACCCATATTGAAATTTAAAACCAACACATTAAAACCCAGCACAGTATCAATTAAAACAGTAGCGTGTGCAGCAGGGGGGGGGGACATGACCAACATTTAGCAAAAGGCCTCAGCAAAGAGGTGCGTCTTCACCACCTTCCTGAACATAAACAGAGAAGGAACCCAATGCACCTCAAGGGGGAGACTGTTCCAGGGCATTGCAACTCCATCAAGGACTGAGTATCTCCCAACTACACAGACCCGAGACCCTGTGACACACAGCGCCTCCATCTTGTATGGATTCAGCTTCAATTTATTGGCCCCCATCCAGTCCTTTACTGCCTCCAGGCACCTGTCAAGCGCCTCTCCTAATTCAGATGGCACAAAGAGATAGAGCTGGGTATCATCTGCATACTGATGACATCTCACATATTGATTTAAAAAGATAGCTGGGTATATAGCAGTAGTTTGTAAAACACCACTAGAATTTATGCTGCCTGGCCCAAATAGGTCCACTCTTAAGAATCCAGGTTCATTTATAATTTTAGAATCTATGAGCTGCAAACATTTTAATGGCCATATGCATCTTGTTGGCCCAATTCCAAACTGTACCAATGCAGTGAATCGACGAGTCTCAATATTATTCTGTGAGATTATAGGAAAGATTCATAGTTGTCTCTGTTTTAACTATATAAGAAGGCAGATGCGATCAGTCAAAAGCAACATATGGGATAAAACGTACAAGGAAATTGTCCTTAAAATGTTGCAATACTATTATGCATTTCATTGAGAACGTAAGGACATTTGTCAATACACTTACACAAAATGTTTGAGAAAGTACCTGATGTATAATTCATGCAGCTATCAAGTTAAATATACAAATGTTTAAAATGTAGTGTATAATATTTCAGCATGAGAAAGCTTCCAACAACATACAAAGCTCCATATTTGTTGCTGTTGTGGGCAAGACTGTGTATATCAAATATTCCCTTCAGTCTTGTATTGTGACAAGAATTTGCTGAAATATTTTTGGTTAAAGAGTGAGCTGGAATTTCAGTGAAAGCTACAGAGTTTTACAATATAGTACTTTTGCTATTCTGCTCCTTGTCCATCCATAGCAAAATTGTTTTCATACCATCCACCAATGCATAGCACCAATATTGCTGACTTATATGTGTTTGTGCACACATATACATATCTACAACATGTAACATTATTACGTTCATTCAGCACTGTGATTAGCAGAAGAAAAGCTACAAAAATCTGAAACTTTTTTTCTAAAAACAAACAAAAGACACATGCATAATTTCAAAAAGGAAACAGTGAGCAAAGAGTTAATCAAATAACACCTTTGAATATAACCCACCTTTGCCAACATTTTCTCTTTTAGAAGTTAATTGGTTTTTTAAAGTCCTCAAAATTCAGTAATTTTAAAAATGTTCTTTTTTGCCCCAGAGCATTTCAGAGTCTGTTCACTTTAATTCAAATACAAACCAAGACTTCAGTTCAGACAGACCAAAGCTTTGATTTTTCCCATTCACATTTATAACTGCTTCCTTTTTTATTTTATTACATCATCAACACATAAAAATAGCAAAACTTCCAACCATATACATTTTATATATCATTTATAAATTAAAAGTGAATCATAATTTTATATCTCAATACAATATTCTATAGTCATACAATATGAGTTTGCATATATGTCCGTCTCAACTGCCTTAAGTCGAAAAACTTGTTTACTTGGAAGTTTGGGTGCATTTATTCACACAGTGGCCCTTTCCTCACTGGGCCTTTTTTCTTGTTTTTGTCTCAGACTATGGACCTATCATCCTCATGCTTTTGCAGACTATGGCAGATCCTGCCTGGGACCTACTCTAGACTGCACTAACATGTAGATAACCCAGAATAAGATCTAGGGCTAGGAGTGTGCATGAAGCCCATTTCCCACATTCGATTAGGTATGAATCGAATGTGGCGAAATTCACCTTTGGCCAAATCCCACTCCCACAAATGCAACCAACCCCACCTCTCCATCCACCCCCACATACCTGTCTTCCTCGCCACCATCACACCTTCTTCTAAGGTACTTCCAGGTCTGCACACAAAGACCAAAAGTGCCCTTTCCTGGTTCCAAAAGTGCCTTTTCAGGTTCCAGAGAGTGCAGAAAGAGGCCCAGAATGTCAGTGGAGCAAGTCCCAAAAGGTAAGGAGGTGCGTCGGAGGCCATGGGGGGGGGAAGGAAGCCTAGAGGGGTGGGAGGCCACAGTGGAGAGGCCATAGGGCATCCGATATTGGCCAAAAAAAGCTTCTAGGAATACCGGATAATCCGATTCACGGACGAATAGGTCCTACAAAATCGTACAAATTCCAGATGTCACGAATATTCGTACATATCCCTACCTACTGCAGAAAGGGATATTATTTCCAAAGAGTGTTTCCCATTCTTCATCAAATATTATCAGTTTTCTCCTGCTGATATAATTAATTGAGCTGCTTATGTCATAAAGGAGATTTTTTTGGTACATGTAGATTTGGTCCTTGAAATAATAGTACCTGTAATTCTAATATCCAGTGAATTTGTATACCTAATGGCACTGCAATCTCTTGTTTTATTATTTATATCATAAATAAAAAATGATTTTATTTATATCATAAATAAGAAATGGTTTTCTTTGTGACAATGCCAACAAACTGGAAAACAAGAATATACAATATGTGTTATTTGGGAAGGTGTTCTTTACCATTTGTGTAAAACTTAACAGCTTTACTAATTTTTTTTCAGAATAAAAGTTTAAGAATATGAGAACATAAGAGGAACCGTGCTGGATCTGGCCACAATCCATCTAGTCCAGCATCCTATCCCACACAGTGGCCCACCAATTGCTTATGGGCATCTCAAGTAGAAGACAGATCCATCAAATGACCTTTAGAGGGATCCTCCCTGTCTCCCCAGCCTGGAGCATATACCTAGGCATCCATTCTAGTAGCCACTGATATAACCGTTATGCATGAATTTGTCTAACCCTTTCTTAAAGCTATCTAGCATGGTTGCTGTTACCGTATCTCTTCTGGCAGTAAAATCCATAGACCAATGACCTTCTATTCATTGTTATCAAATTTAATTTGCAAGTCTGTCTCCCATGACTCTCATAGACCTTGCAATTCTGAATTTTGAAAATCTCACTGATGTTCATAACAGGGAAACTATAATACAATTAATAATACAATTAATAATAATCCAGAATTCATCTATTACCTATACTAGATTGCATTATATTTTGTTGTCAAAGACTCTAGCCACATTTATTAAAAAGGTATAAAGTTGGCACATTAGGATTATCGGACCACACACTAATATTAAACTTGGAAGGAAACAGATTAAAGCCTCAGCTAGACTATGGAGATTTATTTATTTGAATTTTTATCCCACCCTATACACAATGGTCTCAGGACGAGTTACAACATTAAAAACCAAATATAAAATGAATTTCTAATACATATTAGAAATTGTAGATTAGAACAGAATAAATGCTGGACTAGTGAAATTAACAGATGGGATGATTTCAAGAGTTTTAAACAAATTATCAAATAAACAAATTATCTCAGGCAAAGAATTAGCAGTTAGAAACACAAAGATACTGGATGAAAAATTGTTGAGAAACCAACCAAAGAAAAGAATCTGCAGTATTAGAAGCAATCAAGATAGCAAGAGAAAAATATGGCTAAGGAAAACAAATTCAAAACTTTCAACAATACAATTTAAGAAAAAAAAGAAATTGTATTAACTCATGTGGTAGAATTAAAAAATGAAAAAGGTAAATATACTGTTCCTGAATATATTACACCTATAAAGACTATATATTATAAAAACATGTTCCACAGCTATACTAGCTACTGGTTAATAAAGGCCGGCACGTACTATTTTCACCTCTTCTGGGTGAATGGGGCATACTGTGGTTGATGCAAGTGTGTCAGCCAGTCATCACGGCAATAGCACTGTGCATGTCCATTAACAGGCATGTGTTATCACACTTTGGGATGGATCAAGTGTTGCAAAGGGTAGTAAAGGCGTGAATTTACCCAGTGCCTCCAAATCTCAGTCAGCAAAATAATATGATCAATGGTATCAAAAGCCACTGAGAGATCAAGGAGAATTAAAATGATGTATTACCTCCATCCAAGGTAAAGTTCATCCAAGGCAGTCTTACTGGAAACCAAATTGGAATAGGTTTAGATCATGTTTCTTCCAAGCATGGCAGCACTTAGGTAGCCACAATGTTCTCCAACATGTTGCCCAAAAAAGGAAATATCAGCCACGGGGTGGTAGCCATTTAATATCTCTGGATTCAAAGAGGTGAGCCAGATGGACAAACCACTTGGATCAGTTGTTCCTCCTTTTGAATTGGGAGGGGAGTGACAGGGGAAGTGTATTTTACTACGCATTATAGTGACAGAGCAAATTTTAAAAAATCCCTTTCCCAGAGTGCATATTGCTACAAGATATGGCATTAGCCACCAGCATGATAGATGGATAGAAGAAGAGTTGGCTATTATACCCTGGTTTTCTCACTCTTTAATGGTATTAAAAGCAGCTGACAAAGCTTCCTGTTCTTTTCCCTATAAAAGATATCCTGTGAGGTAGATGGGGTAGTGGTACCTCAGAAAAAGAGCTGTGACTAGCCCAAGGTCACCCAGTTTGACTTCATGGAGGAATGTGAAACTCTGACCACAATACCAGACTCACGGACAACTTTTGACAAATTCATGGCAATTAGTACCATGACTGGTAATGATAATTCTGTGGTATCTGAAAGGCATATAGACATGTAAGCAGGGAAAGGACGTTCACCTATGCCATTTTTCCGTTATCATATGCAGCTGGTTGCCATTATGAGAACAGGCTGCTGGGCCTTAGACCCAATTCAGCAAGGCATTTCTACTACTTTTATCTATAACTGCTGTGATATGTAGGAGAGTAAATTTCAGCAGATGTACCACATACAGCCACTGTTGAAAAACTCTTTCTGTGTCTCCTGTATTTTCCCCTGGCAATATTATAATCTCAGTTCATACAAATAACATGGTTTAAGAAGCATGGTGAACAGTTGTATGTACAATCACCAAGAGCTGAACCTGAATTTACGTGGATAATAACATGATCAAAGATGAAAACTTTGTAATCTTTCGTTTGTCATGTGAACCTTTAAAATGGTATTAGGCAAGTAAGCTGAAGTTCAAAAAATTATTTTGATGTTTCAACAATATGCTATCTAACAGCTCTCTCTTGTGAATATGTGACCTTTTTGCCTAGATGGTGTTTTGCTATTGATTTTAATTACTCATTTTAATTTACTGCATGCCAACACAAAGCTGTTAACTTCTGCTTGCCAAAATGTTGCTGTGGTCTCCCAGAGGAAGGTAAAATGGGGGAAATGTGTATGCTTCACTGTTACATGCTACTCATTATAAAGAATTTAATAGATTCACTTGCCATAAATGTCACGTCTCTAAAATGTAAGGGCCAAATACGTCAAAGAAACACAAATGCCATAAGTGTTCTACTAGAAAGAAATTTAAAACCAAAAGGGCTTGTATTATGAAAGTCGACAACTTGAAATACCTTATAGTTTCAGCTATAATATTCACCTACTAATGTTGCCTGTTCCTCTTTTTTCTAAAAACACAAGGGCAGAAAGACTGTTAAAGTTATCTGTCTCTTAGAAATTGAGTTATTCCGCTAATTTTTTTTAAAAAAATATGATGCATTCATGGTGAAGACAAGAACTTATGTGATGGAAGTTATTTTAGCACATATTTGCCATCTACAAAATAAATATGACACCTATTATTACTCTAATTTCCTTCCTATGAATACTGTAGCTGTACAAACACAGAGAGGAGATAGGGAAATGGAAATCACAGGATTGGTTTAATTTCCATGTGCCCAGGAGATCTGGATTTTGAAGATACTCTCCTACAGAAATCTATGGTTAAACTTCATGCCACAGCACTCGGGCTGAGCAAGCTGGTCTTTCTGGCAGGCAAACTTTCTGTCAAAGTGGGGCTATGGTAAATAATTTCTGGGACAGATATATACATCCCCTATATTTTTGTACAAGACATCCACTTTATTTTTCTTTCCTCTTAATTTCCAAAATACCACAGTTGTATCTATAGATCTTCCATAAAGATCCATACTGCCATATGAAAGAGTGACCAGGACTGTTCCATTTCAAATAGCTGGGTAGAAGTTAAGATTTTAGAAGATGTAACTTGTCATGGAAACAGGGATTGCAGAAATACTCTTTTCTGGGTAACTATTAAAAATGAAGTGTCTTAGGCTATAGGTAGACATTGTAATTTAGTCACCTTCCAACCAACCTTTGGACTTAGTACACAGTTGAGATAAACATTCAACTGACTTCAATAGTTAACTTTTCATTGCTGGCTACTGAAGGATAATAATGGGAAAAGGGGAAAGGCCAGCCTTTCTAAATATGTCTGATTACAACTTTTTTTGCCTTATGGCAACCCTCATGCCTCTTAAAGCAGTTTAAAAACAAACAAACAAACAAAAAAGCAATTCAAACACTGATTCTGGCAGTCCCCACTTCAGTGGCTTTAAATCACTTAAAATTGCTATCAACACCTCTGCTATCCCCACCCAAAATGGTTCAGAATTGCATTAGGAAAAGGGAATCTTTTCTTCAGCCCCTCTTGCCAGCCAGGGCCCCATCCCCTGCCTGCCAAATGGATCCTGCAACAACGTGGCAGAGGGTGGGGAATTTCAGCTCCCCCATCTCCTCTCCCCTTCCCTCATGCTTTTGCAAAAGATGTCCTGCCAGTCCTGCGCATACACACACACAAACAAACATGCACACACCTTCCTCCCCTTTGCTCCCCTCCCCATCGACAGCGGCACCGGCTGGTATACATACACACACACCCATACATTCAGGACTGGTGCTTTTTCACTTTTCCACAAATGCAGAATAATGAATAATGAAAAAGCAGCAGAGAGAGAGCTGCGTGCCTGCTCACACTCGGTCACCTGTGCATGGGAGAGGAGGTGCTTCTCTCCTTCCCAGGGCTCAGCAAGGAAAAGAGGCACCTCCGGTGTGTGCTTTCCAGCAAGAAGAAAGCAGGGGAAGTGGAAAATGGAACTTCGTTATCTTATCAGTGAAAAGTGTGGAGTGGGTGAATTGCTACATCTTATCAGACTGAATTGTTACTTCTCTGCTGAATATGGATCTAGTAGAGAGAGAAGGGAATGCTTTGAACAAGCTTGTCAGGATGCAGGGTGGATAAAGAAAGTTTCCCTCTTTTTAGCTGCTACAATCGTTATTTTCCATTTGCCAGGCTATTCACAGAATTTTCATTTGGGAACAAAAGGGCCATGGTCACACCTTCACTTTAAACCTTCTTCAATCCATCTTCTAAGTCTGATTGCTCACACCTTTTCATTTCTATCCATTTTATTTATGTATTTTCCACCCTCCATTTGGACTTTCCTGAATGGAACCTCCACACATAAAATGGATAGAAATGAAAAGATGTGAGCAGTCACACCTGAAGATGGACTGAAGAAGGTTAGTGAAGGTGTACCCATGGCCAAGATGTACCTGATGTTTTTGATGTGTATTACAAAGCAGAGCTATACACCAGCATTAAAATACACGTTTATTCAACTTTCACACTGAAGTGGTCACATTGAAACACACATGACCCATATTTTCTCTGTATTATCTTGCATTTATTTTTCTAAAAGATGTATGAAATGAAACTGGAAAGTGTATGTTACTTCAAAAATGGATTAAGCATATCAGGATTCTTCCAGAAAAAGAAGAAATGCCAGCATGTTTCTGGCATGTTGGCTGGACTTTCCAGAAAATTCCAATAACACATTAGTCACAGTTTAGCTACCACTTAATTCATAGTTAAAATAGTAAACCCCAACCACCACTGTTTGTATTTTCTCAGAAGAGTTTCCAAATAAAAGGTAGGCAAAGGTAGCCTCTCCAGAAAGAATACATTTTACTTTATTTTAGAATGATTAAAATTTGTTAATGTAGTAACAACCACAGACTCATACTAAATATTTCACATGGTGACATTAGCAGGTACTAATATATACGTTACTGTCAGTGGTGACGCACCCTAAAGAGCGTTGGGATCGGCGCACACTTAACTCTGGGGAAAGAAAAATAATTTTTTTAAAACAAGATAGATAGATACAGATTTATTCAGCCAATCGGAAAAATAACTAGAAACATTCTGGATCTTAATTGGAGGAAGCCTGCAATTTTAAACTTCTCTGGGATCGGCGAACCAGCCAATCAGGAAGTTTAAAATTCTAAAAGTCACGCCCCTCCCCAAAAAGTACAGGCACTTGCGGCGGCATTTTCTCTTTCGGTTTTATTCCACCACGAGGACAACTGACTGGAGGAGAGAGGTAAGTCCAATGGGCCCCATTCTCTCCTGCACCCAGCAGGGTCCGGTCCGGGATCTTTGGGGTGGTGGCTGGGTGGCATGTGGTGGACCTGGGCCAGGGAAGTAGTGGGGGGGGGAGAGAAGCAACACCGGCTTTCAGGCTACCGCGGGCCGGATTTCGCTCCCTCCCGGCCGGCCCAGGGAGGGAAGAGACCTGGCGGAGGGAGCGAAATCCAGCCTGCGGTAGCCTGAAGACTGGCGTTGCATTTTACTGGGCAATTGGAGACAGATCTGGAAGTGGAGACAGC
>MTQE01001134.1:52308149-52332976 GCA_014337955.1 Aspidoscelis marmoratus | reverse complement strand
AGAGTTGTTTAAAGGGGTGCTTTATTTAATTCGTTTTATCAGTTTTACTCTTTTTAATGCAAAAAGCCACTTTTCAGTGAGGGCAGAGTGTTTTGAAACCGTTTTGAACACTCAAAAAAGTCCTAATGGGAACTGGCCCTTTCAGTAGTACAACTGTCCCCCCTCAAGTACTCCTGTGGTCCCACTCTCTGGGCTATCAGTGGTGCCCCCTGACTATGTTCAGTCATCATTAGACTAATCTGAGATCCCATCACATATACCTGCACGCAAACAAACTCATTTTATGAGTCTCCTAAAACCACATTACTGTCCACATGGTGGTGGTATTTTTAATATGAAATTCTGTACTTCAGAATAATATTAAATAATATTCAAATAATATTTCCTGTTTTTATAATAAATACAGCTGCCACGTAGGTTGTGGGCAGCTTCGTAGACTGCTGCGTAGAACGTGTGGGCCTACCTGCAAGCCTACATACATGTAGAAAGGGGGAGCTGGAGCCACCCCACTGCAAATGTCAGCCTCCAGGCCCACCCCTTTGGCCCAGCATGTGTGCAGGAGTGTGCTCTGAAATCCGGTCTTCAGATAAAGACCAGATTGAAGACCTATTTAAAGGGGTCTACAGCTAATCTGTATTAAAGGGCCTGAAGACCCCTTTGAATCCAGTCCCTCTGTGTGGAAGGTACAAAGCAAATCCGTACCAAATGACTACCTATAGCCTGTGTGGAAACAGCCATAGAGTGGTCCTGGGCAGAATTCTATAAACAGGAGTATGCCACGTGCAAGTGCCAAGCAGATATAGTATGCTGAAGACTCAGTGGACACTACGGTTTCTGGCACACTACAGAAATAGTCTCAAAGGAATCTGCATGTGATACCTAAATTACAATACTGTATAGTCTTTTGTTGCTGTTTTTCTTTTACAATACTGGATAGTCCATTTCTGCAAAGGTCTGTTGGCTGCTAGCTTTCCACCTTCTTTCACAAGGAAACCACACAAATTAAATTATCTCAAATAGCTGAAAAGAAAATCCAGCAAACTTATATATAAACCATTATCCCTTCAAGTCATATTATCGGTACAGGAGTGTTTCTGTATTTATATATATATATATAAATACAGAATATATATATATATATTCATTAGGCATAAAATGATTAATTCCACAAGTTAATTTACTTTCTCCCATCAAAACACCAACAAGGAAATTAAATATTCTAATGCTCTGAGATATTAAGGGCTAATTTAGTGAAAGAAATTTATTATTTTAGATGCATTTTCTGAGTAAGTACATGCAGCTGTTGACATTTGGCAGCAGTTTAATAGCTTGTGCATTACTGTTTGTGTTTTCCCAAGCACAAAAAAAGATGAAACAGTCCTAGAATTTATGTGTGCACAAAAATTACATCTGAACAATGAAGTTTTATCTACATTGTATGTTTGAATGATTCAGCCTTTCATTCACAAACTTACTTATTTAATGAGGTCCAACGATACATTCAGGGGGTGATTATACTCAGTGATAGAGCAAACTGCCTGGGAAGCAGAGGGTTGCCAATTTGATTCCCAGCCTCTCCCTGGAAATAGACCAGGACAGACCACTTCTGTATTTCTGCCAAGTTAACTGCACATGAAGATGCCCATGCAGTCAACCAGGAGGCCACCACAACTCAATGGTATTCAACAATAAACTGTACATTCATTGAGGTCTATTCTAAACAGCCAAGGTAGAGAGAGAAGACCAACAGCATGACTGCAGCAGCACATATTTTCTTTCACGTTATTTCCCAGTAATCAATAGCTACCACTTCATATAATCACAATATAACACTGTTTTTATGTGTGGTTGTTTTAATAGCCTTAATTTGATTGAATTTGTATAAACCACTTTGATATATATTAAAAAGTAGCATAGAAATGTTTTAAATAAACACAAGTGAATATAACTGTATTTTACTGTAGTTCCAAAGAGTTCCATAACTCCTTGAATTGTAGTTTGACATATTTAATTGTATCCAGGAAAATAACTTTTTTTAAAAAAAAATCTAATTAAATAATGGTATAGAAATAACTAGTAGAGTGCACAAAGATATCCTTTTAGATCATATTACATTTCAGTCCTTTTCTACCTGATCCCTCTGTTGCCAATTCTTTGTGTAGAGTTCCAGGCCTTTCAAACGAAGGGAAGTCAACAATCAAATCCCTAAACACAACTACTTTTACCATCGTCCCATAGCACAGCTGCAGACATAAGCCTCATGTGCTTCATGAACTCTTTTTTTCATAATTCATACTGGTAATATCTGGCATTGCCTGTGGATGGGACAAGTCTCAAACCCAGAAGAACATCCTGGGCATCTCATAGAAAGGGTGCCAAGTTTATTAAAGCGACGCAGAGTACTGAATGGCTTGGTAGGGATGCTGCACATTGCTTCAGAAAACATCGAGCTCACAGCATTACATTCCATGAGCAATGTTTCCCTGAAGCCATGATATGATGACAGGAGGTTATGGGAATAGTCAGACATGTGGTTAGGGACACTCCCAGGATGAATTTGAGCAGACAGAAAATTAAGAAATAAATTGGCTCCCCAAGTCTTTGATTATCCGCTCCTTCCACAGATGGAAATAATATCTCTCAGGGTAAGTCCTGTTTGGTACAGGTTGTGTGCAAAACTACAAAGGCTCCTGTAGCCAATGGAAATAGCGGCTATGGGCTGACCAATCAGGGACCCAGAAATCCAGCTGGCAGAGGTCAATGAATGGTGAGCCCTTGTTGTACCGAGCAGTTTCTAGGCTTTGAGGCAAAGGCAACAGCAAGTTTGGTGCTATATCAGAATGGAATGTGGACAGCTAGCCTCTTAAATCCCTTCCTGGAACAGAATAAGGCATAAACAGAAATGTCCTCCATTTTGAAACAGAAAAGTCCTGCAGTGGGCTGTGGAACTGCATATGCTCATTTTGAATTTGATCTCATTTTGAATATGATCTCAGTTATTAATTCACTTACTACAACCTTCTTCCATTCCTCAGTAAGATTCTTTAGTTGGCTTTTAAAACAAGAAAACAAGTCAATTAAAGGAAATACAACATGTCTGATATGACGCTTGTTTATATTTTTGCAATTGGTTTTAATGCTGTTACCCACCCTGAGACCTTAAGGTATATGGCAGGGAAAAATGCAAATGAACAAACAAACAAACAAACAAACAAAGACTCCTACATAATCTAGGAAGGCTTATAACTGCACTTGCTATTTTGTCTAGTAGAAATATCAGAAAGGAGGTGGGCAGACACAGAACATTTGACACAGTGGCCACTCTATAATTACTCAAAATGGTTAAATACCCTGTTTCATCAACTTTGTATCACCCTAGAATAACAGAATCAGCCCAAAGTCTGAGATTATTTGAGTACTTAGAGCAATGTCCCTATACATCTGCACTCCATTAAATTCAGCACCTTTTCAGCTCTGATGGTTCCTATTAACCAGTTTTTCACTCCTATCCCCACAAAAAAGGGTCAAAGTTCAAATTCCAGCTATTATCAATGCTGCTTGAAGTTACTTGTTAGTGAATGCAATGTTCTTGTGGCCAGAAGCACTCACTAGTTGTATAATACTTTGAACAGTGAACTTTCCAGAAAACATTTTGGGCTAAACCTGAATGACCACACTCAGTTCAGGTGGATCTTTCACCAAAAGAATAAAAAAAGCACAATATGACTTTCTGAATTCATATGCTTCTTAAGGCTCAGGAAGACGAAAGGTGGTGTTTTTTTCCTATACGCTGATAAGCAGGTACAGTAATACTAGATATTTTTTGTTTGTTACTGTACTCAGAAAAGATGGAAAAGCAAAATATGAGTGTCAAGAACAGACTTATCATATTTATTGGTCACTATAAAGTATAATAGCTGTGGGCAATAAAGGGCCCACAGTGGGAATCTTCATCCAAAATTACAACCTGTGCAAATTGAGATGCAGATAGTGTTACTTATGTTCTACTGTTATTAATTGGGATACAGTGTGTTTCTCAGCAACAATATGAAGAAGTCAAACATTAAGGCTGCATTTTTAAAAAGCAACACTGAGGTGTTATAGAGATTACTTAAAGATGGTTCACAGGTGGGGCTATTAACACACCAATCTGCCCTCTTCCTTCTCACGAACATTATAGACTACAAAAGATGAATCAGATCTGGAATGAAAACACAAGGACCACATATTATTGTCTCCAAGGTGCTTTTGAGGCACTTCTTTTGCTACATGTGAATGCAGCCTAAGTATCTTAAAACCAGGACCGCAAAAAGTTACAAGAAAGTATGCAACAAAGTGTGAAAGACAGCAAATGAGAAATTAAAATTGATGTTTTATCATACCCAATAAACAAATATAAATTATGACATAAATGTGATATCCTTCCCTCTTTCACTACCACATTATTTATTCAGGTAAAAAAAAATCATTGCAGAAGATAGAGACTCAAATTAGATTTATCTGTTAAAGTTCAAGAAAATATAATGGGCTGTCAAAATCAGCTTATATAAATCCCACTCTTACTGGTTTTCATCATCTGTCTTGAAGAAATAAAAAAGACATTGCTGTTTAAAGCATCTTCCAAAGAGAGAGAGACTGGGTATGTAGCAATAGAGAAAATGTAATATTAGAAATAACTGAAGAGGGCTTGAATAATCTGTTTAGGTTCCAACCACTGTGGACCTTTGTGCACTTGGCAAACAAGGGACACTCCAAGGGTGTTTTTCCACTGTCACTAGAAGTACCCATTAAGTGCCCATTAATGGGTACTTAATGGGTACTTGTAGTGACAGTGGAAAAAGACCCCAAGTATACTCCCAGGTGGAGCATACACACTCAGGACTGTGCAGAGTCCCTTCTATACTAGAAGCATCTCCACACATACCGGAGTCTTCCAAGGTCAGGATAAGTGTGGAGGCCAGGATAGGTGTGCTCCACAACTTACCTAGCTGCCTGCTAGGACAGCCCTGCACACTTCATTTCCACCTCTTCTGGATGGAAGAAATTCAAATGGAGCACGTGACTGGGCAGTGCAAGTGCATCTCTGAAAGTGCATCACCCAGTTGCTGTGTCAACAGCACAGCACATAGGCATTGGTGTGGCACCACAATTGCCTCCTTAATGGAGGTGATTTGCACTTAGTTAAGCATTGGCTAAGTTTCGAATGGTTTGGGGGTGCTGAAGTGCAGATGCCCAAATCATTCCACAACTTTGCCTCACTGAAATGTTTTCCCAGAGAAGATGAAGTGTGAAAAAGTCCAATGAATAAAAAGTTCTCACATTCAATTTTTATTTATCTCTAAAACTGTAGACTTATCATTGTGTGGGCATCATAATGGACTTAAACTGAAAATTTGCTTAGCTTATTTGCCCCTTCACTTTCTTGCCAAAGACCTTAGTTTTATTCAGCAAGTCATTGCATAACAAAATATTTTATTTGGGAGAAATTACGGAATTGGATGAACAGTTTTAGGAGTTAGATTAATCCCAACTGATGTATTTGTTAGTTCAGCTATGGGTTACCTTCCTTTTCAAAAGCTTGTGCCTCTTTTCTCAGAAGACTGTGGCACGAAGACCTTTTTCCACACCAACCTATAACACGACAGATAATGTAGCACTGGAAAATTTGATCCCTGGTTCAAATTAATTTTTATGTAGGTTACTGAACCAGCTTTAAATGTGTTAAAGAAATAAGAGGAAGCACAATTTCGTAAAAAGATGGGATACAGATTTAACCAATAAATAATAAACTAACAAAGTGACAACAGGGGCAGCTCAGGAAGGAGACATTTGGGAAGAATTAGAAAAATAAGCTTAAAGGAAGATTTTAAAAATGTTTGTGTGAGTGCACATTTGCTACTGGAGCAAGATAAAAAGTAATGTCAATCGCTAATAATATTGACATATTTTGTCTTTGTATTTTAATTACTACACTACTTGAGCAGTGTTTAGTGAGTGCTTCTTAAATGTTTACATACCACATTTGCTTTTTCCCACATTCATTTGACACCTGAAACGATTTTCCAGAATTTTAAAACTGACTCTCTTCTTTACTTAATAAATTTATTTAAAATTTTAGAGAAGTTTCAGAGTACTGCATGAAATAATCTAACTATCACCAGTAGTACATATTCCACTTGCTGGGAAAAACTTGTCTACACAACCTAAAACTACAGCATCCTGAGATTTCAGAAAATCTCAGTCGAGCAAGAACGCTAACTTGTTCAAGGCTAACAACTTGCTTACCAAAAGTTGCAAAAACTCAAGCCTAAGTTGCCAAAGGCAACTTTTGGGATTTGTAGCTGTTTCCTGGCATTCTTCTGAGGCTCCAAACACTCCTTGTGCATCGTTTCTCATTGGCTCCCAGTAGGAAGCCACAAAAAATAAATTTCTAGTTTGGAAATAATGGCTTTTAAACCAAAAAGAAGTTCTCTTACAGTTTGGAATCCAAATCACCTGATGACAATCTTTCTCCCACTGTGCCTGATGAGGTATATCATGCGACCATGATGGTGAGAGAATTTTAACGGTGGTGGCATTTAATATTTGCACTGTTCTCCTGAGATTATAGGCCCTTGCTGGCAAAATTAATAAGAGTGACTCCAGATATAAATTAAGAATGAAACTTACCTTTAGTGCAAAGTAAATGAGCTTTATAGGGAGAACAGATCATCCCCACATTCTCCTGGTCCTCTGAAGAAACAGGTAGGGCTCTTAGAAGTCTATTGTCTCTCAGACAGGTCTACTGTCTCCCAGAGAGGCCTGTTTCCTGGATGAGGGCAACCTCTCATGAGATTTTGTGAGACCTCACCCAAATGCAAAGGGAAAGGAAACCGCACAGCCTATGCTAAGGTAAGTAGGTTTTTTTTTTAACACTTCACAGTATTGGGTTGTATTTCACAGGGATTGTGAAGCATTGTAAAACCTGTCTGGCACTTTGACAGAAGCTCCACAGTCCCTGCAAAGCTTACCTCTTGCCTAAGACATTTAATTGACCAAACTCTTTTTCTTTTATGTTGTTTTAATTTTCTCTTTCATTTTCTTTACTATTTACTTTCACTAACTGCATTTCCATTGAACAATTTTTTTAAAAAAAACTACTGCTGACTGGTCTTTGAAAAAAATATTTACAGTATTTATAATGCTTTTCATGTCCATTATTCATATTAAAACAAACATTATATACAGTATTAAAAACAATCTCACTAGTGGTATAGTGGCTATACACATGGATACAATAAAGTTAGAAACAGAAATAAGTGTCACAGATTTCAAACTTTTAAAAGCACCAATATAGTGAACAAAGAAGACAAACAGAGAAGCCAGACCCTTCAAGCAAATGGCATTTAGAGTATACAATTGATCCATTACTAGATGCTTTTGCTCACACATATAGTGAAAGCCACATCAATTCAATCAATTAAATCTGGACATTTAAGAGTATTCAGATGAAAGGATCAAGGACAGGATATCAGACAATGGAAACTACTCAGCACAAGACAAGAAGCTAAGAAAAAGGACTTCCCTTTAAGCCATCTGTTCCTCAGGGTTAAGGGAATTTGCAGTGTGACCTTCTGTGTTATTAGACCCCATAACAGTACAATGGGCAAGCATGTGCTGTTCGATTAAATTATTGTTAAAAAGAGCAGACATCTGCTCTAGCAAAGGTTACCCTGTGCTTTACATATTTATGGTGTGTTTATAATTAGATTAGATGCTATCTTAATAAGATTATACTGTGATATTGCAATACTGCAAGTGTTTACTAAGTTAATAACGGAAAATTGCTTTGTATCTGATTTTGCAGGACAGAACTTTACAAGCTAAAAAAAGGTACTGGACAGAAAATGAATTTCTTTCTAGTGAGAAGGTATGCTTCTTTCTCTCCATTCTTTACCATCTGTTTGTTTTTGCATTCTCTTCCCAGGCACATTTTTCCCAATAGCACCTCAGTTTTCCTGAAGTCTTTGGAGAGAGAGGGAAAATATAGCCATTAAATAAAATACAAGAGTATTCCATACTAGTCTGTCCCATAGTAAGGTATTTAAAAAAAAAAAGTGCAGAAAATATTGTGTATCAAACAAAGTAAATAAAACTGATTCACTAATGTTCCCCAGAGACCTCAGAAAAATGTCAGCAACCTACTTATTCAGGAAGGCATGCTGCAAATACATGTGTCTACAAGCAAATACAGTATAAGAGCTGTTTTTCTCTGGTGCCTCATTACTGACAGATGGTGGAATAGGCATGTTGTCCATGGTCTCAAAACTATGTTGAGCCTGTTCAACAAAATTGATAGGTCAAGAAACAGTATCCAAAATTCAGCCTAAGTATTGCTTTATCTCATAATTCTTAGCACACACGTTATTGACAACCTGCCATCAAAATAAATGAACAAACTACCAAATTCAGCATAGATATCCTACAAAATTTGTGAGTGTTTCCCAAAAATGGAGCAAAATACTGAAACCTGTGAATAAAGTTGTCTCCTCTAATTCTTTTGTTTTCTAGGTCCCAATTCACAAATATGTAACTTTGGTACCATTTTGTCTTTAGGAAGGAGCAACTAGTACAACAGCACAGTATAGTATAGTATAGATTTTATTTGATCAGCCATGTAGCCATTCCAATACAATACAATACAATTAAAAACAGAAGAATAAAAACAAGAACAGAGGGCACAGGATAGGGCTCATCTACACCTAAATTTTAACTCAGCTTTGGCAAATCTTAAGAGTGAGAGAACATATTGGCAAAGGAACCAATTATTTTCATTCCACCCATGTGGGTATTCTGAGTTTGATAATGCCAAATGAAAACAGCTTCTCACTTTGCTAATGAGTTCTCTTATGCTGAAATTGGACTGAAACTGGATTAAAATTTAGGTGTAGATGGGCCCCAAGAAGCAGCTAGATCAGTCACTCTAGACTGTACCTTAACAAGCTCCCCACCCCTGCCGCCGCCCTAGAGGATCAGGCCCTGGCTTCCTGCTGGCCCTGCCAATGTATATAAACCTGACACTTATAGAACAGGATTTGATTTGAAAGTCCCTATTGTATTGAAACCTCCTACTTGGTTAGGTAATAGATTGTTCATGCTAAAATAATCTGGGGCAGAGAAGCCACTATGGACTAATTTAAATAATAATTTTAAAGTACTAGATACAATCAGTTATTGTGATTTATAATCTCACCACATACATGGGGATATTTAAATAAATTAATTGCTCAGAAAGCTAGCCTACACACTGAAGAGTGGAGAAAAAAATAGTTAATCAATTTGATCAAGAAATTTATTTTCAGTTTTAAATAGCAAGCTATTATTCTGATGTAAACGGCAAACAAAGCTCAATTCTCCCATACTGATTTTTACAGAACATTTGTAAAAGCAGATGTCTCCAAGAAATGGATGTCAAACTAACAGTTATTCCAAAATATGCAGTAATGATTCCTAAACAATTAAATGTTAATATTTAACAGCAACAGTAAGAACTGCCTATATGAGATTTCAAAATGCCTTTTAAAGATGGTTTCATTTTTTAAAATGCACTTAGTTCTCTGAGAGATTGCACAAATATTTAAAAATAGGCAATTCATCTACTATTGCTTTATCATTATGTCTAATTTAAACAATGTGATAGAACCAGGAGATCCATTAAGACTGTCTGGTTGCCACACCTTTGAGATCTTAGATGGTAGCCTCAAAGTGACTGCTCTTTAGCACCCACCCAGGGAACACATGTGACTTAAGGAGTGCCATGGACGTGAGCAGTCCTCCTAGAATGGCTGTCTCTGGTTGACAGCTGACAGTTCAGGCAGGGAAGGAGATTCAATGGAACAAGGCTTTGGCCTGAAATGTTTTTAATAATTTTCTTCTTGTTCTTTGTTTTCTTACCATAAACTTGCCTATCTCTTTAGATACTATATAGAGGAAAGTTTGTCCAAGTGGATGTCTGTTTATTGGTTATGCAGGCAGTTTATAGTATGATACCTTAAGCACCGCATGATACAGTCTGGAGACAGGGACTGCTTTACAAATTAATACTAGCAACTCCATGCTAAAAAACAATCCAACTTATTAATAACATGCTTTCCGACAGAACTTTCTATGTGACTATAGGAAAAAATATTAATTCCCCTAAAATGTTAAACAATGGCCTTCAACAGAGCTTGTTTCTGACTCCCCTTCTTTTCAATCTTTACACGGCTGATATACCCCAGACAAAGTCTAGGAAGTTTGGCTATGCAGATGATCAGGCTATAGCCACTCGACATAGAAATTCTGAAACAACTGAAGATGTTCTCACCTCTGACTTAGATGTTCTCAGTAAGTATTTCAGAAAGTGGAGACTACAGCCCAACCCAACTAAGACAGAAGCAGCGCTCTCCAAGCTGCTGCTGCTGCGGACACCAGGCTCCAAGGGCCAGCTGAGGCCGGAGCAGCTGAGCCCCGGGGCAGCAGCGGCAGTGGATGCGGATGCGGAGGCAGCCGGGGCTGCTCCCCTTGGGCTCTGTGCCCACAGAGGACAAGGACAACGGTGGAGGCAGCGAGGACAGCAGCACCAGCAACGGGGCAGCAACGTGCATGCTATGGGTGGGAATGACAGTGGGGATGACTAGCCGGTTGTGAGTGGGGTTGCTGTCACGTGCGCACCTTCGCTAAGGCTTAAAAGTGCTTAAATCCTGCCACATCTCTCTCTCTCCCCCCCCCTCTCTGGCAGAGACCCAGAAGGCACCATATGTTAAGAATATTCATGCTTATGCTTTTAAAGATGTTGGGTTATGTTTTTAAAGGAAAGGGATATCTGTGTGAAGGTGCAACTGAGCTTGTTCCTGCCTGTCATCGCTGCAGCTGCTAAATCAAGCAGTGCACAGGGCAGGAACAGGGGGCAGAGGTGAACAGCTGCCAAGCTCCACCCAAATAACCCAGAAGCATCCCCATTACCCCTGAACAATACGTATTTAGACACCTATTCCACATGGAGAACACTTGGAAGTGGTGTTTTTTTAATACGTATCGGCTCCAGGGTGCCACGTATTAAGACTTTGTATGGGGACACTCCCAAGGCGACCTCGCGATCGCTTCACAACTTTCCCCCCATGTGGACAGGGCCTAAGCGTTGATGAATATAAGTGCTCTAAGTGGTGATGAATATAAGTAGTGTTGAGTTGTGAAACTAATACTGAAGATTGTGTGCCTCTTTACAAAGTTTTAACCAATAAAGCATTTTACATGGTTTCTTTTTAAGTGTGCCGGAGTACCGGGTATGCACTGAGGCAAGAGATCTCATTATGGTTACTGTACCTTTAAGAGTACATAAGAACAAAAGAACATAAGAGAAGCCCCGCTGGATCAGGCCACAGCCCATCTAGTCCAGCATCCTGTCGCACACACTGGCCCACCAAATGCTCATGGGCATCTCAAGCAGAGACAAGGACAAACCTATTCCTGCTCTAGAATCCCAGCAAATGGCCTTAGAAGCGCCCCAGTCCCCCCCCCCAGCCTGAAAGATGCACCTAGGCATTCATTCTAGTAGCCATTGATACATCTGTCATCCATAAATTTGTCTAACCCTACCTTAAAGCCATCTAGACTGGTAGCTGTTACCACCTCTTCCGGCAGCAAATTCCATAAACTGATGACCCTCTGGGTGAAGAAATACTTCCCTTTGTCAGATCTGACTCTCCTACCCATTAGCTTCATAGAGTGCCCCCTGGTTCTAGTATTGTGTGATAGAGAAAAGAAATTTTCTCTATCCACCTTTTCTACAGCATGCATAATTTTATATACCCGTATTTTCTGGCATATAAGACGACTGGGTGTACAAGACGACCCCCAAATTTCCAGTTAAAATATAGAGTCTGGGATATACTCGCCATATAAGACGACGACACCTGGAGTATAAGACGACCCCCGACTTTTGAGAAGACTTTCCTGGGTTAAAAAGTAGTCTTATACGCCAGAAAATACAGTACTTCAATCAGGTCCCCTCTTCAATGACATCTTTCCAGGCTGAAGAGGCCAGCTTTTGGCTAACATGAGAAGCCTTTGTGGTTGATATTTAGCAATGGAAAGGGAGAGTTTGCTGTAGCATAGTGCCTGCTGACCCGGGGCCGCAGTAAATGAAGCCAGGGCTGAATGGCTTTGAATGGCAGAGGGTTGGGTGAGGTACGTGCCATGACACTTCTTGAGTAAAAACTGTGCAATATCTAAACCTAACATAAAAGAATGCTGTAACAACAATGTTCATCTCTCCACCTAAGTACTTAGTAATTATAATATTTTATAATACATCTTTCTATAATTCTGTTATAGAATTCTGCTGGCAGGAACATTACTGATTCATTTTCAAAATCTACATTTTTAAAATCTTTCTGTGCATATAGAAGATGTGATAAGCATATACCTATACCTTTTAATTTATATATAAGAAGGATTTTTTTAAATGTAAAGCATATTATTTTGATACTTTTAGCTACAGCCTATAAATTAGTCCATTACCATAAACAGGGCCTTCTAAACTGTAGGGACCTGCAGATTGGGAACGTAAGGGTGAGTCAAAAATTTCAGGCTCAAAAAGGACAGCAAAACTCAGGGAAAAAATAGTGATTCAGGCTGGTCAGTCTGAACTCAAACCAAACCAAAGAAATTCCACTGAACCAGTCTCAATTATTTTGAGTTTGTTAGTACTGTATTTTGCCCTTCTAAAGAACTTCTAATTGTATTTTTCCTGTTTAGAACCAGTTTAAGGTTCAAACTGAACCAGATCAAACCAAAAACCAAACAGGGAGGGTTCTGCTGAAAGATATATAAAAGTAAACAATAGGTAACAATAATAATAACTAATAGGGTAAAAATACACCCACTGACCAATGTAAATAGTAAAAAGACAAATATAGAACAAACTTCAAAGCTGTAAAGCAGAAAAGTCAATGTAACAATGTAACAATACCCCACTGATCATTTGTTTTTTTAAAAAACTAAGAATAATAGTTTAATAATATTCCAAATAATATTATAAAATACAAAACAAGAGGCCAGATGTGTTTTGACCTGGGTCTTCTTCAGTGGCCTGTAAACAGTCCATGTAATAAAATGTATAAAATATACAGCTCACAAAATGTGACTCTGTTGAATTCCAAAAGGACTGTGTTCTTCTGCTGCCTGTTAACTCATTTATATACAGCTGCACTGGTGAGGGGAAGAATTCTGCAGAGACTCAGGAATGAGAATGCAGAAAACTCAGGGAAAGAACTAGGGTTAGACAAGCAAAAAAGAACTCAAACCAAGCAATTTACATTTTCGCTTAACCTACCGAGGATTCAGATTTCAATATATGGACCCATTTGAGTTCCAATAATTGTAATTGTTTGATATTACTAACCAAACCAGTTCATGCACATCTCTTTTTAAAAACCCTCAATGTTCTCCTCAATTTTTCCTTTTTTTTTTCTTTTAAAGAAAGACAATTTATCAGGAAGGGCCATGAAAAGCTCCCCCCGCCAAAGTTTTGCATGTCTTCCAAGTGTGTGCACATGTGTTGTGGTAGAGGTAACAACATAACTGAAAGACTTATGTTTAACCTCATGAACTAGATCCTGGTGCACAACTGCACATTTATATTTCTGCACTATCCAAATGTTTTGATATGACTTAACAGCATTTTAAAATACAAAATATAATTTCAAATGTTTGAAATACTGGTTTAAAGAATACTGCACACTAGCAGAAAGTGGGGAAAGTACTATTTGTTAAATAAAGCCCCACTCATGGGCAGGACAGTGGTACATACTGACGTCCATGTTTGATGCTGCTGCATGTGATAATGTGCATGCACTCACATGCATGCCCATGTGCACTACACCACTTAAACATGACTCAACTCCTGGTGAGTTACATAAGGTGTTTTTCCACCGTGCTCCTTTAATCCGGATCTAAGAAGATCCGGATCTAAGGAATGGGTATTTCCCTTAATCCGGATCTAGTAGATCCGGATTAAGGGAAGTACCCAATCTGTTTCCATGGGTGGTCTAGCACCCAATAGCAATGGGTGCTAGCCTCCCTGCGGTGGAAACACCGGAGCACCCATTTGCAAATCCAAATTGACCCACAAGGGGTCTGCCTGTCACCCCGGGTGTTTTGAGGGACAGGGGGTGCAATCTCCAAAGTCCCTCCAAAATCCCTCCGAAGTTGCCTTTGGAGGTTAGCAAAGGCTCCAAAGTCCCTCTGAAGGCAACTTCGGAGATTAGCAAAGGTTCCAAAGACAAACCTCTTCGGAGAGCTTGCATATTAATTAGCTCCTTGTGAGCAGGGATGAGTCGGCCTCATTAATATGTACCTCTTTCCATGCCTGAAGGTAACAGTCCCCTTTGTTCTCCCTTTGTTCTCAGAGGTTTGTCTTCGCAGCCTTTGCTAATCTCCAAAGGCACCTTGAAGTAACTTCGAAATGGCTTTGAAATGACTTCAAAATGACTTCAAAGCCTAGGTTTTGGGGCTCTCCCCCATAGGTGCTCCCTCCCCCTAGCCTCCTCTAGACCCCATTGCCAAACTAACATGGAAACAGGCTCCCTTTAATCTGGCTGAAGACCCCATTGTAGACCCCATTAAAGGGGTCTACAGAAAATCCAGATAAAAGGTTGAGATGTACCCATATGATCCTGATTTCCCCAGCGGAGATGGAAACAAATGTGTCCCAAATGGGTGGCGTGGTGGAAATGGGGTCATCCGGCTCACACCCAAATGGGTCCTTGATGGGTGCAAAAATGGGTACTTTCTGCCAGTGGAAAAACACCCATAAAGATACTGAGCAGAATCTGGGATAGTCACATAAACCACCTGATAGTCCCAGGCCTCTAACAACAGTTCACCGTGTACTGAGTAAGGGAAAAATTGTATCAATGCACTACAGCACATCGGTATTATGTCACTTTACAGTACCTTAATATGGTAATTTCAAAGTTTTATCACACTTTAAAGATGAAAAGTGATGTAGTCTCTGGAATTTGTCTGCCAGAGATATTTTCAGACTGGAGCCAATGAATGAAAATTCTGTCTGTTTTTTTCTCAACTTACAGTAGCCACCAATCTCATTATTTGAGTGGACATGAAGATAAACAGTTTTCTGTCTTCCTGTTAAACGTGGGATCTTTTATTCCCACCTATCTATTACAAAACCAAGAATGAGTTCCTGTGAAATTAGCACTGTAACTCAATACATTAGACAATCAGAAGACGACTATGTTCTCAGGAACATTCAGAACAATTATATTATATCAATTATATCATGAGGCAATAAGAGCTACAGTGAGCCTGAGGTTTTTAAAAAAAGCTTATTTAGATAATAATTTTGTTTTTTAAAAACAAGGGGAAGCTACTCATAAAATCACTGTCAGAGCCTGGGACAGAAAGCAGGAAGTCAGATATTGCATCAGATTAGAAAGGAGTGTGTTGTTCTTTGAAGCAGGAAAAATTACATGGCTAGAGCAGGGGTTAGTCTGGACCAGTGCCTTTGGGCAGACAGCACCCTTGGTCCAGAGCACCTGCCAAATGACATTTATGTCTCTTATGAATTGTTTCTTATGTAAAGATCTCTGTCCTTTACTTTATATGTAGCAGCCACTGAAGAAGACCCAGGAGCCAGGAAGATCGAAACTCGTCTGGCCATTTGTTTTATTCATACAGCAGATCCAAAGTCCTTCTGTGATATTATCTGGACTGTTGGAGAGGCAAGGATCCCAGATTGCTTTGGACTATATTGTTGAATTTGCACAGACATGCAGTAGTTGTACACACTGACTTCATATTTTGGGTATATCATTTCACTGAGATCCTTAGGTTCTTTGTTCTTCTTCTTCTTCTTTTTTTTTTTGCTTTATTGGGGATTCCTTTATTGCAGACTCTCTTGTGGTTGAATTCCTGCCCAGGGGGTCTTTGGTTTGGTCCAGACCCACTGGCCTGTAATGTGTTTGATAGTAATACTAGTGTGCACATGGAGGAACAAGCATTGCTGAACAAAAGCCAGCATGACTTCTGCAAAGGTAAATCATGCCTTACAAACTTGTTGGAATTCTTTGAGAGTGTCAACAAACACGTGGATAAAGGTGATCCAGTAGACATTGTCTATTTCTGGACTTCCAGAAGGCTTTTGACAAAGTCCCACATCAAAGACTACTGAGTAAACTCATCAGCCATGGAATAAAAGGACAGGTTCTATCCTGGATTTGTGACTGGCTTAAGGGTAGGAAGCAGAGAGTAATAATAAACAGCCAATTCTCAGGGTGGAAAGAGGTAAAAAGTGGGGTTCCCCAAGGTTCAGTGTTGGGACCAATGCTTGTTAATTTATTCATCTATTATCTAGAAGAAGGGGTACATAGTAAAATAGCAACATTTGCTGATGATACTATATTATTTAGGGTAGTAAAAACTGAAAGAGATTGCCAAGGGCTCCAGAGGGATCTCTTAGTATTGGGTGAGTGGACATCCAAGTGGCAAATGTGCTTTAACCTTAACAAGTGCAAAGTAATGCACATTGGGGCCAAGAATCCAAATTATGTCTATAAACTGATGGGGTCTGAGCTTTCTGCAACACACCAGGAAAGGGATCTTGGGGTTGTGGTGGACAGTTCAATGAAGGTGTCAACCCAGTGCGCAGCAGCACTGAAAAAAGTTAATTCAACACTGGGAATAATTAGGAAGGGAATAGAAAACACATCAGCAAGTGTCATTCTGCCTCTTTATGAATCCATGGTGAGGCCACATTTGCAATATTATGTACAATTCTGGTAATCAGACCTTAAAAAGGATATTGTGGAACTGGAAAAGGTGCAGAAAACTGCAACCAGAATGATTAAGGGGTTGGAAAACCTCCCTTGTGAAACCAGGCTGCAACGTCTAGGCCTCTTCAGTCTGGAGAGACGGTGTGTAAGAAGGGACCTAATTGAAGTATATACAATTATGCATTGTATTTCTTTTCTCTATCACACAACACTAGAACCGGGGGCACACTATGAAGCTGATGGGTGGGACAGTTGGATCCGACAAGGGGAAGTATTTCTTCACTGAGAGGGTCACCGGTTTATGGAATTTGCTCCCGGAAGAGGTGGTAACAGCTACTAGCCTACATGGCTTTAAGGTAGGGTTAGACAAACTTATGGATGACAGACGTATCAATTGCTACTAGAATGAATGCCTAAGTACATCTTTCAGGCTGGGGTGGAAAGCAGGACACTTCTAGGGCCATTTGCTGGGATCTGAGAGCAGGAAAAGGTTTGTCTTTGTCTCTGCTTGAGATGCCCATGAGCATTTGGTGGGCCACCATGTGCAACAGGATGCTGGACTAGATGGGCTGTGGCCTAATCCAGCAGGGTTCTCTTATGTTCTTATGTTCTAATAAGGCATAGCAAATGCAGAAAGGCCCACTGTTTCATTCTTTAGTGGTTCACTATCTCCTACGGATCTCCTGAAGGATCTCTCAATTTTATATGACTCAGAAAAAGTTGTGCAAATGATGGACTGACAACTGGATACTGTTATTGTGCTGGAAGAGAACCAAGTAAATTGAAAATGAATCTTGATATGAGAAAGGACATATTTTGACAAGGATTTTTTAAAATTACTTTTTAATTTAGGACAGTTAAAATTACAGAGAATACACTATATTCCCTAGTGAGCCAGACTCTTATCTGGGAATACCGGATTTGATTCTGTCCTCCTCTGCAAAGCCAGCTGGGTGGCCTTGGGCTAGCCACAGCTCTCTTCTGAGCTCTCACAGCCCCACCTACTTCACAGGGTGTTCTGTTGTGAGGAGAAGAATAGAAAAGCTTTGTCAGCCGCTTTAGGTCCCCTTAAATGGGTGAGAAAAGCAGGGTAGAAAAGCCAACTCTTCTTCTTCTTCTGACAGAGCCCAAACCTAGGTGACAGCTAAAAACAGATGTGCTTTTTCCAAGCCTTTGGCCTGTAACTGAAAATAATAATCCAAGTGCCTTCTGTTTACTTTACCGTATTTTATCACTGATGGTGAAATCAATCAGGATATCTAAAAAACTCCAATATATATATATATTTAGAATTAGTAATTTTATTCACCTTGAATCTGAAAAAATATGAGCATGTGAGCATCTGTGCATGTCAGCAGGGGTTGTTATTGCTGTATACCGTCAAGTTGTGAGACAACTCCTTGTGGACTGCAAAGGCACATCAATGGGCATTTTTGTGCAGTTTGCCTGGCAAAGACACAACAGTCATCTGCCATTACATACATCTGAGGAGGGTTTAGGGATCAAATCAGAAATCTCCTGCCTATCCGGTGAACTGAAAAACTGACTGTTAAACCAAATGGAAGAAGCAAACAGTTTACCTGTAAGACTGCTCTGATGTTACACTGGTGGTTTTCAAGTTAAAATAAACTGGCACGGATTTTCTTAGTTCTTTTCCTCCCAGTTCAGACTTTGTGGTTAACAGGTAATTCTGTCTTCAATATACTGAAAGCTAAGAAATGACCTTTTATTTCAGGAAACTTTGGAGTAACTTAAAAAGAGCCCATCATTAGAATTATTTTCTTCTATTTTGCTCTAAACATGAAAAATACATTTTTGTGTGGAAAAAATGTAATAATATTAATGTTCCCCAAATATCTAAGTATTTTCATGCTGTGATCCTACTAAGAGTTGTTCATACTAAATTGAAAAATGTGTTAATTCTATCATTTCAACGAAACCTAAAGTAATGGGAGTTTTCATAAAAAATTAAAGCCAGGCCTTCAGAGTTTCCTGTTGTGAAAGAGAATGATCCTGTTTTATATTTAAAAAAAAATTAAAAACCTAAGGAGGCTGTTTGTCTACTCTGTGCTAAAATTAATGGGGAGTCAAGAGAAGTATAAGACTTTTCATTTCATTTTCAACTATCTTAAAAATGTTAAATATTCAGATTGCTGTATTTAATTGTAAAATTGGTCTAACATATTTTTTTCACAGATTCTAGCCACAAGACTAAAGAAGTCTAAAAATATTTGTCTTTTGGTAAAACTTTAAATGGCCTTGAAAAACTAAAAGTTTCAAAAAAAATAATGAACTAAGTCCACTACTGCAGATGATCCACTAAAAACCACAATAAAATAGAAAGTATACAACTGAAAATAATGCATGTAGTATTACTATCAAACACACAATATACACACTATATATAACTTACACATATCACAAATAGACAAGCTCCTGTGAGCTCTTCTGTTGTCCAGGAGTTGGATAATCCAGGATAGCCATAGATGGTGTTTGTTCTTTTTTAACACTCTTAGACTGCATCCCCATGCAAGCTGTTGGGTCTGATTGGGCACACATTGGATCCAAGATAGAATATTACCCGTCTCCATGCCGGTAACACAGGCTGGGTGTGGATTCAGCCATCCCTATGCATACCAAGCCAAACTCCAGCATGGGGGAGCAGTGCCATCTCCTCTCCGCCCCCTCTCTCCTCATTGGAAGCTGGTCTGATGTCACCCCATCCCTGTGCCATCAGCTGTAAATGCTGCATCCCCCTCCCCCCCGCTTTTAATGGCACAGAGAAGCCAGGACCAAATGGAAAAAATAATAAATAAATAAAAGGCCGCTACAAGGTTTGGCCCTGTGCATGTCTGCTCCACCTGGGAACCACCAGAACACCTGGCAAGCTTAAAACGGAGAAAAATCAAGCCATTGTTTGTTTGTTTGTTTGTTTACATTTCTATCCCACCCCATACCCGAAGGTCTCTGGGCAGGTAACAATCTTAAAACAGATTAAAACAAAAGAATTCAACAAACATAAAACGATGTTTAAAATAATAGTGTCTGTACTGGGGGGAAACATAAGCAGCTCAGCCAAAGGCCAGGGTAAAGAAGTGCGTCTTCACCGCCTTCCTAAATATATATAAGGAAGGGGCATAAATATATATAAGGAAGGCTATTCTACAGTCTAGGGGCGTCTTCACTACCTTCCTAAATATATATAAGGAAGGGGCATAAATATATATAAGGAAGGCTATTCTACAGTCTAGGGGCCATCACAGAGAAGGCCCTCTCCCGGGTGCCCACCAACCTCACTATTCAAGGTTGTGAGACAACCAGGAGAGCCTCACAGCTTGATCTTAAGGCATGCCCTGGTGACTGGGAAATGGGGGTGGAATATTTTCCGTGTAAAAGGGAGAAAAATCAAACCATCATCCTGCCTGATTTGGTGATTGGGAAATTGGGGGGGGGGTTGGAATACTTGTATAAAAGAGTCTTGTGAGGAAATGAAGGTCATTCAACCCCTCATTGTTTTGGCTTTAACACCAAAAGTAGTTACTCCCCAAAAAATCTCAGAAGTTTCAATCTCCAATGCACAGGGCAGGAATGGCAAGCACAGGACATGAAACCCCACCTCCCAGCGATGTGAGTGCCAGTCTCCTCCTCAAATAGCCTGAGACTGTCCCCATGCGCAGGCTCGGCTCATAAAGCAATGCATGCTGAACCCCCAAACCATGCCCAGACCTGTTTTTTCCAGGACCAAATTTAGTCTTGGCTTGGGCAATTTGGTCCGCAGAAATCAGACCAAATCTAAAATGCATGGGGACATCCCTTGCTGAACCCAATTTCGATTCAGACCAAAATGTCCATGGGGATTCTCCCTTAAGCAACTAAAGAGGTCACATAAGCTACTCTGATAAGCACTCTTCATGTCCTTGGTCCTCATTCTCTCATGTGCTGCAAACCCGTCCCCTGGTGGCTTCTTGTGCTCCAAATCCCTCTACCTCTCCCACATAATAAATTGCTGCCTCTACTAGTTTCTTTTGGCAGCTGTCCTTTCAGAAATACTCTTCCCTCTCCCCTCTCTAAGATGCCAAATTCATAGGCATCCCTTTGGAAGACCAGTCAGCATCTGAAAGATTCACTTAACCTTTGGGTTCCCCTTTTTCCTACTGCCCATCTTCACGAAAAATGTCATTTCCTAGGAACCTAACTTTACATTATGCAAATGTAACACTGTGCATAAATCCTGTGTCTGACAGGTGGTATGTGTCAAAATAACTAATCATGAACAAAGTTTTACCTGTTTGTTTAAAAAAAACACGAACAAAAACATTAATATTTGTATGTACTATTTTAGTTTTTCTAAATGTATGTCTGGCCTCTCTACCTATCCCAGCTAAAGAATAAGAATCTATACAGCTTTGAGATTGGGACTCTTCATCTGAGCTACAAACTATGTCATAATTCAGTCCAGGTGGCTGATTTCTCTTTCTGTTGCCTTTTTTATTGTGTGAACTTGAGGCATTTTTGGTGCATGTGTTGTTATAGTTACTTTTATGTATTTCTATTTAGAACTTGCTATATATCTGTAGTTTGGCCTCCTTGTATAGTCTGAATTCATCATCAATTGGGTGGTCAATGTGCAGTTCAATACCACCAGTTTGGAACAGTGGCAGTGAGCTGATTTTCTGGAGCAAGCCCAGTATGAACAATTCAGATGAAACACCACAGGATCTTTTGCTGATCAAAACTCAAATGACAAAGCAACTCTTCAGAAAAGCCTATTTAAAATCCTAGAAAAAAGTATTATACTGTGCTATTACCCAGCACAGTCGCAGACTGTGACTACATCACCATAGTTATTACATGTAAATCTTGAATTTTGGTAGCATTTTACCTTCCAAATACAAGAAACACTGCACTTTCCAACTGCACTGCATCATTTCTCTTCTTCTGCTTGACACCCTGTGGGCAGCCCTTAACACTCGCATGTATTCTACATTTGTTAATAGGAACAACACTTAACTGTAATGTTAACAACCATGATGAATTCTGGACTTTGTATTCTCTTCCCCTGTTATTCTGTTGCTGCTGCAGAGTTCTGTAATTGGCCTCTCTGCAGGGGAGCAATGGCTTCCTTCTCAAATGATTTCTCTATAAAGTCTCAGCTCTTGTTAATAGATCCTGACAAATAACTCCCACTGCTCTAAGGTTCTTGCTTCCTATTCTTATTAACAAGTGGAAAACACACATTGGTGTCTGTTAAGCTAAAGGATATTTGAGATACAGAACAGGAAATATAAAAGCCCACTGAGGCTCTGATCGGTTTGCCCTCAATGGTTCCCCGTTATTTTAGTCCCTAAATTCATTGTCTAATTAAACGTTTCTATGGCCTTATTATACAGGCAATAGGACATGCAGAATCACTATGGTCTTCTAAAGAATTCAGATCTGAATTGGGGAAAGCAACTTTCAGATTATCAGAACAGTTTTAACAATACACAATATTTAGACAGAATAAGTGTGAAACAGAAGTGCTTTGGATTCATAAATACTGTATTTTCTGGCATATAAGACTACTTTTTAACCCAGGAAAATCTTCTCAAAAGTCGGGGGTCATCTTATACCCGAGTGTCATCTTCTTATATGGTGAGTATATCCCAGACTCTATATTTTAACTGGAAAGTTGGGGGTCGTCTTATACATCCAGTCGTCTTATACGCCGGAAAATACGGTACTATTAAACTTGCCTGTAAAATGATGTATCAAAGTTTCTATTTTCACTATGAAGGCAGCAAATGAAATAGGTCAATAGCTCATGCTATATTAAAATCCCCCCTCAGAAGAAGACTTCACTATGTTCTATTAGTAAGTGAAAACATCTCTCTTTTATTTGGCTCTCATAAGAGAAAAATAAATGCTTTTCTTTTTTTAAAAAATTAACTGAATGTAATTAACTAGTTCTTTACTGATTTTTTACTTGTCAGGTTCAGTTCTAAATAACTACTGGAATTTCAAAAATACATCCATGGAAAGATATCAATGGAGCTTACTTTAACATAACTGTGCATACTCTTACAGTTGCCCCAGTATCTCTTTGTGAGAGGAAGCATTCTGCACTCCCACAAAAAGAAATCCCTCTGGTGACCAAGAACAAAGCATCTTGATTCAGAGCTCCCAGGGGGTCCCACTAAGGCAGTACTACAAGACACATATCCAAAATGGGTCCTCTAGGGCCACAGTACACCAGTCTACTAGTATTCCAACCCAGAAGTAGACCAGGATGCTATTTTGGTCTTTTGATCCAGAATATGCTCCATCTCGAACAAAATTCCAGACTTGGTTGGAACAAATGTCTTTGGAAAGGTTTGTAATCTGTACTAATTTTGCACAATAATGAATCTTGCAACTATTAGCATAAATTCCAAAATGATTTCATGTTTTATTTTCTTTGTTTTTCTCCTGAAAAAACTGTAATTTACATAATTCCAGAGTATACCTTCAGAATTTTATTTGTTCCCATTTTCATATCCTTTCAAAAGGCCTTGAGACATGTTTACCACTTGTGAATATAAGTTCCCCACTCCAAGCAACCATACCAGCATATGGAGGGGAAGGGGTATGGTATTAACTATATTGGTTAACTCTTCAGAGGTTCTATGCCATTTGTTTATTGGTTTCGGCATTATTTCTCTTGCAGACCCCCCCCCTTTAATAAAAAAATCTGTTTCCCATGAGCTTTTTGAACTTTGGCTCAAATAAGAGGCAACATCCAAAATAACGTTATAAATGTAGAAGACAAGCTCTTACTTGCTTTATTGTTATCTGCTAATGCTTCAAATTGTGTTAGAAGTCTGTTTTGTTTTTGTTTTTAAGAAAGCGGTGAGCAAACCATTTAGTTAATCAAGTTTTATGAGGTGAACCCAAGAGAGAACTTCAGTATTCACATGTCTGAGGGGAGTCATTTGACTGACAACAGTCTTTGAATTTGATCAAGTTAGCATTGTGAAATTTGTCCTATTGGCTCTTGTTAACACTTTTGACATTATAAAAGTAGTAGTCGGAGACATTAGTTTCTTACAACAGTTATACCAAATGATAAGAATCCATTTCAACAATGGATTTTTAATCCACCTGTTGCACCTCTGGAATTCCATCTTATCCCTCTTAGTTTTGAAGGCTTATCATATGGTGAATGAGAATGCATAGTGCATGACCAATAGAACACCCCAGGCTTTGTTGCACCTCTTCTGTTGCCTTGTGTCCCTCCTCAAAAGGTGCCCCTTGCCCCCTCTATCACCTTATGTTATATAATAGCCCAATGTGGTCATGAAGAGACCATAAAAGGGTGTAATACCAAAACATTTCTATATGCCCAAAGTGCTTCATCCCCACACTGGTATGTGCTTACCTTGTGTTCCAGCTATGGCTGCATAAAGAGCCAGGATGGCTGCAAAAGGCTGTGGCGGCCTTTGACAAACCAGGGAAGGGTTTGGCAGTTATCAATGGACCTAGTTAAGCATATCCTTAGCTCCAATCTATCTGACCTGCTGAGCAAGGTAAAGAGAGACCTGATGCAAAGAACGGACAGATAATGATAGCATGTCCATTTATACCTTAGCTTCTTCCTCTTTTCCTGTGTGCAGCTAAGCAAATATTTCATTTCATGCTTGAAGCCAATTAACAGCAGTCCAATATGTTTGTTTACATTTCTTTTTCTATCCCGCCCCATACCCTAAGGTCTCTGGGCGGGTAACAGCAAATTAATCACAAGATACACATTAAAAATGAAAAATAGATTAAAACAATATAGGCATTAAATACATATTAAAAACACTTAAAAGTTCAGCAAATTTAAAACAGTACACTCCATATTGTGATTGTTATGCCTGTGACTAGGGAAGGGAGGGAGTATTTTCATCTCATCTCAGCCAAAGGCCAGGGTAAAGAGATGGGTCTTTACCACCTTCCTAAATACCTGTAAGGAAGGGGCATGATGCACCTCGAGGGGGAGGCTATTCCATAATT
>MTQE01001134.1:52259090-52279383 GCA_014337955.1 Aspidoscelis marmoratus | reverse complement strand
CCCACAGAGGAAGAAATCAAGAGAAAGAGGGGGAAGGCAGGGAAAGAAACTTGCACACACATGCTGTAAAAGAAAGAGGAGGTGGCGGGTTTGCTTTTGCATTAAAGCAGCTGCTGTTCTTTACGTGGATGCAGGAAGCTGAATTTGACTGTTGAACAGAGCCTCTCATCACTCCAGTGAGCGGGGGGTGGGGGGGAGAGAAAAAATGTGTGCTTACAAAAAGCGGGTTTCATGGGGACAGGAAAGTGTGATTTTAATCCGTATTGCCTCAAACCGCATGGAGACGCTTTATTGTGAGTTACAACCCGGATTTTTAAAAATCGCATCAATAGCGAAGCAACTGGCTCCCATGGAGACGCGCCCTCACCGCCACCAGCGGTGGAAAAACACCCCATATTCTGGATCTTTGTGCGGAAACACCCCATGACTCTACACACATACATACAAAGCTAAATTCTAGTGAACTCAATGATACTTACTCCAAGGTTTTAGGTGCAACATTATATTTATTTACCAGGAGGAATTACGTTGTGCTGGACTTGATGGGACCTATCTCTGAATAAGGATGTGAGAAAATTGCCAAGGGATGCAATTTATTCCTAGAAAAAGTTTTGTGAAGCTTCTTTTTAAATAAATAAAATATGTTATCTGTCCAATAGCCAGCTTACAGAAAAACAAATTTTTAGGAAATCTAATTTCTAAATCTAAATCTACCTGTACATTCCGGCATATAAGACGATCCGCCAACTTCTCCAGTTAAAATATAGAGTTTGGGATATAATCGCCATATAAGAAGACAACACCCGGCATATAAGACGACCCCCGACTTTTGAGAAGATTTTTCTGGGTTAAAAAGTAGTCTTATATGCCAGAATATACTGTAATTTCTCTAACCATCAAAGAGATTTAAAGAAGATGCTCACAAGTCAGCCCATATTCTTGCTAACCATACTGAAAAGGTTGCACTAGGCTGAAACAGCATCCTTAGCAGGGAGGAGAGGGATTCTGCATATTCTTTCATTTCAAGACTCTCCTTTTATTACCCAACCAAGAAAATCATTGTTCCCCTCATATGTATGACTGTGACTGAAATGATTTTATATCGATCATGTTGGTTTTGAATAAGCTATTGGTATAGGACTTTAGATTTATATTCATGACAGTCCAAACTGGATTGTGTTACTATTTGTCTTTAATTAACAATTAAAAACAATGCTGGACTGTGAAAACCCACATTAATCAGGAGAATTGTTAGACATTTTATATCAGCTGTCAGTATTATACTAGATAATTAAAAGTCCCATTAATAAAGCTCTGACACCCATAATTTTTATAAACCTATTATGAAACACTAAACCTGATTACACTGCAGCTTTTCACATACTTGTTTACTGAGATACTATTGACGTATTTTAAGTAGAAAATCATAGGCTTGAAAAGGTCTTAAGAAATAGGTTTAGATTAACTTTCATGAAGCATGGAATTATAGTAGCAACATCATGGAAAATATCTGCTGACTGAACACAACAGGGATTTAGTGTATATATTAATTCACTTCATCTCTTCATATTTAAAATTTTATGTGAAAATTTAAAATAAGCTATTATGATTTCATCTGTCTTACTGAAGAAAGCAGGGAAACACTTGAAACATGACACTGTAAAACAAGACCATTCATATATGCCTTTTTCTTTGGCTGAAGGGTGCACCAACATAAGGATGATGGTTGCTAGTCCAAAATAAAAATGAGAATAATACCTAGTGCAGAAAGGGCTTGAGCCTTATTCTGTTCCAGGAAGGCATCTAAGGGGCCTTCTTCTCACATGCCATTCCAGGACAATGCAGACCTATTGGGGCCCATCTGTCCCAGAATGGCATACAGACAGTAGGCTCTTTAGCCCTTCCTGGAACAAAGTAAGTCCAAGAGTTTAAAGGTCCTGAGTTAGGAGATAGGTGTAAGAAGCAAGAGAAACCCATTCTAGAAATAAAAAAAATATAGGCAAGTGCTAAAATAATTATACCTGTTCTGTTGAAATCAGAATTCTGTGGACTCAAACTAAAGCATATTGCATTGAAATAAATACTGTATAATTCAAATTATTCCTCCTCATGTTACACAATATTGTATTTTAGTAATTTTAACCTATTTTTCATTGGAAAACTCAGATTTCATCTCTTCAGCAGACATACCACACAAATAGCTGCATATTTCTCAGGTTGGAGATGTTCAATGTATTTGAAACTGTTAATCAGAATAATACATAGTAAGCTTATTTTGAATGGACGATGAAAAGCCTTGGCACCATAACTTCCAAGAAACATATATTACTCTTGAACAATACAGTATTGTGTTATTCTGTATAAGAGGGAAGTAGTCCTAGCCATAACCAAATCTCGCAGAGTTGTTAAAAGCTTGCTTCATTTTTCTAGCTGCCATCCAAGTTTCTCCAAGGAACACTTCTATAAAAAGCTGCCTGTTCTGATGCATAAGTACATCTGTGCTAAGACAAATACACAATTACATGTGTCTTTGAATAAGTCAGAAAATGTAGTTATCTCCCATGCCAACATTGAGAGGTGGAAAAAAGGCAATGAAGAAGCCTTTCCACCATCACACTAAATAAATTTATTAAAATTCTTAGCATTTGGTTCTTTAACATGTTTATTCTGACAAAGTCTAACTAAATACAGTGGTACCTTGACATACGAGTTTAATTCGTTCTGTAACCTTGCTCTTATGTCAAATCGCTCGTATCTCAAAGCAATTTTCCCATTAATCCATTCCAGCTCCCAAAACACAACCTCACTTGTTTTTGTTATGTACTGTACTGTATTTACATACTCGTATCTCAAATCTTGCTCTCATCTCAAAGCAAAATATCACTCGCTCGGCGGCTTGTATCTCAAAACACTTGTATGTCAGGGCACTTGTATGTCGAGGTACCACTGTATTCACTTTAGTTTATCACACACTTCCAACACTGTGACTCTGTCATGTTGTTTTCCCCAAAACATATATGTACCATAGATTTGCCAGTTATTAAAAGCCTACAGAAAATCAGCAGCAGTAACAGATCCAATGTTTTGATGGACAGGAGTATTAAAATATATACTTTCTTTGACAATCTTCCAGACAATGTCACTATCTGAGAAACATTAAATATAGCATAGCAAAAGTCTGGTTTATTAGTTATACAGGAACTTTTAATAATCTGCCATTAAATCTTCTATGCATATGAAACTGAATGTGTGAAAACTATGAGGATCTCAAAATGAAAACAAAGTGATCCACCACAGGTACCTTCAATTGTAAACAGACAGCAGAGCAAAGTAGTGAAAATACAAGACCAACACATATAACTAAAACATGAGAAGAAAACTAATCAGCCCCATAGAAAATTAGAGAACTTAACTTTCATTTTTTGGATGACAGTGGAGGAACTGTGATTTTTAAAAAGTAGTTCCTTCACTGAATTGTTTTTAGCAATAAAACAGTCAAGTAAGTTAATATATAAGATTGTGTGGGTATGGTTCTCAAATAAACAAAGCTAATTTAATTCAACTGTTTTCAAAACTGATGTACTCTGAATATTATTGTTTTCCTACGTTGTGATCTTGAGCTTTTCTTTGTGGACTATGCAAAATACATTCAAACTACAGTATATGTTGTTATAATTTATTCCCATTCTTATTTCCAAAGTTAGGAAAATGACTCGTACAAATATCAAAAATGTTTTAAAGATAATGTGCACCTTGCCTTCAATATATCCTTCCCATGCTCTATGAAATTTGCCTTTCTCAACACATCTGATTAGGGAACTTAGCAATCAAGAACTTCCACTCATCAGCCATGACAGATTAAAATTAGTTTGGAAATCCTGGCATAGTTACCCTTTAGCAGCACTCAGCATATAAAGAGCTGTAGACATATTCCACTATCAGCCACATAATAAAGGCATGATGTCTCTTCAGCTATAAAGGTAATCGGCTAGGTAAAGAAGATGAGTTTTTGACCAGACAAGTATAGCAATCCCAAGATTCTAAAGTGAGATTTCAGCAACAGTGGAACAAGTTGGACTCTGAAGGGTAAAATATGCTTTTCTGAAGAAATTTTTAACAGGTATAAATATACTGATGATAATGAAAGAAAAACTGAGGCAACTGATGATGAGCAAGAAAGAGAGATAGAATCAAAGAAAAATTCATAAGTTCAATTATTTCTATCACATCAATAAATTGGAACCTCCCATTTCAGTAAACATGAAAGAATCACCTCAAAAAATCCCATTTTAAAGACAGCCAAGAACAATTTATATAAAATAAGAAATTGTTTATCCCATCGATACACAATTACAGACAAGTATATCAAAGTCAATTATGATATTATCTGAATTCTATGTTTTATAGAAAATTGCATTTATCATTGGATTACAAATCTTATACAATGTTTATATCCATTACAATATCCGAGGCTGTGACTGCACATAACAAAAAGCAGCTCAGAATTACATCAGAAGTGTTTCAGACACAGTGTGTGACCCTCTTACTCTTATTCCATCCCTGATACTCCTTCTCGAGCCTAGAATGCTCATGAGAGGGGAGGGGTAATGATCCCAGCTCAGAACTGTCTGTAAGCCTCAAATATGTTTTTTAAAAAAACAACTACGTATGATCACAGCTTCAGCATGAATTCAGTATGGATGCTGTCACATTTGACTATGATTTACTTTCCCAGAGAGAGCACAGCATTATTGGACTCCAAAAGCGTCAAGCCACTGATGAAGACCTCCTTCACTGAAATGCATATGATATATTAACCACCTGTGACAAGGGAAATACAAGAAACTTGAGATATTTATTGTCACATATATTTTGGGATTTCTGGCATTTATATCTTAGTTTGTTGTGTTACTGATGCTATATTAACTATCTGTGATATAAGGAATTCAGTACAAATAATTTGGGACATATATTGCCATATATTTATTTTTGTGCTTTTACTGTTTTAACTTCTTGATCTGGTGACATAAGAGGAGGCTAAACTTCATAGACTTTAGAATATATATTGCTATTTATATTCTTGCATATTCTTGAGCAGTACTGTGAGAAGATTTAGTCTATACTATTAATTTTAGAGTTATACTGAATTATTATACTAAATGTTTAATCTTACATTTATCTCTCCTGTATCTCTCCTTTTATCTTTGTGGTCTGGAGTTTAGATGGGGTTATTGTATATGGTTTCACATTTAAGGGGGGTGTTTATGGTTGCTCAACAAGATTGCACCACTTTAATAGTCCATTCCCTTTCTTTTGTGAGAGTATTAAAAAGCATTAAAAGCACTGGTTATTTTTCTGCTCTAAACCTTTAAGTAAATATGGAGAGAACAAAAGTGCTTTCAGCACATGACAGAAAGGCAGAACTTCAATGGAACTTACACTTCAAAGTCACTAAAGTGCTTTTCAAAATGTTAACATTCATTCCTTGCTAGTTTGAATTAGACACTCATTGTTCTAGAGTCCAAATGGAACTCTAACTGTTATTCATGGTAAGGCCCTTTCCTCTTCTTGTTTTAATAGAAATCTTTCCCTTGCTGGGATAAAAATAAATCTTCACAGAAAACCAATCAAATACGACAATACTATCTGATTTTTCATAATTACATATAAACTCTATATTTGAAGTTTAGCAGCAAAGTCAGACTGGTTCATATGTGTCCTCCACATATCAGCTTTATACTTATTACATACTGTGGACTTTTTCTTCTCAGAGAAGAATTGGAATGGGCAGATTTAACTATACAACTAAAGAGTGAGATAAAAAATAATTTCTGTGGTTACTATCGTAATATATACCATCCAGTCAAAAAGCAGACCAAACATTTTTATCCTTTCCTGAATGCTTTCATAAAAAAACATTTTTTTTAATATAGAAAGCCTTAAAAAAATCTTTTGAGGTGCCTTTATCACACTTCAGTTTTAAAAGAAGCTATTTTGCACATAAACCATTTATACCTCATTATATAAGAACCTATAGCAAAAAAGTACTCTGACCTGATTTTTCTCAAGGCTGGCATAGCCACCCAGCATAACATCAGACTAGAACCTAGAAGTCCCTGGACTCAAATAGTCATAGGATGACCTTGGGTAAGTCACATCCTCTCAACCTAACATCTAGTGCTGGAGTCATGAGGGAACAAGCAGACTCCACAACCAGATGGGGGATAAACTAAGTAGAAGCAGTAGCATAAATTACTATAATAATCACTTCTAGATATTTAAGATTAATTTAACTTTGGTTCTCCAATAGTAAATTCCACCTATTCTAATTTTTTTTCCCAGAAAGCCACTTTAGTAATGGATAGATACACTAACAGTATATTTTCGAGAGAATATCTACTAGGCTAAATGTGTGTGTGGAGCAGGGCTTTTTCTCTCCTAGAAGCCCTCACTCAGATTGGAATGTTTCTCACTTATGTGACCATCCATTCTTGAAGGCTCAGACGAGTTATTAATGGGTTATGCCTCCCTTCCAGTGCTTGACGAAATGAACAAGTTTTCTCCACCAGATAGCGCCGTGCTCTAAGACCACTCCTCCCCAATCTGTCAAGATAAGCCTCCACCTGAGCTAGAGACAAAGTAGACTAGAAGAAAAAAGAAAAATATACTTACAAGGCAGGTCATAACTTGTCTGAGCCCTAAAGAATGGACGATCACATAAGTGAACAATGTTCCATTCTCCAAGGGTTCAAACTCATTACAAATGGGATGTACCATAGCCCGACAAACCAACAGAGAGGGACCAACAACAGAAATAAAAGGTAATATAAAAGAACCATCCTACTGTACTGTGAATGACCTGTTGAAGGATCCTATGGCCAAAAGATGCCTCCGCTGATCTATACTGATCCAAACAATAATACCAGGTAAAGGTAATTGACCATGCCACTGCCTTGCAAATTTCCAGCAACAGAGCACTGGCTGCTGATATAGCCTCTGATCTCATTGAATGGGCTTGGACACCCTGAGGTGCAAGATTGTTCTTAACCTGATAAGCTAAGGCCATACAGGCCTGTCCCACCAAGCAATGGCCCTAGAATTGGCCTTGAAGCCCAAGTTTGTGGAGTGAAATCCCAGGAACATTAAAGAGGACTTTCTAAACCCCTTTGTCCTGTCCAGGTTAAAAAAAAAGTTCTCCTAATGTCTAGGGTATGCCACCTCTTTTCCAGATCATGTTTGGGACCAACGACCTATGATACAAGGAATTAACCTTGGGCTGAAACTTGGGGTCAAATCTTAAAATCACAGAGTCTGGGGTCACCTGATAATAAAGTTCCTCAATTAACAGTGCTGAAAGATGAGACATTTTTCTAGCAGAAGTTATACCCACTAGAAAAACCACCTTAAATGTGAGAAGCCCCAAGGAAACAGTGGCCATTGGCTCAAAGGGCTTACCAGTAAGAGCAGAAAGCATTAACTTAAGATCCCAAGATAAGAACCTATGAACTACTGGCGGACATTTAGCCTTCATGCCCTTTAAAAAAAATCCTGACATATTCATGCTGCACCAACTTAAAACCAGCTGCAAAATCAAGAACTGCCACAAGAGCATAAACCTGCTTGTGCAAGGTATTAAACTGCAAACGCTTACATGCACCTTCCCACAAGTATAAGACCTGAGACACAGAGGGAACCCTAGGATCGATCTTCCTAGGTCTGCACCATCGAAAAAATGCTTTCCACAAAGCCTCATAGGTGCATTTTGTAGATGGTCTGCATGCCTCTAATATGGTGTCAATAATGACTTCCTCCAACCCAATGGCCCTTGATGGCTCCATTGGTCTGAACATTGTCAAGCCCAGGTCCTGGTGGAAGACCCCTTTCTGTGACAGGAAAGTCAGTTCGAGAGGAAGCTGAAAAAGAGGCTGGGTCCACATATTGTGTAGTGGTGGAAACCAACTCCTTCTGGGCCAAAATGGACCAATCAGAACAACTGGAGCCTGCTCCCTGTGAATACTCTGAAGCAACTGTGGAAGAAGAGGAAAGGGGGTAAAAGCATAGAGCAGAGCTGGAGATCAGGGAGCCAACAATACATCTACTGCCCAAGCCCCTGGGTCCATGGACCTGGACATGTAAGTTGGTAACTGACAATTATCTGCCATGGTAAAAAGGTAGATGACTGGCCAACCCCATTTGGCCACTATCAATTTGAAGATCTCCGGATCGAAATGCCACTCTAACTTGTGGTAAGTCTTTTTGGCTAAGGAGTCTACCCACACATTCAGAGACCCCTGTATGTGGACAACAGAAAGTGACAAGGCGTGAGGCTCAGCCCACAGGAAAAGCTCTGAAAACAGGTCCATAAGAACATGGGACTTGGACCACCCTTGTCTAACCACATTGTCCATTAAGACAAGTACATACTGTCCCTTAACCAGTGGCTGAAAATGAATAAGAGTTAAAAATAAAATAAAATAAGAGTAATAGTTTATCTGGTGTTTGAGTTCCTCGGCCTACCAAGTTCCCTGCACTGTTTGACCCAGGCAGTAGGTACCCCAGCCTGTTACTAGCACCACAGGTGATTCTGATCCTGCTGACTGCAGTGATAGGGCAATCTCTAACTAAATGCACCCTATCCACCCACCATGAAAAAAAAAAAAGATTGCACCTCTGAAGGCAAGGCAATCCTAGCATCCCACCTGAGGTGAAGAGCCCAGAGAAGGGAAACAAGAACCACTGCAACTTATGCAGGTGGAAATTTTCCCATGGAACCAGATCAATCACAGAGACCATCTTGCCCAAAAGCAAGGCCAAGGAACTGACCTTGACCCTGGAAGACAAGCGAACTTCCCTAACCAAGGAAATGAGGGCCTGGATTCTATCCTAAGTAGGGGAGACCAGGAAGGACTCTGTATTAAACACTGCCCCTAGATGAATAACAGACTGTTGCAGGGTGGGAGAGCTCTTCTCTCAATTAATCAGAAGCCTATGCCAAACCAAACAATCTACCATTCTTTACAAACCATCAACCACTAGGGCATAAGAATGAGATTTACATTCATATGAAGCTTTGTATGGGATATGTATTGGATTCATATGGGATTTCTATTCATTTGTATGAGATTCCTATGGGATTGAACATTCATATCAAATTCAAATCCCACTACATTCAAAGGGGATCTATTTGAACGATTATGAATTTTTTTGCATTTGATTCAATACAAACTGAGTTTTTTAAAAAACATTTGTTGCACATTCCTTTAACAAAATGCAACTCAACAATATGTAAGAAAAGCAACATGAAGAACTCCTAAAACATTATATGGGGCTGCCTTTCTCCAAAGCCAATACAGATAGAGGTAATATAATTAGTCAGGTTAGTTCAAGTTCACAAAAGAGACTGCAATGTAACATCCAGCAAATTACTATGAAGACCACTTTCCCCCATACTACTACACAAATAAATCAAGATATTTTTGTTGCTGTTTTAAATTACTAATTTCAGAATGAAAGTTTGCTTATTTTATGAACTTCATTATTTACAGCAACTGAAATAGACAATTTCTTGGTAGAAAAGTAGTCTACAAGTAAACACACAAATTATTTTATTTTTCTCTATTACTTCCTATATCTTATTTAAAAGTTTCCATATCAAGTCATTGAGGACTGGAGATGAATTTTGATATAAATATTGTCTAGCTTCATTCCTAGCAAACTTTGCTTTTGCCTCAGGGTTGCTTTTAGCCATTTCATTTAGACTCGTTATAATTGCCTTAAAATACAGTTATACACTGAATTTTTTTTTCTGTGATTCTTTGCAAAATTAAGCCAAAGAAAATGTGTGACTCAGTTTACTAACTGTGATTGAATTTGTTTTGTCTCACAATTTAATATATACAAACAAACTGCTGGAGGAGATGGTCCAAAGGTTTGGAGTGTGTTATCAATATACAAATGGAACCCAGTTTTACTTTTTAATTTAATACCAAAGAAGGAAAATTCTCTCTGGGAAATCTGGACCTACTGATCCATAATATCTGCACCCTTAAGTGCAGAGACAGACATAGTTTAGCAGCGGAAATGAAATGCTCCAGGAATGAATATGATCCAGGAGTTATATTTTAAAGGTGTTTGAAGAATATTTTTATGTATTATTATTATTGTTATTGTGACCCTGGTATCATTTGGTGATGGAGGTAATATAAATTATTAAACAAATGGATTAGATAAATTATATGACTAATCAGTTTAACCTAGCCTTATTATTTATTTTTCCCCTGCTTACTTTTTTACTCTGCACTGACATAATATTAGGCATTTTGTTTCACTCTTCTTATACACCATGTCTTTTCTCTAGTATGCCTAGTTCTTTAACTGAACACTAGAAATGAATCATCTGTTTATATACAGAAAATATCACAGATGTAATTTTATATTAAATTAAACTGGTTATAAATATTAAGGAAATTAATATGCAGTGTTTGTGTAGTGGGTCCCATGCTGCTTTATTTTCTAAGTTGGACCCACTCATACACTATATAATTATATAGCTTTTGTGCTGTTAAGAAAAAGAATCATATGCAGGCATTTTGAGAAATAGTTGCCTTGGGGATTGTATTCGCAATGGATCATATTCTTCAGTTGTTGTAAACTTTAATATCCACATTTCAAAGATTTTAATTGGAAAAACCTTCACAGTACAGCAGTTCTATACTTCAGTAATATTGTTCACTGACAGCAATGTGCTTGGTGCACTGTTTACCACACCTGAATTACAGAGAACATTATTCTCTGCAAGGACGTTTTTGGACTATCTCAAATTGAAGAATGCTTATGGGATTAAAATGTTAAATCTGTCAGAATAATTTCCTCAAGAAAGTCTACATAAAAAGTTCTATTTGCTGGTTCTTGAACACATATTCTTCCCCCCTAAACATCAAGTGCATTTTCAGCTTCTGCCCAAAATACCTCATACTAGTCCATGTTACTAGTGTGTTTCTTTTAAACATGTACACAACAGCAAATATCAAAGCAGATTCATGATAAGAGCACAACTTTTCTAAAAACTACATAATCTGAACAAATAATAATCAAAATACTATATATTTCCATATTTGCCTTAAAATTTTAATGCTTTTAAAACACAAGAACGTAAGATAAACCTTGTACGATCATGTCAGATCTTGCCCAGTGGCCCACCAATTACTTCTGCAAATTCTTATGCAGACAACAAAGGCCTGCATATGGCTGTTAAGAGTCATCCAGCCTGTTCCTTCAACCTAAAGGAAGTACTTAGTCATTAATATGCCTGTCCTGCATGAATTTCTCTAACCCTTTTGTAAAGTTATCCAAGTTGGTTGCTGTCACCATCTCTTTTGAGTAGTAAATTCCATAGACTGATGATCCACTGGGAGTTCTAACTATGCTGTCCATCAGCTTCATAGACTGCCCCCTTGTTCTAGTGTTGTACTGTGGAAAAACATTTTTCCCTATTTACATCTCCACACAATGCATGATTTATATACCTTATCAGATCACCTCATAAACACTATCTATCAAGGCTAAAGAGATCTAGATGTTCCAGTCTGACTTTGTGAGGAAGGTGCTCCAGGCCACTGATCATTCTGGCACTTTTCTGCACTTTTTCCATGTCCAAAACATCTTTTATGGGATGTGATGACCAGAATTGTGCACACTATTCCATGTATGGCTTCACCATAAATGGAATAAAGAAGCACAATAATGGTTGCTAACTTACTTTTCCTTCCTAATTACCCCAAACATCAGGCCAAGAGGTGCATTTTTACTGCCTTCCTGAACATGTACAGAGAAGGAGCTTGACGCACCTCAAGGGGGACACTATTCCATAGCCTGGGGGCAATTACTGAGAAGGCCCTCTCCCTGGTGCCCACCCATTTCACTGCTGAGTGTGGTGGGACAACCAGGAGGGCTTCCCCACCAGATCTTATGGCACAGGCAGGTTGGCAAGGGAGAAGGCATTATTTAACATATCTGGGGCCCAAGTGATTTAGGGCCTTATAAGTCAAGAGCTAACACCTTGAATTGGGCTTGGTAGTGGATGGGCAGCCAATGCAACCCTTTTAGAACCAGCATGATGTGCATCCAGCTAGCTGTCCCAGTCAGCACCCTGGTAGTTGCATTCTGCACCAGGTGCAACTTCCAAACCTTCTTCAAGGACAGCCCCATGTAGAGTGCATTACAACAGTCCAATCTAGAGGTTACCAGAGCATGGATAACTGTGGCCAAGTCATCTCTGTCCAGAAAAGGCTTCAGTTGAGGCACCAGCCATAGTTGGAAGTAGGCACTCCTGGCCATGGCATCTACCTGAGCTTCAAGCATCAGTGACGAGTCCAGCAATACCCCCAAATTACATACCGGTCCGTTCCAGGGTATTATGACCCAATCAAGGACAGGGTGCCTTCAAACTACATGGACCCAAGACCCTGTGACACACAGCACCTCTGTCTTGACTGGATTCAGCCTCAATTTATTGGCCCTCATCCAGCCCATTACCGCCTCCAAGCATCTGCCAAGCACTTCAACCACCTCTCAATTCAGATGTCACAAAGCTGGGTATCATCTGCATATTGATGTCACCTCACTCCAAATCTCCTGTTGACTTCTCCCCTGGGGAACCCCACAAGTGAGTTCCCAGGATGTCAAATCAGTATCTCCCACGACTACTATCTGAGATTGACCTAGAAGATAGGAGTGGAACCAATGCCAAGCATTACCTAAAACTCCTAAACTCCGTAGTCTTTCCAAAAGGATACCATGGTCAATGGCATCAAAAGCTGCTGAAACGTCCAGGAGAACCAACAGGGTTGCATTTCCCCTGTCTCTGTCCAAGAGGAGGTCTTCAACCAGGGCGACCAAACAGTTTCCGTGTCATAACTGGGCCTGAAGCCAGATTGAAATGGGTCTAGATATTCAGCTTCCTCCAAGCATGCCTGCAGCTGAACAGCACCAACTCTCTGTAGCACCTTGCCTAGAAAAGGTACAGTATGTTGGCCACCAGGCAATAGTTGTTTACATCTTCTGGATCCAGGAAGGCCTTCTTCAGGAGGGGGAGTATCACAGCCTGTTTAAGGGCCAGTGGAACCACCCCATCTCTCAGAGAGGCAGGCATTGACTACTTCCTAAATCCACCCAGTCATACCTTGCCGGCTAGCTTTTATCAACCAGGAAGGGCACAGGTCTAGAGAGCACATTGTCGGCCACACTCCCACAAGCAGCTTGTCCACATCCTCAGGCTGCAATAATTGAAATTGATCCAAAATAACTGGACCAGATAGTTATCTGGATACCTCCTCTGGGCTGTGTCCAATTGTGACATCTAATCCCCTACAAATCTAAGTGACTTTGTTCTCACAGTGCTTTGCAAACGTGTCACAGCTGATATTACATGGCCCTTGCTCATACTTCCTTGAGCTTGGTTTTATAAAGCCACTTACCACTCTGGAGAGCTCCACTGGATGGCTACTCGAGGATGCAATGGTGATGGAGAAAAATCTCCTTTTCGCCGCCATCACCACCACCTGGTAGGCATGATAATGTGTTCTAACCTGTGTTCAGTCAGACTCACAGCTGGATTTACACCACCTGCGCTCTAGCTGTCGACCTTCCTGTTTCATAGCCCATAGCTCCATGGAATACCAAGGAGCTTTTTGGGCTCTGTAAGCATGCCAAGGGCACTTGGGAGTGATTGTGTCAACAGCCCTCCAGATTCAAGAGAGAGGCCAAAACTTTGACAGAAACACCAGTCATGCCAACTGGAAAATCCCTCAAAGCATTCAGGAATCGCTTGTAAGTCTGTATACACACATAAAATATTAAGTCAAACTTTTAAACCATGCTTAATCAAAAACTGTGGAAAATGACTGGATTACAGGGGCAACCTCATCAACCCATGCACTCCTGGAAGCTTATTATTAAAAATGATGGCAGATGGTAGAATTTTAGACAAAAGCCCATCAGTGGTCCTTTTTCTACATAATGCCTACCAAATTGCACTTGATGAAGTGCAGCAGTGAACTTCCAGGGTAAGATGCTGCTGAGTTGAATCCGTATTAATAGTGGAAGATTAGGGATCTAAAAATCTAGAATTTTCTCTAATAGGGTAGGTTTCTTCCCAGACCTCTTTTTTTTTTTTAAAGCCTCCTTACTTTTTCATATCTACTGAGAGTGTATGCTTGGACACAAAAAGTAACCTTGGAATAAGTAAGTTGCAGCTAATCAAAATTCAAACGCTGTCAGAATAGCTCTGCCCTCTGCTGATCAATAAAACATGAAGAAAAACAGTTCTTTATATTTGCATTGCCTTTCTATAAATCTATCAAATAAAATGCAGACAGAAACCCTCCTGATGTGAAAGGAAAACAAGTTTACTGACATCTATATAAATTAACATTTAAGTTACTCCACAGGAAGCACTCCAACACCCAAACCACTAAAGGGAGAAATACTACAGCAAGAACTGGAAAAAATGTAGCAATGTAATAGATGTCAAAGTACTGCTTGACTAGAAAGACAAGTTCTCATTTAACAGCCACTTTGATGAATGAAATAAAAATGAGAAACATTGGTATCAATGCTGCTGAGACTACAGAGATCTTGTAATCTAACAACAAACTTAAACTTTCTGTTGATGTAATTAAAGCCGTACACTGGAACATGTGTTACTTGGTATTACTTTGACAAATGAGTGCCCAATAGGAGATATCTCAAAGCTGCAGACCATCTTTCACTCTTCTACCCGCACAGATCTTGTTAGTAAAAGTTCCTTTGGTTGCTGTTTTCTTCCCTGAGAAAATATATAACCAACCCTAGAACTCTGGTACATAAAGCAGTGAAGCACCATTCCCAAGAGGAAACAGGGAAGGAAATCACCGGTAAGTCCTTTTTTCTCCTTTGGGAAGGGTACCCAGATTCAATAAAGAGAAAAAGCATATTTGTCTCACTGTAGTTTGTTGATAAGACTGGCAGTAATATCCTTTCCAAATGACTTTAGAACAATGTTAACTACTGTCCAATGGAACTACAACACAGCAAAAGCCCAGCAGTGTTTCTTATAGATGTAGTATAGCTCACCATGTTTAGAATATGGACCATCTGAAGATGCAACAGACATCAGGTTGATATTTGTGAGCTACAACAATTACTTTACAAAGTAGAGGTCTTGTTTTATAAATATGAATCAAGAGTTTTATACAGGATCTTTCCTTGAATACTCCAGGTGATGAGTGGCGAATTGTTACTTTATTAGTGCAACTGGAAAACTAAAGACAATGCCCATGTTGAATAATCAAGTCACAGCTCTTCTACCCAAAGAAATTGTTTGCTTACTTCATCATTTAGAAACTACTGAACAAACCAGTTTCCTGATTAACTTTGAAAATCTTGCAGAACATTGTGGGATCAGAGGAATGCTGATGTATGGGTGTGCAGTACAAGGAAAGTAATAAATTATAGTCTATGCATTAAATCTAGGGCTTTGGAAGAGTGGTAATGAGTACATGACATTAAAAGCAACAACATACACTTAAACACAAAATAAGGGAAGCAGATTTGAATATTATCTGGAATTCACACTCGACGAAATTGCTTGCGCTTATGGAGAGAATACCCAGTATTTAAAAACGCTATTAACATTCTTAGCTGAGCCCAAACTTACTCCAAATCACTGTAATGTGTATACTGCTAGTCAGCTATTCCAAAAGCTCTTACTACCTCCCCAAAATTATATTTTGCAAGGGGGATAAGACTGGTGTCTCTTCTATGCAGAGCACTAAGCTTGATACCGGGGGATTTTCAAGTGGAGGTACCCACGTTGCTCTTCCTGGAGACACCCAAAACCTTTCATGTACAGGACAAAAACAAAACAATCAAACACAAATTACAACTCTTAGGATGCCTTCACAGTGAAGACAGAAAGTCATGTGAAATCAAGGAAAGTGCATTCCCTGAGTGGTCTTTGCACCATATTGGCTTCCTTGGATCTTCTTCCTTAGAGACATTCTCTGGGAGGAAAAATTTGGCACTAATCATGCTGCTTCATCCCAGTTCCCGTATGGCTGAAAAGGAAAGGGGCAAGGGGGGAAGAAAAGTAGGAAATCATTTCTGCTTCCCTCTTTAAACCTCTCCCTTGCATCTTACACTTGCTCTCAGCAGAGAGTGAAAGTAGAAATTGTAAGTTGCCTCATCCAGATGTTTTAAGGCTGTTTACCAAGATGGTTGCCCTTGTTTATCACCCTCTGTTTGCAAGAAACAGCTTAACAAGACAATTTTTCTGTGTCTTTTACACTGTAAGCTGAACTACTTATAAAAGAGGGCAAAATGTGAATTTCTATCATATCACGTTTGCACTCTCTTGTTGATAAGGTACCAGATGGAGGAGAAACTCTCCTGTATCTTTTTAACAGTTGTGCAGAAGAAAGCCGTGATGTTTATTACATTTGCCAAAATGGACATTAAAGGTGCAGTAGCTCTGGCCACCTATATGTAGGTCAGCAACTGCATGCATTAAATGAAACAGCTGAAGTTTCCCTTAAATATATCACACAGCAGGAGAAAAACCTGTTGATTTTCTCTGTAATGCACAGTTATTGGAGACACAAGCTGTAAACCAATTATGTTACTGTATGTTCTTCATGAACCGATTCTAAGCTGGCAATGCAAAAACAGGTGTGACAACTCAGGGGTAGATCTGGGGATGGTGGGATGACTGAACATTTATGGGGAAAAGAAGATTAAATTGATTATTTTTTAAAAAAAGGTAGTGAATATTTATTCTGGCAGTTCATTTATTCCGTATAATAACTACTGAGCCATAGTTATAAAACAATAATCTGCTTTTCATTTTCTTGAGCAAGAAGGATTTGGACATCTGTCAGGAATAGTAGCAGCAACTTTTGCCCAAGAGTTCCCACTTCCATTTTTGCTCCCACGGGGGAGGAAAAGTTCCCTGCTGGAGTGATCCAGCTGCCTTGGAACAAGATCAGCCTGGTCCTTTCTGCACTGGACCTTATTTCAGATTATGTTCTAGAATAGGGACTTGACTTGTTGGCTGTCTGCTAGTACAAACTACAACAGGTTTCAGGCAGGACTTAACTATAGTTTGCACCACCATGTGAATAGGCTACTACTCCAAGATATAACCTCGAATAAGACCCAGTGCAAAAAAGGTCCCTGTTCCATGACAGTCCCTGTGCCATCCTGAAGTTTGAAAGATGTTTGAAGTCTACTGCTAGGGCTCCAATGGACAGGAATGAATGTTCCTGGCCTCAGACCAGGGCAACCCATTTTGGCAGTGCAATTTGGTGTGCTGCCAAAATGAGTTCCCCTGTCAAATTAAAACAAGGCAATATGCACCTTTCTGCACGCCTCACATCAAAGCTTCTTCAGTCCATCTTCAGGTCTGACTGTTCAGACCTTTTCATTTCTATCCGTTTTATTTATGGGCTTTCTATTCAGGAAAATCCAAATGGAAAATGGAATGTCCACAAATAAAACAGATAGAAATGATATGGTGCGAGCATTCAGATCTCAAGATTGACCAAAGAAACGTTAAGGTGAAGGTGTGACCACAGTCCCTGCTCCATTCTACAGGCGCCTGGCCCACCAACAGATCTATCTACTGGTGTCCAAGTCTAGGATCCACTTTGGCCATATAGACCTAGCTACACTTTGTCCAATGCAGACAGAGCAACCTAGCAGGAGGCAGGGCCTCTTTTGTTCCCGTCCTGAGTGCACTGAAAGGAACATTGGCCAAATAGAACTGCAGGGCCTCTCATTCTTCCAACCCAGCTCCCCCCCAAAAACAGCTATTTTTCCACAAAGAGTTTAATGTCATATGTCAGTGTCAGTTCTATGTGCAAGTGGTTGTTTTAAAAGGACTGCAGTCTTTTATTCACACTCATTTTTTAAAAAAAGTCTTATCCTTTCTTTTGTGTTTTCAGGCCTTAATTTGTGCTTGATGGCACTATTTTTCCCATGGAGACATCTTCTAGAAAATTCATTCCTCCATGTCTTTAATATGAAGTATGACTGGGAATAGCTAGGGTATAGCTTTCAATGGTTTGCTAGTCAGCAGCTACTCTTTCATCTCAGGTCCAAACCCCAAAATTGTAATTGGGAAAACACACCAAAATACAGCACTTCTAAGATACTTTTAAAGCATGTCATATTTTCAAATTAAAGAGGCCGTCATATGTCTCCCACATACATAAGTAGGAGCTTATACATAAGGAACACTTCTCATATTGTGTTTAGCAGTTCGCAATGTAACACCAATCTTTAAAACACTGTCTATTTGATAGGAAGCCATATGTAAATAACTTGGGGTATTAACTTGCCAGCATTACAGGATCATCCTCACAGCTGACCTGGGATTTGAATCCTAGTCCTTCATATCCTAGTCCAGAACACAAACCACTATGCCCCACAAGTTCCATTCTAACTAAACAATGTTCTCTGTTTCCATATTTACTGATTTCATTTAGGACATCTATGTTTGTGTGCATGACCCCCCCCCCCCGCCTTACAGCATCTAATGTAAGGTAGTCCTTACTGTGACTCAACTGCTCTGACTTACTCTGACTCAACTGCTCTGACTTAATCATCTTTTTCATATGTCTCAGAGATGCCTGAGGGAAGAAGGAATGAAAATTGCCTATTGCTGATACTTGCTTCCAGCTACACCACCCTTTCCTCTGTTTTTCAGGAGTACATTTTCATCTGTGTGAAATATGCTCAACAAATTTAAAACAATGCAGGATTTCAATTTGTCAGGAAAACATGGAAAACGACTTGAAATTTCTATATTCTATTACCCTCATTTTAGAAACACTGCTTACAAAATTTCTATAGATTTATACTTCTATGCAAAAGAAATAAAAAAAGGATAAGGACTGGCTTTAAAATTAATTAGCAAAAAAAATGAGTTCCCAGACTGATAAAATATTCAGAAGATGATACAGATCTGACTAAAATAACTATTTAGTCATCTTCCAGCTCCTACTACTCCTACATCATCATCATCATCAGTACATATATCTTCAGTGCAGATATCAGCATGGAATTTGACCAAGATAAATGTGCCACAATGGCACTGAAGAAAGGAAAAATCACAGATAGTGAACGCCTCAAAATGCCCAATGGGCCATAAAATGCCACCAGCCTGAGGACTATAAATATCTGGGAATACTGCAGATGGATAATATAAAGCATGGGAAGAAACACCATCAAGGCCATTAATACCTGGTCAATACCTGTCATAAGATATACTGCTGGAATAGTCAACTAGACACAAGCTGAGTTGGATAGCCTGGACATAAAAATGAGGAAAATGATGACTATCCATTGTGCATTACACCACCGCAGTGACACTGACAGGCTATATCTGCCCAGAAGATCGGGGGACAGAGGAATGCTGCAGGTGAAACAGACCATTGAAGAAGAAAGGAATGCTCTGGCTGATTATATCAAAGGCAGTCAAGAACCAGCTCTGATGGAGGTGAACAATCAAAAACTGCTCGAAGTGCAGCAAATCAAGACTGAATATCGGAGAAATGTAGTGTAACCCCAGACAACTGGCACAATAAAGCATTGCATGGACAATTCTTGGAGAAAATCAAAGAGAAAGTAGGCCAAGAAAAGACCTGGCTGTGGCTTACAAAAAGAACACTGAAGAAAGAAATGGAAGGCTTGATTTTAGCTGCACAAGAACAGGCTATCAGGACCAATAAGATAAAAGTAAAAACAGAAAAATCAGCTGTAGAATCAAGTGCTGATTATGCACAGAAGCTGAAGAAACAATCACCCATGTACTGCTGCAAAAAAATCATGCACACTTATTATAAGCAGCAACACAACACTGTCGCCAAAATGACCCATTGGAATCTATGCCACAATTACCATCTGCCGGAAGCACAGAACTGGTGGGATCATAAACCCCCACAAAAGAAGTTGAAAACGAACAGGCCAAAATATTATGGGACTTCAGAATCAGAACACAAACAAATACAGCTTTGGAACACAACACCCTTGATAAAACCATTGTTGAAAAGAAGAGGGTGTGGCTCATTGATGTTGCTACACCAGGAGATAGCAGGATTGATGTGAAACAGAAAATTACAAAATACAAGGACTTAAAGACTGAAGTTCAAAGACTCTGGCACAAGCCTGCAATAGTGGTCCCAGTAGTGATCGGCACACTGGATGCTATTCCAAAAGACCTTGGATGGCACTTAAAACAGCTTAACATTGACAAGGT
>MTQE01001134.1:52241836-52259033 GCA_014337955.1 Aspidoscelis marmoratus | reverse complement strand
CCAAAAGACCTTGGATGGCACTTAAAACAGCTTAACATTGACAAGGTTACAATCTGTCAATTACAAAAGGCTCCCCTACTGGGTTCTGCTCACATTATCCGCTGGTACATCAACACAGAACTCTTTTAAGGAGTAAGCAGCTAATGTGGCTTGAAGGACATCACACATTATTAAAACTTAATCAAATTACTAAAATAACAATTGCTCCAAAATACATTATCATCAAAACTTTTACCAAGACTTTCATATTAAAGAGAGTGCTAAGTTACCATTTAGGCCTGCTTGTGGATTTTACCATGGGAGCCATTCCATCCCGATAAAGACTTTTCGTTTTACTGAAGTTGACAATGTTGAAAATGACTCTCTGAAAAACAAAAGGGGGAAGAAAGAATCTCAGTTGTACTGTAAAATTATTTCAAAATTATGTCTAAGTTTAAACCTCTATAACCAAATATGTCTGTCTTGAAACACACATAATAACATAACCTTTTTCAAAAGAAAGCAAGACCTCCTTTAAATCACAGAAAGGCTTTGTTCTCAAACATTAAAGATTCTTATATACACCTTAAAATATACCAGAGACTACTTAGGATATTCATCCATGTTATGTAGCAGCCTGAAGTCTTGGACAGTGCCTCTAATCAGTGGTGAACAGCAACTCACCTTGTCACTGCCATCAAATGTGTCAGACTGGAGAAAAAGCCCTCCCCAAGGAACAAGGTAACAGATGAATATACCAAATTATGGGTTAAGATTATTCTATTGTTCTTCAGAGAAAATAAGCTGTTCTATTCTTTATAGCCTGGATTAAGGTATGATGCCATTAGATCCTGAAAAGATAGTCAAGAACATCTTTTTTACTCTATTCTAGAGCTTTCCAAACTCTGATTTGTAATACACCAGTCAGCAAACCTGCTTTGGATTTTTGTTGTTGGTGATGGTAGTGTATCCATTTTATATTATAAAGTTTCAGTAATATATTCTAAAATTTCCATAACCCACCTAATTTTCTCCACAACCTATGAGTAGGGCATGACCCATACTTTAAGAAGCCCTGCTCTATGCCTTGGAGACCATTTCTGGTCAGAGTGTTCAAGTGGACCCTCCAAAAGTAGGTCTTTTGCAAAGCTGTGGCTTTAGGGCTCTTCAAAATCAGATATGCAGATATTTATTCACCCATCCATCCACCTAATTTCTGAATTTCAAATATTGGAAGAATATGATCCAATCCACTTAAGGGTATTTGGAGCCTGTAATCAAATGGTAACGGTTCTAGTGGGAGAAGGAGAAAAGGAAGTTGAAAAATAAGGAGAAAGAGGTCAGAAATAAAACTGCAAAAACTGAATTCTTATTCTCTTGTGCATTTCTAACCAGAAACAAGATATGAAAGGAAACTCATGGGAACATGTTTGAATCTATCATATAACCAGAACACCTGGTGTGCAGTCTAGCTTTTTCTATTTAACGAGGCCCTACAGACTATGGCAAACACTGTGTAATATTCCAATTAAAAAACAAACACTGTGATGTAATTAGAGGACACATGAAATAGGTCATGGTACTGTAAAGCTGGAAGTTTCCATTTAGTGCACTAAGTCTATTTGCTAGCTCCATACAAAAAATTTATGAATATAAGCAAGTATTCATTAGCAAGAACACATTTGCATTAAAAAAAATCCATTGTTGATTCATACTGTGATCACAGTCATGTACTTAATGTAAGTATAAGACGTGTGTACATACAGTCCTTTCAATATTGACACAATTCCAATGTGTGAATCACACTGGTTTATGGCAAAGGGATGCAATTTTACCTTCCAGTTATGTTCACTTGACATGTAAGGAATTCATATGTGTACTCAAAGATATTAGACAATGGGTTTTTTCCGTCACTAGAAGTACCCATTAAGTACCCATTAATGGTACTTAATGGGTACTTCTAGTGACAGTGGGGAAAAACCCCATATTAGAACACAACAAAGCTCATATAATTATTTTACTTGCTTTATTTATATGCTACCCTGCAGACCCCAGGTTTTTGTACATATTTGTTGACAAGTTCCCACTCCAAAACTGGGGGAAAAATTCACGATTCATGAGGAAAAAGAAGCTCAAATGGAATAATCCAGCCTGTATAGTTTTAAGAAAGGATTAGGCAAATTCATGGAGGTCAGGTGTATCAATAGCTATTAGAATGGATTCCTAGGTACTGCCTCCAGTGAAGGTTCTGCCTTTGTATTCTGCTCGATAATGCCCAGAAGCAACTGAGACAGGATGCAAGACTAGATAGGCTATGGCCAGCTCCTCTTATGTTCTTATCCTATGGTGTATTCTGTGATATGATTCCAAAGGTAACAGTGTGGTAAGATCAAGCTTTCATGCATTACTAACAACATGTAATAGTAATGCAACCAGCCTAGGGTTAATGTTCTATTGATTTAGCTGATATTTTATATTTTAAATAATGTTGTGATTCACCCTGGTACCATTTATTGAAGGGCGGGATATAAATATATAGAAATAAAACACTCCCATCTTTGATGTATTCACTTTGCTATACAATAATTACTTTCATTTTCAGACATTTAAATATACTGTCTACACCAGTGATGGCTAACCTTTTGAGCTCGGTGTGTCAAAATTCGCAAGAAAACCTAGCTTAACTCGGGTGCTGTGTCACATCTAGAAATATCCATAATTTTGTGATATTTGTGGCTCTAGTAAAAAAGTTATATTTTTGATATATGTATTTTATTAAAAGCAAAAACAAATAATTCTTTGCACTTGCTAAATCTTCAATTGAAAGTTGGTATTTCGTACACTTCAAGAACAAGCAAGCACTACACGCCCAGGTGCCAGGGTGACCATGTGTGTCACCCAAAAGGGCTTGGTGTGTCACTTGTGACACGCGTGTCATAGGTTGGCCATCACCGGTCTACACTATACAAACACAATATGCTTCTGTCACTTACATTACCAAAAACAGCAGTAACCAATAGTAAAAGTAAGTTAAATTCAAATTGTAAAATAGCAACATTTGGAAATATGAGTCTGCTATTTAATTTGTAAAACCAAATGAAGTTATAGCAAATTGACTAGTTAATCCTTATTTTCTTAGCAAACTAATAAAACAAATGGGATATTAACATCAAATGTCTTTATTCTGGGGATGTAAGTAGGATTATCATCTTCGTCATAATAGGTTTGTATTATATATAAAAAAAGCACTGGCAAAGAATGAGAAAGTCTTATGCCAATCAAGTGGATTCTTCTCACCTTTCTGCTGACTAAAGATACATAAGTTGGGTAAGCCACAGAACTGCACATATATTTAACAATACATATTTTAAAAGCTTAAACCAATCAAATAATATTTAAAAGCAAGCACATCCCTTTTAAGTAACCTACACAGCAAGCAATAATTAACTTTATCAAACTATGCCACCAGATTAATGGAGCATAGAAACCCAAGGCACTAAAACTGTAGGGTGATAGAATGTTTTCAGTAGATGATAAAACCTGCTGCGCATCCCACCCACTGAAGTGTGTAAACATAATAATTTCAGTGCACATCTTATCAAGAAAAAAGAAGCTTGCTCACAAAACAAACATCTGTAAAAGTAAAATAGTATCAAAAAATGTGATATATTGGCTGAACAAGTGAAATAGGTGACAGTGATACCAGGAAAAATGAATAAATATAATTGGACATATTTGATTGGGGAAATTCTGGTGTAAATGCATTATATTTGGTTATGAGCCCTTAAACTGAATTTTCTCAGAGCTTTGAAATTTGGCCTTATAATTGGAAAAAGAAGAGGCTGGACCGTTAACTTGGAAATATTAATAATAAGGCCTTGGAAACATATTCATACTTCAAAATATTTCTAAAAAGCAAGGGAAGCTCTGTGAAGTTTTAGAAGGGCAGATTTCTCCCTTAAAGATTGCTGAAGGAATTGCTATTTGGCTGACCAGAGGAAAAAATTACTATTCTACACTTTTAATCATATTATTTTGCTTGTGCAATAAATAAATATGTGTTAATCCAGTCCTGATGCTCCATTCTCCCAACATACACAGATGTTTTTTTCCCAGGACATTGATATTCATTTATTCATTGTATTTATATCTGGACAGAAAAGACCAAAGTACAAATTATAAGACAGAAGGTATGGCTCACTGACTCTTAGGGAAGAGAAATCAGTCTGCAGATCAGAAGTAAAAAAGAACAAGAAGAGACCACCTGAAGATCTGTGACAAGATTATGCAGTAGCATTAATACACTTTCTGCTTCAATAAATTAAGAAACCACAAAACATATTTTCTATCTGTCAAAAAGTTCAGCACATTTTGTCTGCTATTGTTTAAAATGTTGTGCAGAAGAGTCTTTAGACAACTAAATTTAAAACTAGACTCTTCTTATTGTCAACAGGGGAACTAAGTCCATAGGAAAGAAACAACCAGCTTTTGGCCAGATAGTAAACATAGTTACTCGGCAGTAAATCTTACTGATTTCAACAAAGTTTACTACTAAATGGCAACTATTTTCTACACTCTTGAGGAGAAGTTTCAGGGATTTGTCTTCTCTTGTAAGCTTGAAGGCCTTTATTCACGCTTTGATGTATTCAGACTTTTTGTTTTTTGCATAGGATGTCAGGTTGTGGGTTTCCCCCCCTTTAATGTTCACTAGCAATAAAAGACTGAAAGAGTGGAGAAAGAAGCCATGATGTAGATTTGTCTAGCAGTAATTGAAGAACAAATATAGCCTGCTGTGCTAACTCAATTGGGGGTCAGTAGGCACCTGCAGCTTTATTTCATTGTTGAAGGAGAAATAGGTGTATTTATGTTTCATTTTCAGAATACATAGATATGTATGGAAACTGAGCAATTCTGGCTCATCGCCAAACTAGTTTTGCTATTGTAGAATACCCTTGAGAGGTACTGTTGATTGTGATAATTGTACCAGTCAACTTAAGCAAGCCTATTAAACCATGAGCCATTCGCTTAGAAGCTTTATTCAGACAGAAATCAAACTCAGTCTAACCTGACATCATTCGATTTTTATAGGGAGATGGAGCTATCATTATGTTTTTCAGTCTTCTAAAAAATCTACATGAAAGGCCAAAGAATACATTTTGGAAGTGTACTTTCTCACTTTTAAGGTTGATTAAGGTGCTAGCGTGAAGAAGCTGTAACCTCCAAGTTGCCTTTGAATAACTTTAAAAAGCAGCCAAAGTCTCCCTTCAGAACCCCAAACACAACTGGTTGGCCACTGTGAAACAGAATGCTGGCCTTAATGGACACCCTGTGTGATAAAGAATGGCTCTTTATTCATTCTTCGAAATGAATAAGAATAGTTTGTGGTGAAACAAATCCATACCATAGAAGTATTTTTAGGCAAGAATAGTAAAGGAGTAAAAAGGGAGTTCTTTTATATATTAGGATGTAGTTGCCTGCTAAAAGTAAACATTTTATTTTCTTTCCTACAGCTTCAAGCCCAAGGGAGTATATATGTTAAAGGCAAACTATCCATAAGGCAAATGGGCCAATAATAGATATGCACTTAATTGATTTGTGTTTGAACTGGTTTGAATCAAGCAGGGCATGTTTGAAATCAGCCCGTGTTAGAGTTTGAAGGAAGCACTTTGTTCAAACACCGAGTTAAAATGTGAACCAAGCAAAGCAGTGTTCAAATAAACCTATGAAACACTCTATTCAATCCAAATTCAAAAGTGTTCAAGTCAAACTGAATGCTACGCCTGTTCAATGTAAACATTAAAATTCAAACAAAAAAGGACCACCAAAATTAAACCAAGCCAGAAAGATATTCATGCACGTTTCTATCCAGCAAGCTGAGTATTCCAGATGATAGAAAGAATCACCCTGCTCAAGCTAAGCATTTTACAAATCAGAAGTAATCTGAGATACTATGCATGTGTAATTTGTATAACGCATATAGAAAATATGAAAACTCTGTATTCAAAGAACCAGAAGTAGCAGAGGTTCTCCATAATGTCTGGAAGAAAGTGCAATGGATACATTGATCAATGCTTACGTGATGTACAGTAAACAATTTTCTGACTCCTATTAGCAGACTTGTTCTACAGCAATTAAGACATAGATCCTATACAAATATAAAGAATAATTCTCATCCTCATGTGCCATTTGTGAATTGCAGTAAGTTATTAGTCTGTTCTTTATATCATCACTTTGCTTCTGATTCTGTTACAAGAGACCAGAAGGCAACATTCTGTACTTTGCTTCAAGTTAGAGGACCTTGAGATTCAGGCAAAACAGCCAACACTCACCACAAAGCCTAAAAACAGCCTATACATATTAGTGCAACTTCTTGCATAGTTGTTTGAAAAAAATTCAGACATTAGATGCAAACACTGGTTTTGTTCAGGGCTGCATAACCTCTGCTCTGGCCAAGCTTAAAACATAGCTGCCCTGTTAGAAACTGCAGCTGGCGGGGATCAGTGAATTTCCTGCTTTTGTTGCTTCTCTTGAAAAACAGATGGCTAACAGGTGGAGTTTGTTGGCTTAAACAGCTGTTTGCACCAAAGACACGGTCAGCCCAGATTGCTTACAGTTATGATTTCAGTATCTAATACTTCTAAACATCGGTTACTTTTCTGCAATTTCAACTCAGCTTTTAGAGCTACAGTTTGCTTCCTTTTTATATAATGCAGCTGTAAAATGGTTTGAGATTTTTTAATGAAAAAATCAAAATAAATAAGCAATGTTGCAATTCTAGTGCAGAGACTGACAGGCATGTTGATAATGACATGACTTGTATATGGAAGAAAGAAGAAGAAAAGAGGAGGAAGATTTGTTTGAATTTTAATGTTTATGTTGAACAGGCATTGCATTCAGTTCAACTTGAACACTTCTGAATTTGGATTGAATACAGTGTGTTTCTGATAGGTTTATTTGAATGCCTATTTTAGGCTTTTCTATCCCACTTTTTCCACCCTTTAGGGGACTCAAAGCAGGTGACAAAGCTTTCTGTTTGTCTTCTCACAACAAACACTCCGTTAAGTACATGGAGCTGTGAGAGCTCACAAGAGAGCTGTGACTAGCCCAAGATCACCCAGCTGGCTTCATGGAGGAGTGCAGAATCAACCCCAATATTCCCAGGTAAGAGTCCAGCACCCTAACCACTAGACCTAACTGGTTCATATACTGAACATTTAAAGTACATTGTTGCAGAGTAACAGCAGCAATACAAAACATCTTCTATTGCTGCTTGTGACTCCGCAAATAAATCAGGCATCCATGCTTCATGCTCCATGCTCCCCCCCCCAAATGTAAAAGCTAATCTTACAATGCAGTTTTCAATTCAGCAGATAAGAATGTTAAATATTGATTTGGCTTCTCCTCTTCGTGAAACACATGAATGTTTTTGAGTTTAAATATTTATGGCACTTAAACCTCCTCTGCCAGTTAACAAATATTTAAAGCTTGTCTACTGTCAGAGTTAGAGAATATGTTCTCACTTGTGGAGTGAACTGTATAGAGTCCTATATGAGTTTTAATCAGCAGCACCTGTGTCTTGTTATGCATAAGTTGTCAAACCACAGTATAGCCACAGAACTCATTAAAATGGTAGCAAAAAGAGGAGGGGGACTCACAGAGTTTCATGGCTATTTTCTTCCCAGAATTCCTACTTAGGAGAATCAAAATGTTTAAACAGCACAGATATATGTTAAAAAATGAAGAAGGAGGAGAAGGGGTTGGCTTTTCTACCCGCTTTTCTCACCCATTTAAGAAAACTCAGAGCAGCTGACAAAGCTTTCTATTCTCCCCACAACAGAACACCCTGTGAAGTAGGTGGGGCTGTGAGAGCTCAGAAGAGAGATGTGATTAGCCCAGGGTCACCCACCTGGCTTTGTGGAGGAGTGCAGAATCAAATCCAGTATTCCCAGGTAAGAGTCCAACTCCCTACCCATTAGACCAAACTGACCAAATGATTGATGAAGTATTACTGTATTAGCTCATTAGTTTATAATTTGTTAAGTATGAACACTACAGAAAATATATATTCATACATTTGGGATTTGCACATGGCTGTAGCTCAGTTTTAGAGCAAATTGTTTGGAGAGCAGAACATCACTTGTTCAAATCTCCACCCTCTGCCTGGAAGTAGGCAATAACAAACTACTTCTGTATCTTTGCCAAGAAGACTGCATAGAGGTGCCATGGAAGTTCCCAAGCAGTCAACCAGAAGATCACTACAACTTGAAGGTTCACAACAACAAAACATACAAAGGTATCTTTCTGACAAATAACCAAGCAAGTAGTTAGAATCTGTAAATGGTTGAATTCACTTTAAAATATTCTTTAGCTGAGTGACAACACTTGCGATATGACATTTTTAAGCAGTTATGCATTACTTTTCTTTCTGCACATCCTGAAAATCTACCCTGTTCAGGCATCCTATTTTTCAGTCAATATTATTACTGCAGGTGGATAGGAACAGCAGCCTGCTTTAGATGTTCACTTACAAAATTGCTGATCTCTTGCATCCTCAAGAGGAAGCAGCTGAGACTTGATTCAAGTTTCCATTCTTAAAAGTATTATTATATAGTGAGAAGAAATGCTACAAAGTAAATATTGTTAATGCTCTTACTAAAACTGATTATCCACAGGATAGAATTTTTTTTACAGTATCTGTTACAGAGAAAAACATCAAGACCAGTTTTTGTATTATCATCCTGTTTTGATAAGCACTTGATGAAATTCTTTCACAGTTGCTTCTAGTGTCACATCACCTAGTTCCATATTTAATAATTTCTGTACTTCACAACTTTTGTATCTGTATTGAATATAGGTCTTGCTGTTGTATGTCAGCACACAGAGAGCTTAAAATATATGACTTTTGCCTGTTTGTAATCTCCTTAGGTCTTTTTACAAACTAGTCGGTGTTTTGATGGAACACTAAGTATGATATATAAATCAATGAAAATATTGCATAATAATGTGCTTATTCACACCTTCAGGAACAGCCTACTCTGTGATGACAAAAGCCACAAATTGTTTTATATTTCTGTTGTATCATAATTTGTCAGGGATTTTGGTGTTTTGAGTTCCCTATCTTACTCTAGCTCTGGTTAATGAGCACTTGGGAAATCGTGAAAAGCATTTTGAGAATAAAATAATTTACATTTGGTGTTTTTGCAGTCAGTAGCAACTCCTATAGTGGAGGCTTGCATATATTCAAGTGTCTTGGTTCAAAGATATGGACAAGACACTTGCATATGTGTTCAAACTATGTGTCTCTTCAATCAATGGTCTATATGGCTTACAATGGGCTCATGCCATGGACTTTCGGGATTATGAATTCCTCTGTAAGTGGAGATGCTAGCCTAGCTTAAACATGTAGCAATTCAGGCTTCTTTAAAAAAAACTTCCTTAGACCCAGCAGCTAGGCAATATTATCCTGTTTTCAACATCCCTTTCTTGGGCAAGATTTTGGAGCATGTAGGGGGAGATACACTGTGCTCTTGGACACCACATGTACCCACTTCCGATTCAGGATTGGAGCAATGCGTGTCATCTAATAATGACTCAGTGGCCAGAATTCCAGACTATGTTTACTGTACAGCCACAGTTGCTGTTCCAAAATCACTTCAGTATTCAGCTAGCGTTCCATCTGGGAATTGTGGCTGTACAGGGTAGTGTTCTACATGCAGAAAGGTTCTGATGGCACCGCAGAGACATTTCAGAATCTCATCTGAGTGGGCTCTCCCTGCTATCCTCATTGTAATAGTGTTCTGTTGTCACATGCTTATCATCCCAATCAAGAGCCGGTGTGGATATAACTTTAGGATCACAGGAACTCCAAATCTGGGCATGTGTCCTATTAGTTTCTGCACCACAATTCTGTTGGATATAAATTGTTTCCAAATGCTGATTAGCTTACAGGTAACACACTTTTAGTGTGGAAAAATTGGCAGACCAGGCTTGCCCCTTCTCCGTCTCCCATAGTTTCTCCTAGATTTCTCATTGATTCTCCCCATATAATTCCGGCCAAAGTTTGGTCTGCTCTAGAAGACAGTGGTCTATGCACAACAAGAGATTTTATTCAGCAAAAATTCTCTACAAAATCAATATACAAAATAAAGAGTTTAATAGGGAATTCCACCAACTGTTTTGTCTAAGCTTCAAACAAATAACGTGGGAAGTAGAGACCTGCTTAAATTTGAACATCTCATATAAAGCCACAAGGCTAAAACCAAAGGGATTTCCTCACTTCTATGTAAAATGCTATTAGATCACAATGAAAAAAATATGATGAGCTTGAAATCCATTTGAGAAACAGACTGCCCAATCTCTCTAGAGGGAACAAAACGGAATAAAATCCCTAGAAAATTCTTCATTTCTTTCAAATTGCAAGCTGAAAGGGAGGTCCCCCTAATTTTTTTTTTACCAATGGTACCTTACACCCCTAACATTACACAGGATTAATAACAGCTTATCACCTAAATGTTGGCACGGTTGTGATACCATCAGTTCATATTATCATATGTGGTGGGCCTGTCCAAGTCTCCAGAGATTTTGGACTGTAGTTCAAGAAACTCTCAGCAAAATTACATCCCAGGTTCTGTGTCTATCCCCAGCATTTTTCTTAAACTGTACTAATCCCATTAAAAACAAAGAATTAATTATTTCAATGTTAACAACAGCAAAAGCGGAAATTGCTCTCTATTGGAAAGCTCCCCATCTATTATCACGTGCTTATTGGCTGGAAAGGACTTGGTTTTGATTATCAATGAACTAATTTATGTGCAATGCTTGAAAATGCAAGCCTGCAAGAAACAGGAGTGGTTTATCAACTAATGGTCTCCTCTGCTGAACTTAGCCCCAATAGACCCTACTCTTCAACCACACAATCAATATACCCTTGGACTGATGAGGGACAAAATTAAATCCATCTTCCCATGTTGGCCATGAACATTCCCTTTTCTTCTTTTCATTTTGGAGTACATGTTTGTTATAATTCTCTAATCGTGGAAACCTTGCTATAGTCAAAGGTTTGTTATAGTTTTAGGATTCAAATTTCTATTATATGTCTTATTGTCATACATATTGTTTGTTACAAGTGTTATGAGGTTGTTATAAGACATTTTAATATTTTTTAAAAAAATGTTGATTGAGAAATACCTGGTCACAAAGGCAGACAGTTTTTCTAAAAGGTTAATTAGTGGGTAAATAGCGGGAGCACTTGATATGATTGTTGTTCCTTGTCCTCTCCTTTTGTATGAAGCTAAGTTAGATCTTCAGTGGTCCAAGGATCTAGCAAGGAAAATTACTATTGAAACATTTGGAACACCTGTAATGATTATGTCTCATTGTAGAGCTCTTGCAGACGATAATGTTAATTTTTCCTTGCCACCACTGCTCCAGCAGTGCTATACTGAGTAGTTAAGAGAGTTTTGCATCACAATCCATGTGGTAGAAGGAAGGAATGAGTTGACAGCCCACTGATGTCAGTATTCTTGTTCATGTTCATTATAACTAAAGTTGCTGTCTCTAGCATCTGATCTATAGTTAGTCTGGATACATCTCAACAGATGAGCCTCAAGTATTTGGACTGGATTCTTGGAGAGATATGTTAGAGTAAGATGGGTTGCTAGATAATAGCAGTTTGTATAAATACTGGAAGTATTCCATTTTCATTGTATGAATGCTGCTCAGCACTTCGCTACAAATGCTTTTGTCTAGCCTACTTCCAGTAGTATAAATGACCATGCAACATCCCTTTTCTGTCCAGAAGACTGCAGCTTGATGTTATCTGATATCAACACCAACATAAAAAGTCATTAATGACCTCTTCAAAAGGTAGATCTAATGTAAACCAGAGCAGCATTGTACAGAGTGGTTACCAGTGTGAGGTTAATTGAGACCCCTTAATACTCTTCCCAATGATATGATTGCATTTTGCCTTGCAAAGGAAAAGGGACATTTAAGCTTCTGTTAGGATCTAACATGATTTCCTCAGGAAGATATTGAGTGTATGATAGCCTGTCAGATCCAAGTTTTTCTGAATCAAAAAGATTTTATAGATCAGAATAAAGGGAAGATTTGGCTGTTGTTGGAACTTTATTTCTATTTTGTCCTAGTCAGCATGGCCAAAAATCAGGAACCTGGGGAACCACACATTTTTCATTCTTGATCTCAACTCACTTCACTGCCGTTTCAGGTTTCATCTGAAAAGTGACCTAGCCTTAGGCTTCATTCACAGATACTTTTGCACAATGTTTTTGTGACCGATGCACTTTGCTTCTGCCCCATTTCCTTGTTTAGTTCGGTTATGCAATGACTATTTCACCAAACTCATTTTAGCTTACAAATTTAGCACAACAAAGTTCACTTAACGTGACATTCCTGTTGTAGGGGTCTGATGATAAATGGGAATGCAATGAATTATTTATTCTGGCATGCTTGCCAACAAGCCCAGAAATAAACAAAAACCTTCTGTAGCCTTACCAAAAGTGCCTCCACTTAAGCAGGCATGTATGTATGTATTTATGTGTATGTATCTGTATGTATTACATTTATTTTCCACTCTATGCCCTATATCTTGGGGTGGCTTCAAACAATTAAAATGTATAAAAGCAGAATTAAAACAGATTTTAAAAGGCAAATGCAGTATAGTATTCAGCACAGCCGGATTAGTGCCTCCTGGTCAAAGACCTGAGCATATAAAGGAAGAGAGCATGACTTACCTCAGAAGGGAAGCCATTCTACCTCTTGGGGCTATTACAAAGATGACTCTACCATAACTATCCACCCCTTCAGCTTCTTATGATAGTAGCACCACCATCAAGTTGTTTAAGGCTTTATAAGTCAGAACACAAACTCTGAATTTAAATTGGTAGCCAACTGGTAAGACTAGTGTGATATAGATTCAGCCTGTCAACAGCCCTACTACTGTTGAAGCTTCCAAACTATCTTTAAGAGAAGCCTAACACTGAATGCATTACACTAGTCCTGTCTAGATTTAACAAATCATGGATTACTGTGGCTATAGGGTCTCCATCCATAAAAGCCAGAGCTCGCAGTAGGCATCCTTGGCCACCTTGTTTCAAGTAACAGAGATGAATCCCAGAGTATCTCCAGCTGTTCCTTTCAGGGGAAGGCAGTACCATAAAATACAGGACATCTCCCTACAACATAAACTTATGAACTTTTGCCACAGAAACAATCAAATGTTTTACTCTGTGCATTTCATGTAATAGAGAAAGTATGACCTTCATATGGTTTTTAGCGCTGTGCTGTGTAATGTGAAGTTGGACACTGACAAAGAAAGATTGAAGACATGTAGACTCTTTTGAACTCTGGTGCTGGAAAATGCTCCTCAGGCTACTACAGATAGCTAAAAAGATGGAGCAGCAGATTCTAGACCAAGTAAAACCTAAATATTCATTAGAAGCACAAATAACATTTAAACTGTCATACTTAGTGTACATAAGAAGACCAAATGTCACATAAAGCATTGTGGTACTTGATAAGTAGAAGGGAAAAGAAGAAAAGGACAGCCAGGGAGTAGATGGGTAGTCTCAGTTATGACAGAAATCAAAATCAGTCTGAAGGAAGCCAGTTTACATGTTTTTCAAGAATCAGCTATGACAAGATGACCTCAAAGGAAGCCAGAGATGACCTTCATTCTGAATTACTTTTACTGGTTCTCCTCAATGTTATGCAATGGTTAATCTGACTTGAGGTATGATGATTTCACTAGTGTTCCATTAACATCAAAATATAATCCAGTAGAACTGATCCAGAATTTCATTTGTAGCAGTTTTGGGGATATTATGCCATGTTCCAACTTTTGGATATAGCTGTGATATCCTTTATGAAGGAAACAAGATCTAGGAAAACACCAGTAGCTTTTGATTCTTCCAAGAGTGAAATCATTTGAAAAAGGATATTGCAGGTATACCTGAAAGCTTAGGTTCTCAGAAGAGCCCTGGAACACAGCATAACAGACCAAAAATTGCTTCAAATGAGATTGAATCCAACCGTGAAAGCCTGCTTACAACCACTGATCCAGGATTGGATCCACCAGTGAAAAAGCCACTGAGAAAAGGGGCCGGACCTAAGAAACCTTTTTCAGAACTCATCCACTCCCATTTTCTAAGGAAAAAAAATTCTAGGGAAGAATCTTGAAGAAAATTCAACTCAGAATCTTGCAAACAGAATAACTGCTAAGATTCCTATGAGGGCCTATAAATCTGTCATATATTAGAAAATCACAGCATAGCCTCTTTAAAAGGCACAGGGCGTTAATGTTTGAAGAACCTTAATGCAGATACAGGGAATTCAAAACACATATTCAAACAAGCCTTGTGAAAACATTCTGTCATTCTAGGTGACCTCTTATACTGCATATGCTAATATGACATGGGACTATGTTTCTAAAATTCTACAGTCACAGAACAATAAGTAGATATAAATAATCGATATTTTATGTTTTTGTGCAGCTTTGTATATTTCATAAACAAATAGTATTTAAATTATTGATATTTTTGCTTGCTTTTTTCAGCTTTGTCTGTAAACCAGACTTTTATTTAGAGAATATACATTTGTAACAGAAGCCTTTCAAGCAATGTGCACTTGTCATCCATCTGACAAAGATACTTTGTATGAGATTTTCATTATTTTGTGACGTTTGTGTTTTGTTTACATCACTTCAGTAATTCACTTCTGGGACTCAAAGTTGCATTTGAGGTTTAAACACACTGCAGGATGCCAAAAAAGCATCAGTTTCTTCTGCATTTGAAAGCTTCTGAGCCATCAAGTGATCAAAACCTGCCAGAATCAAACTTGAGAGCTGCCATTATAAATAAGGCACTGACAATTCTTATTGTGAAAGGTCATCCCAAGGGGTAAAAAAGCAAAGGAAACGGAATTGCCCTTGTACTCGGTAGCATAAAAATGTGTATACATTGCAGAGCTCCTTTGGAACTTTGTTTGTGTCACTGTTTGATTCAGATACAAATTTTTAGACATAGACATACTAGTCCTAGAACTAATTAATGTTGCTTTTGCTTTGAAAAAGAAATGCATAGCCAGATTTTGCATATAATGTATTTTAAAGGATAACAGCATGATTGAATTTTTTTATAAATGCTATCTTTGTGTTTACATGATACTGAGATCACTATTAAACACCACGAAAAAGCCTAAGACTTTGCTCTTCCACTGTACTGAATTAGATTGATATATTATGCCACAGTGCAAACCTGATAATTTATTCCTTAAGGACACTTAGACAAAGAAATTCTTCTCCATTGTTTTCTCCTGCAGTCTCTCCCAAGACAGGAAATAACAGGAGGAAGAATTAGGAAGAACTGATTCATGCCGCCTGATTATTGTTGTGACCCTGCTGTATTGCATTCAACCCATTAGCAACTTTCTCTGTAATCAGCCCACACATATAGACAGCTTGAAAAACACTCCCATCTCTCAGAGCTCTTGTGATATTTCCATAAAAATACTAAATCTGAACTTCTTATTTTCATCAGGCTTAGAAGCAAGAAAAATGCTTTGAGTTCTTGAGAAGTAGATGCAATACAAGTATACAAAATGCTTTGTCATTTTGTCATGAAAAAAGATAGTGCAGTTATCACTGCTGAATAATAAATATCACAAACTTTTACCAATAATATACTACTACTTTTACTAAATCAGTAACATCTTATAGTATTTTAAAATTTCCATTAAAGAATTTCTTCATTATGGATTATTAGGAGATGGGAGTTTCCAATGACTGACATTTATACTGATTGTTTTCCTCCAAAGAATTAATGTTCTTCAGGCACTATTATAAGGAACACATGGTGTTATTCAAATCCAAATGTGCCATGGCAGAAGAATGTAATAAGGATGCTGGTTATCTTCTCTACTATATTGCTTTCAGCATAGAATGAATCTAAATTCAAATTGCTATCTACATTCTAGAACCAAATACCTTTTAACTTATGGTTACTACTATACATTGTATCAACCACGATCCAAATATTCAACTGAGATTTGAGAAGCATTTCTACAATAATATTTAAGATCTGTTTCTTCTGTGCTGATAGATAATGGAACAAACATTCCTATAATGTCCAATAATGGACAAATCTTTCTGTTATCTGTAGCTCCCCATATCATACACAGATATGATGAGACTCAGACCTTCAGGAATAGCTTTTAAGGACAAATGGTGTGACAGGATAAATAACTCACAGAATTATGTCATACCAGGCAGGATAGTGCTTAGCAGATGATGAATTCTGAATTACTCCTATTCTTCAACAATCAAAGCTACATGGAAGAAGAAGAATTGCCTTTTGTACCCCGCTTTTCTCATCAATTTAAGGGGACTCAAAGCGGCTGACAAAGCTTTCCATTATTCTCCCCAGAACAGAACACCCTTTAAGGTAGGTGAGGCAGGCTGTGAGAGCTCAGAAGGAGAGCTGTAACTAACCCAAAGTCATCCAGGTGGCTTTGTGAAGGAGTGTGGAATCAAACCCAATATTCACAGATAAGAGTCCAGCTCCCTAACCACTAGACCAAACTGGCTCCCAAAGTTAACTTTGTTCCTTCTACCCTTCATGGAAGAAGTAATTTTCCATGAAAACACAGAAGTTCATTAATGATGTATTCCTTACATGTTGAATATATACATCAGTATTTCACAAGTGTCTATGATGATCAAGTTCTAAACATTTTTTAAAAAAGATAAAAGAGTCTAACTTGCTCAGGCACATCTCCCAATAATTATTTCTCAATATTTTTTTTAAAAAAAACCTTCTCTTTCAGAGCTTGGTTTCTTCATAAAATCCAAGTACTCTCAGAACGGTACGTTGACTACTTACGTGAGTGTATGTTCTCTTGGATCCAGCCGATTCACGCTGGGTAATGTCACTCATCCTCTTGCCCGACTGAACGAAACAATTTTTCTTCTCCACCAATAGGAGAAGCCTCCTCTGCCCCCTGACCCTGCTCCATCTCTGACCCCCCAGTTTGTCGGGTGAGACCCGAACCTTGCTCCAGGCTTGGAACCTATACAGGCAAAGAAGACGGAAGGAAAGAAAAAGAGAAAAAAGGGCAGGACCAGGGAACATCAAAAATAACATTAAAAAGCATACCTATGCACCCACCACAAAGGGCGGGTCGTGAATCGGCTGGATCCAAGAGA
>MTQE01001134.1:52222166-52238270 GCA_014337955.1 Aspidoscelis marmoratus | reverse complement strand
TGGTTTTTGGAGGCCAGGTCAACGTTCCAGTTCTTAAGCCACAACGCTCTCCGTGTGGCCGTAGAAAGTCCGGAAGCTCTGGCGGCCAGTTGCATAATGTCTACAGAGAGATCAGCAGATAAGGCCATAGCTCTTCTCAACGCCTCAACAGCCTCTCTGGATGGGTCTGACAATGCTGGATCATTAAGCAGCTCATCCGCCCATTTCACCCCTGCTCTAGCGACCAGTGAACTAGTTGAGGACGCTCGAAGGATTAAGGATTCCGATTCAAAGGCTTTTCGGAGCATAGACTCCATCTTCCTTTCAAGATGGTCTTTTAACAGCGATTCAGAGTCCCTTGAGACCACCTGTTTAGATACAAGCTGGGTAATGGGCGCGTCCACAGAGGGAACCGCCCATTTGCTGTCCAGGTGGTCCTGTGGCAATAAGATCTTCTTCAGAATCACTGGGACCCTCCTGGCAGTAGAGGGCTCCCGCCACTCCTTTAATATCAGAGACTCGAATATTGAAGGGATGGGAAGAACCTTCTCTTCCACTGGGGGGACCCATAACAGCATGGCCGCCTCCGAAGAGACCTCCTCCTTAGACTTAGGGAAAGAGAGGGCAAGGGTCTCTGCCGTCTGGTTGGCCACAATCACGTATTCATCGAAGGAGACCAGCCTGGGGGTCAAAGGGGCCTGGCCCTGCAGCTCCAACGAGGCCTCTTCAGCTGTTTCCAATAATTCCCCCACATTCTGCCTGATTTCTGACTCCAAGGAGGCAACTGAGTCCCAATCAGCCGAGGCAGCCGACCTGGAAGACGGACCAGGGCGGGAACCAGCCACGAAGTCGCCAGAAAATTCTTGCCGGACAGGGGGTAAACCGGTGCGGACTTCTCCATCTGTTGCCCCCACAGGGCCCTGCAGGGAGAACACCGAGGGCTTGGCCTTCTTGGAAGCCTTCCTGTTAGGCTTTTTGACCGGCGAAGGGTCTGATGAGGAAGATCCCGGTGAGGATGGAGATGGGGACCTCACCCTCTTCTTTTTGGCTTTCCTACAAGGCTCGGGGGCCCCCACCAGGACTGAACTAGTCGCGGTATGACCCTCCAGGGAAACTTGAGGCTGTACCGAGGCCTGCGTGATCAAGGGGGAAGCTCTCAGTGAAGACAGGACCTCAGCTACGATCAAATCCTTGAGGGTGTTAGCTAAACCAAAAATATCTGTCAGATCATGTCTGGGAGGATTAGCAGACCATATTGGCATAGTTGATGGACCTGCAACAGCTTCCAGCGCCAAGGATGGCGATGGATTGTGGTGGACCTGGGCAATATTCATAGAAGGGACAGGCTGGGCCTGGCCTTGTTGCTGGGCAGATTTCGCCTTCTGGCCTTCCATGGATGGTGTGGAAGCCTTTTTTGGCTTAGGCACGGTGACCTTGGGCTTCACAACCTTGGGTGCTTCCCCTTTCTGAATTGAAGGCTCATTGGGCGTCTCCATCCTGACGTATGTCTGGAAGACACAATGGGAAAGGGATACTGAGTGCCAATTAAAGGATAAACTAATCTAGAAAGAAGGATGGCAATGGATACTAATTTTACTATGACAGCCAAAAACCGGGAGGAGGTAGGCCTCAATATGGCGGCCGGCGCCAAAAGGCATATACAAAATGGCGGCCGCCACGTTGATCATGCCGCCCGAAGGCTCATGCCCTCGAAGACTAAGGGAGAGGCGTGTGCGCTGCAGCGCCTTTAGGAAACCAGGCTTACCAGGGGGAAGTGCTGTGGATCGAGAGGCCTGGTTGAAGGCGGCAACGAAAAAAGGAGGCTGTCAAAGAGGCGGCTATATTTACAAAGCGCGGAGTGGGAGCTAACTGGCCCGCCGCTCACTGAACCTCGGCCCCCGCGATGCGCCTTGACGGGCACTGGGCGCCCAAAAAAGGGGCCAGCAACCCAGGCTCGCAATCTGCCGCCGCTCCGGAGCCCCTTAGTAGCGGGCAGCGGCAAGACGCGGCGTCCCAGACTGAGGAAGACGACGACGCCGCTGAGAGAGGCAAGCGCGCTCGCTAGCCAATGCCGGATGAGAGAGAGGCCCTCTCTCTCTCTCTCTCTCAGGCGATTCCCCGCTTCTCTCGGCAGGGAATCGACACCCGGGCCGAAAACTGACAGCGCGCTCGTGGCTCTTAAGGCAAGACGAGGCTTGAGTTCCCAAGTAAGGGGGGAAAACAAACCGCGCCGTTTACCGCCAGGCGGAAGGTCCGGTTAAGGCCGACCTTGACAGGGCAGGGGATGGGGGTAGCCCTGACAGAACTAATCCCCCCCAAGGACTATTGAGGGGACGGAAGGGCCCACCGCGCCCCCGATGAAAGAGGGAAACCCCCCCCCCACGCCACTAACTATCTAAGGGGTAGATAGGGAAAGGGGAATAAAAACCTACCAGATGAAATACAAGGAAGAAAAATAGAATTAAGAGGGAGAAACACGGAGCACAAGCTCTGCACAAGCAGTCAGTCGAGCGAACGCGACGAACTGGGGGGTCAGAGATGGAGCAGGGTCAGGGGGAAGAGGAGGCTTCTCCTATTGGTGGAGAAGAAAAATTGTTGCGTTCGGTCGGGCAAGAGGATGAGTGACATTACCCAGCGTGAAGAGGCTAGATACCAAGAGAAAATCCTCATCTAGATTTCCATGAGATTGGTGCGCCTTACTTTCAGGGACTTCATGTCTAATTAAAGAGAAGGGTTTTACTGTGCTTTACAAACCCTACACTCTACACTGGTCTGAATCTAAATCAGATAAAATAATTGCAGTGCTCTTTCAGGGCGCACTGTATCTTACAACATAAACATGCTGGCATTGGTATGCTGATTAGCACTTCTAATGGGCTAACAGTTACTGCCCCAATAGGTTATGTAAGATACAGAGTAGTTTATGAAGCTAAAAATGAGATAAAGATAACCATATTCCTTTGAAAACTCTATTTTCATTTTCTTAATAGAGATATAAGGCTGAGACAGATAGTCATATTCAAGTTAGTCTGTTGTATTATTATAAAACAGTAGTTAAGGGATTCATTCTCACAAAAAATATGGACAAAATTTAAAGATAGTTAAAGAGAGATTAATTTAGTGAAGATAATGTAATAAAGGAAACTGCAGTGTTTATATAGATCCCAATTGCTGATAGCCCTACTGACCTTTAATTCCCCCTGGCGGCAATGTGATGGAGAGACAGAAAGAGACAGGTCACCTGAAGCTAGTAATGCAGCCCTCATTGAATCTCCATTCCAGTCAAGCCAGGTGCAAATAAATTTTATGCTTCTACAGTTGTACCTCCTTCTACATAGGGAAGTCCACAATTATTTGCTTTTCAGTTATTGTTATTTATTAGACATTTTCTTTCTCCATGTTCTATATTATTGTATTTTTCCCTTGTGTTGTAATCTCCCCTGAGACCTTAGGATACAGGGCAGTTATAAATGTAGCAATAATTGTAATAATTTGCAAGAGTCACTTTCAGTGTTAAGACTGAGTCATTAATAATACCCAATACATTACATTTAGGTTGTTTAGAAATATTATACAATAGCCAAGCACAGCTTTTAGTGGGCTATGAATTAACAATGAATTTTAACAATATATTTTTTACGAATATTCAGATTTACAAGTACTATATTAGGGAATGAAAATAAAATCAGCATTGGCCTTTGCTTCTAAACATGAATGAAAGTCTGGACTAATTTTCACATTTACATAAATGAATTATTTAATTGATGAAAAGGCGATAAACACATTAAGCTTACTTCAAATACCTGAGGAAATAAGTCCTCCTTCCCTTTCTTAAGTATTCCCTCAAGAAGATGGCATCCAGTAAAACCAAAGGCAAAAAATGCATCTCAAGGATCCAGGAAAATGTAGCAGGTACAATGTAGGAAAAATAAAAACCAAGCACAAAACTTGAAAGCTACTTTAAGCAGGTCCCACTTTGGCATCAGAAAGTCAATTCATTCTGCTTAGCAGCATTCAATTCTCAATAACATTTTGTTCTGAGTATAAGTCAAGTTATTCTAGGCTGTGAAATTGTCAGGAATGATGGATGAGTATCACCCTTCTGCTATCTTTTTGCTTCTTCCTTTGAGATTTGCAGCTGCTGACTACAACACTCTTTTTTTTTTTGGTACAACATGGCAAATGAACAACAGTAATTATCAGAGAGCCTACACTACAATTATTCAAGCACAAAACTTTGTACTGACATCTGTAAGACATGGAACATTCAAGACTGATTAGCAATAGTATTGTAACCTGTTTTTATACTAATGTGCACACAGTGTAATTTTCACACCATGTTGCATTTTTTCTTTCTCCTCATATGTTTTTAAACATATCTTTTAAAGCGGGTTTCTACCACTGTTCAGTAAAGTTGTGTAGTATCACACCATCATTTCACAGGAGGCTGATCGGTTATTTAAGAACAAACTTATTCCATTCTTAAGTGGGGATGAGAAAAAATGTTCATCATCTTCACAATTCATTCTAACTGAGATGGTTTGAAACTTCGTGGTTGAATCAAATATTGGCTATATTTGATGAATGACCTTCACATGAGAAGGAGAAGCTTTTGTGCCTTCTTTCTATCCAAGCTTCAGATAAGATTTGGAACAGATTCACATTAGAATTACCTCAGATTCAGAGGTAGTAGCAGGAATTCAAAAAGAATTAGAAGCTTAGCAAATTTGAAGTAGTTCCATCCCATGCACTTTGATGTGAAGCAAATGGGAAAAACAGATTCATGTATAACCCTATTCTTAAGTAGAACTTGTTCTCTTTTTTGCTGCCATTATACTCAAGAAACAGGCTAAATAAGCATTCCTGTGAGTTATGGGAAAATAAGTTTATACATGCTCTTTATTTCACAATAGTTTTGTGTAAACAAAAAAATAGCAACTGCATGCATGGAAATTAAGCATGGAGCGAATAAACATGCAGCAGTACCAATTATGGTCTTGCTAATTTGGAACTGATTATGCTCTCACTCAGTCAAGTCCCATGTCTAAACATTTTACTCATCAGCAAAAGAATGCAAGTGTACTAACCCTACTCTTTTTTAAAAAAATAAGCAGATGCCTACCTTTTGTTTTAACATCAGCACAGAAGAACTAATCCTGTCCCTTTCTGGACAATCTTCTATGCAGAAAGAAAAGAGAAAGACAGACAGGATATACAGACCAACTATTACCAGTTGGAGGAAGGAGTTTAGAATGGTTGGAGCAGATCACAAGAATTCACTTTAGATTTTTGTTAATTATTTCTGGGGGGGTTTCCACTGACCTCCCTTAATCCGGATCTAAGATGATCCAGATCTAAGGAATGGGTCCTTCAACTAATCTGGATCTAGTAGATTCAGATTAAGGGTGGTACCCAATGAATCCCCATGGGTGGTGCAGTACAATGGGTGCTAGCCTGCCCACAGTAGAAATGCCAGAGCACCCATGTGTCAAATCCGGATTGACCCACGTGGGGCCAGCCCGTCACCCCAGGTTTTGGGTGGGACAGGGGGTGCAATTTCCATAGATGCTCCGGCAATTCTTTGAAGATTCTCCGGAGGGATCTGCTGCAAACTTCAAAGATTCTCCAGAGTCTTTGACAAAGGTCCAGAGGATTGGCATTGCTCTCATATGGTGTCCTCTTCAGAACCTGTGCTATTCTTTGGAGCTGGCTTTGGAGCCAGCTTCAGAGTCAGGTTCGGAGCCGGCTTCGAAGATTGTGCACAGGCTTCAGATCTTTGGGTTTCAGAGCAACCCCCCATGGGTGCGCCCTCCCCCAGAGCCACCCCTAGACCCCATTGCCCGATCGTGATGGAAACACGCTCCGTATAATCCGGATTTGATGCCCAAAGACCCCATTTAAGGGGGTCTACAGGAAATCCAGATTATAGGTCCTGAAGGACCCATTCAATCTGTATTTCCCTAGAACTGGTGGGGAAAAAATGTGGCTCTAATGGAGTGTGCAGTGGAAATGAGGTCTTCCTGCTCTTCCTTAATGGGTACTTAGTGCTAGTGGACCCCCCCCCCAAGTGAACAATGCACTTAAAATGTTTTAACTTTTTTAGTGCATCTTCTCTGCATTTGTTCCATCAGTACAGCAGATTCAATTTTAAAGTGTGCGGTAAGCTTTCAGTGTACAGAAGTGAGTCCAACAAGGTAGGGAGGTTTAATCAATACACTGGGTCTCACGGATATTCCAGTAATACTGGAACAAATAAAATAATACTTTTCTGCCTTGCATGAAACATTCTGTTTTTTAAGTTGTAACTTAGAATCTAAGTATGCTGCTTACATTTTCTCCATTGTTATTAGTGTGTGTTCCCTACATACTAGATATTACATTACTTTAAAAAAAATGGATTTCTTGCTTTTGTTTCACTTTATATTGCATTGGAACTCCTCAACAAAAATTCCTTTTCTTTTATGTGCAAAGTTTATCTGTTATCAGTGTAACAACAATTTACATAAAAGAAGTATCTAAAAATACTCCATAAGTTTCATCCTGATCTGCATAATTTCTTGTTACTGTAGTTACTAAATAGGCTGTCTTATCAAATGAATAGTTGTGCTGTGAGACCCACATAAGTTTCATAATAACAATGAAAAATAGAAATAAATTAAATTTAAAATGTATGCATTTAGACTTAGAATCCAAAGATTCACTCAGAAATTTTGTGTGATCAGAACGTTTTAAGCATGCCATTTAAGGATGTCTTGAGAATGGTCTCTGCAGTACAATAGTGAGGCTTGTGTGTAGCAAGACTTGTGTTCCCTGCAGGTCTCTAAAGATTCCAAGCAAAAAGAAACAAGTTGCTTGCTGTTTTATCTCTTTGCTCTCTACATTTTATCTCTATTGTTTTAGCAGCCATATAAAGGTGATGGAAGCAGGAGGAAAGCTCCTCAGTTTGCATGCAATTCATTTGTATTTTCAGTCTGAAAATACTGCACTCTCTTCATCTAAAGCTATTCATCTACAGAATAATTTTAGCACTAGGAGAAAAATTAAAACACTTATTCAAACATCAATTTTCCATTAATAGATTTGTAAATTGCACGACACTGCGGAGAAATTGTTGGAAATGCTGTTTTTGTATGCATTTTAAGACTGTCTCTTCCTTCCTCCTCTTACAATAAAGATGCATTCCCATTCTCATGATATTACAGTATCACTATGACAACAATAGTACTGTTTTAAAAATGCTTAGAAAAGAGAATGACAGTGATCTTATCTGTGCAGTCTGTCTGCAAAGGAGGAGAGAAGCTGAAAGGAAGATGAAGAGGGGCAAAACACTGTCAAATGCAAATGCACATACAATGTTCTTTGATACCTAGATAATGTAATTATTAAAAGATACTAGATGCATGCAATTTTGGCTTTATCGTTCATTCAGCTGGGTACTTTGTCACACAGAATTTTAAGAAGCACAACTTCTACGTCCATCAGAGAACAAAATATTTAACACTAAATGCTTTCCCTGTAGTTTGCCAATTCCAGTGAAAATAAATGCATATTTGTACACAAGAGAGAAAGAGATAAACCACAACAAAAATGTTAAGCATAAGTATGCACAAGCTATTAAAATAGTTGTTTCATGGATCACTACTTTGTCATGGCAGAATGGCTTGTCTAAGTCAATGAAGTTATGAGCTATGCTGTACAGAGCCCACCTAAAATGGCACACCATTCCAATATCTTTGCCAAGAAACCTCATGGAAAAGCACTAAAGGAAAAACGAGATGACGCTCCAAGATGAACTCCTCAGGTCAGAAGTTGTCCAAAATGTTATGTACAAGTATATCCAGAAGGAACTGGGCCAAAGCATGCTAAGATACTTGCTTACCTATGGAACCTGGAATGTAAGATCTATGGGTGTTTCTGCATTGGCCACCGAGAAACGGATCTGAGAAGGCCCCACCCGTCCACACACGTGCGGGGAGGACGTATTCTGCTGGATGGATCCTCTGGGTGCTGTGCGGAGGCCGCAGCACCCATTCCAAAGGGCATCCAGTCTCCTGCGCCGTCAATGCTACCCCCGGAGAAGTAGGACTGGAGCATGCAGCTGCCAGTGACTGTATGTTTCCCCTGGCACGTGGCTCACGGGGGAAGGGCAGAAGGTGGCAGACTGGCCTCCTTCTGCTCTTCCCAAGATGGCAGCCGCCGGCACATCCAACCCCTCGCCTCTCCACGTGTGGAAGTGTCCTGCTTCCAAACAGATCGAGGCAAGGGGCCAGATGGAAGACCTAATTTTCAAGGTCTTCCCGGAGGCCGGATCTTTCAGAGGCGAGACCCCATTAAGAACGGTTCTCACGTGCTGGAGTGCAGAAGCGGCTGCTGCGGAGGGTCCCAGATCTGGTCTCCAATGCAGAAGGTAAGTACTGTATGTGTCCTGTATGTGTCCTATATGTGTTCTTAATGGGGTTTCCACAGCCAGTGCGGAAACACCCTATGAACCAAGGCAAGCTGGGTGTGGTCAAGCAGGAGATGGCAAGATTAAACATTGACATCATTAATGGGTACTTAATGGGTACTTTTAGTGACAATGGAAAAACACCTTAGAAAGCATTGCTAACAAGGCTAAACTGCTACACTCAATATGCCAGAAAATTTGGAAACTTGATAGTATTCGGAAAAAGCATTGTTCCAAGAAGGGCAATGCCAAAGAATGTTCAAAGTACAATTTCTGCTTATTAAACACACTAGCAAGATTGGGAAAGGCCCTGATGCCAGGAAAGATTGAAGCCAAAATGAAAAGAGGATTGCAGAGAATGACACAAAAGCAACAAATATGAGCTTGGCCAAACTTTGAGAGGCAATGCAGGACAGAGTACTATGATCCGTGGGTGACAAAGAGTTGGCTACAACTGAAATAACAGGAACAATCTGGATCTGAAAGTGTGACAGCAGCTTGAAGGCTAGTCATTGTTCTTAGTAAAAAAAAAAAATCACTTTTAGATCTGTATGAATAGCTTCTGGGGCCCAAAAGGAACAAAGGAACTTTATATGGCTTTAGGCTTGTCCTTACAGAGTGATGGTTTAGTAGTAATTTAGCAAAAAATCCAAAACATCCTCTTCAAATGTTGTAGGCATTTAATGCAGCATTGAATAATATTATTTTATACATACATCAGTTCAATCTAAAATGTAAATTACTGTATATAATAGTGCAGTGTTTTCCTAGGTAACTTTTTCAGTTTCAATAATTGCATTACAAGAACAATCCTAAAACCCATTTTTTAACAAATGCACACATTATAAAACTTTAAACAGCTGCTCAAGTAACATCAAGCTCCCAGCATTGGCCCCTCCCTCCCAACTGCCACTAGAAGGGCCATGAAGGAACCATCTTGCCTTGGGAGAGGAAGAGAGAAGGAAGCTGGGTGAACACCTTCCATCAAGCTCCCAGCATTGGCCCCTCCCTCCCAACTGCCTCCAGACGGGCCATGAAGGAACAATCTTGCCTGTGGGGAATGGAGGAGGAAAATAAAATAAAAGTTTTTACCTTTGTAAGGACTCTGCTGCCGCCAGAGCACCCCTGTTCCCTCCCACACCATTTTCCTTTTGTATCTTGTCTCTTTAGATTGTAAGCCTGAGGGCAGGGACCTGTCTAAGATTAATATAATATTGTAACCCGCCCAGAGACCTTCGGGTATAGGGCGGGATAGAAATACAATAAATAATATTATATAAACTTCCTGTGGTTATTTATTTTAAAAATTTCTATATTTCTATAAAAACAAGATTAAAAGCAGTTAGTTCTAAACTTCAATGAAGATACAGGCAGGTCAAAAATACAGCACAAAAGTGCACAAAAAATACAGCATATATCTAAATACAAAATAGAACATTAAGGGGTTTTCACCACTAGCACTAAGGACCCATTAAGTACCCATTAGGGAACCATTAAGTACCCATTAGGCTCAGGGCAGGAAGACCCCATTTCCACTGCAGACCCCATTAGAGCCACATTTGTTTCCACCACTTCTAGAGAAATCCAGATTGAATGGGTCCTTCAGGACCTATAATCCAGATTTTCTGTAGACCCGATTAAAGGGGTCTAAAATGGAGTCTTCAGGCATCAAATCTGGATTATACAGAGCATGTTTCCACTGTGATTGAGCAATGGGGTCTGGGGGGGGGCTCTGGGGGAGCACACCCATGGAGGGGGTACTCCAAAGCCTAAAGCTCCAAAGCCTGTGCACAATCTCCAAAGCCGGCTCCAAAGAATAGCACAGGCTCCAAAGAGGACCGCACGTGAGAGCAATGTCAATCCTATGGACTTTTGTCAATGGCTCCAGAGAATCTTCAAAGTTTGTGGCAGAACACTCTGGAGAATCTCCGGAGCTTATGAGATTGAGATTCTCCAGAGCCACTCTGGATAATCTTCTAAGAATATCTGGAGTGTCTAAGGAGATTGCACCCCATTCTCCCAAAAAACTGGGGTGATGGGCGGGCCCCATGTGGGTTGATACAGATTCACCACAAGGCCAGGCTAGCATCCATTGGGACACATCAGGTGCCTCCCTTAATCCAGATCTACTAGATCTGGATTAGTTGAAAGACCCATTCCTTAGATCCAGATCATCTTAGATCCAGATTAAGGGAGGTCAGTGGAAAAACCCTCTAAGATAAAATTTGAAAGGTAAACTACTCAGAACAGATGCTGCCAAATGGTGGCATTTCTATACACGTATGTTATACAGCACAGGAGGAAACTACACACCCAAACCAGATTTATTCTAAATAGAGTAGTTTATTAATGGGAAATAACATGTGAGAAAATGTACATGCCATGCTCAAAATGTGATGTTCTTCCTAACAATTTCATTCTCACACTAGATTATTACATAAAAGGGAAGTTTAATGAATACATCGATCCAAATTAATTAACTAAATCGAGTTCGGGAACTAGTCCAAAATATGGCAATCAGATCAATCACTGGTGATCATATTACATCAATAGTAAAATCGCTCCATTGCCTGCCAATTAGGTTCCGGACAAAGCAAAAAGTGTTGGTTATAACCTTTAAAGGCTTACATGGATTGGTTCAAAGTGACCAACAGAATAGTCTTCTCCAACATAATCCAGCCTGGACACTCAGGTGCTCAGGGAAATTAGAACAAGATGTGATGTGACCCAGAAGTTTTTTCTGCAGCTGCACCCAAGCTATGGAATAACCTGCCAGAACAGATTAGTCAGCTTACAATGCAGTAAAGACCTATCTGTACAAACAGCGGAAAGAGAAATTATAGGAGGTATCAGAACATTTTAAATGTGCTCAGTAGTATATTATAATATGTATTTATTATGCTAGATCAAAATGAAGACATGTATTTAAAGGCTGTTTTATTATATAAAGAATAAACAAACTTTATGGGCACAATCTCCTGGCTATTAAGAAATGTACTTTATCTTTTTTAAATTTATTTTTTCTTTGGTCACTTAAATTTTAATTTCATACTTCTGTAAATTGCCCGGGGCTCTATTTCAAAGGCTATTTAAAATATTAACAATATAAACTGAAAAGGTTGAAATGACAGTGAAGTTTTCCCTAGCAAGGACCTGTAACACTTCTCTCAAGGCATTCATGTTCACACGCAGACATAAATACATAAATGTCACTATTCTTACATTTTCTCAGGTGTACATAAGAACATAAGAACATAAGAGAAGCCCTGCTGGATCAGGCCACAGCCCATCTAGTCCAGCATCCTGTTGCACACAGTGGCCCACCAAATGCTCACAGGCATCTCAAGCAGAGACAAGGACAAACCTTCTCCTGCTCTCGAGTCCCAGCAGATGGCCTTTGAAGCGCCCCAGTTCCTCCCCCCCCCCCAGCCTGGAAGATGCATCTAGGCATTCGTTCTAGTAGCCATTGATACATCTGTCATCCATAAATTTGTCTAACCCTACCTTAAAGCCATCCAGACTGGTAGCTGTCACCACCTCTTCCGGCAGCACATTCCATAAGCCAATGACCCTCTGGGTGAAGAAATACTTCCCCCTGTCAGACCTTATTCTCCTACCCATCAGCTTCATAGAGTGCCCCCTGGTTCTAGTGTTGAGCGATAGAGAAAAGAAATTTTCTCTATCCACCCTTTCTATACCGTGCATAATTTTATATACTTCAATCAGGTCCCCTCTCAAACGCCGTCTCTCCAGACTGAAGAGGCCTAGACGTTGCAGCCTGGTTTCGTAAGGGAGGTGTTCCAGACCCTTAATCATTCTGGTTGCCCTTCTCTGCACCTTCTCTAGTTCCACAATATCCTTTTTGAGGTGTGGTGACCAGAATTGTACACAATATCTCCAAATCTATCTTGAAATTGGCTTTTGGTAAAAATTAGCAACAATTCAAGAACTTTTTTAAAAAATATACTGTTGAATGATTATAGTGCTTTTTACCACTGCTTTCTTTTTTGGTTCTTTAGTGAATACAAATGAACTGTTCTAAATTTTGCTGCATTAGATAATAAATACACATTTCTTTAAGCAATGTTGAAATGCTTCATCATCAAAAGATCCTTCAGACTGCTTTGAAATGATTCTGAGAAATCATAGTACCCTCAAAAAGAAAGAAGATTTAAAATTGCTATTAAATGTTACTCTTCTAAAAGTGGTTATTTTAAAAAATGAAAGAGGTACAAGAAACTTGAGAGTGAAGAGAGACTTTGTTACCATAGATACTAGGCAGGTGTGTCATTTTCAACTATAAGCATACATATGATAAGAGGCTGCTCTTTGCAGTGACACCTGAATAACATATAGAAGATGTGAAGAAAAGCAAAGATAAGAGGAGAAACTGAGCTGATCTGTAATTCAGTCTTTGAATTCCTATTAAAACAAAGAAAGAACAGGGTTTTTAGAATTTAGTGGGCTGTGATCTCTCCAATCTGTTCACCCATCACTCTACCACCTTTTGCATAGATATTAATTCCAAATGTTCTATCAATGGATCACATTTCTAAACATCTGAAAGACTCTATCTTCCCCACCTTCTTCCCAGAACCTTGACTTCAATGTGCAGAAATTGAGAAATGTTAATTTCCCCAAGGAGATAAGCAACAAAAATATTGGATGGGGAAAAGAAGAGGAAGGCATGGAGAGATACAGTGCAGTTAGTAAACAGCTGTATAGAAAAGCAAAAAAGTGTTTAAAGTGCATTTCAGAGGAATTTAATGTATATTAATGATGCATTCTATGAAACTGGCAGGATGTCAGACTTCACTATATCAGCAAATTGTATCTTTCTACTAGGAATCTTTATGAACAGAACAGAGAAAGAAGTGTCACTTTTAGAATAGCAATTTGGTCCACATCAGCTATATTCTTTCTACTGCTCATTGGAGGACACTTAAAACTATTCCTATTTGTTTAGTGAAGGTTCTTCAGCTCTGGGAATCAAATACATAACTGCTTAGCCAGCCACAACATAAATGCATCCAATTTTGATTATGTACCCCATAGGTTAAGAGAATTATTGCAATACTTTATTCTAGAACCCATAATTCACACTAACCCTAGGCATACCTAGGGCTTCTATTGGGCTTGCTGAAAAATCAGATAGAACCCAGTAATTGAGTAGTTATGTAAGAATATAATTATCTCCTACGATACACAATACTAGGATGTTGTGAGGCATTTCCAAGTTTGCAAGACTATATAAATTATTACTAGGTTACTAGGAAGTAGTAATCACTATGAGCCCTTCCTCCAGATATTAAGAATAATGTAGCCTGTCATTATTCACTATATTAGATTCCTAGAAAACCATTAGTTTCAAATTCTTAAATATTGTACAGGAAAGATTTTTTGCTAGATAGGATAAACAGGCAGGTGTCAGCCACAGGCAACAAAAAAAAAAAACCCGAACATATGTAATCAAACTAGGTTCAATGACTTAAAGAGGTTAAAAGAAAGGGGGCAGAGAGAAAGAAAAAGAATCAGCAGTAATTTGGCTCAATGAGGGGTGAAAAAGAAGGAACAATCTATAGTCTTCAAGGTGACTTTCTATTCTATAAGCAGCCCAGATCCAAGGGGCCACGAAGCCAGAGTACATGCTGCAGCTGATCCATCCATTAACTCCAGCTTGAGTCCTGGAAATTACTGAAGCAGTGACTTTGAGCTTTTGGCAACCAAGCAATTTTGCAAGACAAGAGATAATCCATGCCTGGATGAAAGAACTGAGAAGTCAAGTTGTAAGACTGAAAGCTACCTGGTAGCAAAAAAGTACAGCAGCAGGCCTTCAACAGTGTTCCAGGTTTGGGACACTAAAAATTAGCACCTGATATGTGTGCAGTTTTTCAGTAATACCTGTCCTAGATAAGCCTTAAACGGAGTAAGGTAGACGGTTCCTGTGGATCTAGAAGAATCCCAGAGTGGATGGGCAGAAATAATCTGGAAAGATTTGATCACATCATGAACTCATTTCTGTTCATGGTCATTCAAGCTTGTAACTGGGAAACTAAATAAAACTATATGCTTGTTAGCTTTTATATTTATTTCATTTCTGTTTATCACATGGGTGCAAAGTGGCTGATAAATGCTGATAATAAAAAATTTAGAATTTTGTTAAGGAAGCAAAGCAACAGTGTACAAAATAACATTTGACATGTACTACTTTTCTTCCACCTTTTAAGAATTCTCATTCTGTTACAGCAGTAATGTTTCTTAAAGATCATCTCCATAACCATGTACTGAAAGAACTCTATTACTGCTTGTTGTTATCTGGATAATCAAACCACAAAATTCAACTGGCCACCAAAGAATAACTCCCTTGTTAACTCTAACATACTTTAAATGCAATTTGTTCAGTAAACTACAGTACATTAATTTTTTATATTAAGTAAATTATAAGGAGGAGTGCACTTTGCAAAATTAAAAAGTTCTCAGTTAACTTAACGTTACTCCTCTGGGAAAGTTTCTAACATGTGTCTAGTACAATTGCATAATTTTCTATAAGTACAACCTATGGACAGAAATAACCCGATAACTTAGCAAATTATATTTATGATTATTTCAGACTGTTTTAGTCCCTCCAAAGCTAAGTTTTTCAATGAAGAATATTATTTTTCTTTCTTCTACAGCTGAGGTGATAATGGGTATTTTTCCACTGGCAGAAAGTACCCATTTTTACACCCATTAAGGACCCATTTGGGTATGAGCCGGATGACCTCATTTCCACCATGGCACCCACTTGGGACACATTTGTTTCCACCGCCACTGGGGAAATCTGCATCATATGGGTACATCTCAGCCTTTAATCCGGACTTTCTGTAGACCCCATTAATGGGGTCTACAATAGTGTCTTCAGACAGAAAATCTGGATTAAAGGGAGCCTGTTTCCACATTAGTTTGGCAATGGGGTCTAGAGGAGGCTAGGGGGAGGGGCACCCTTGGGGGGAGCCCCAAAACCTAGGCTTTGAAATCATTTCAAAATCATTTCGAAGCCATTTCGAAGTTGCCTTCGGAGATTAGCAAAGGCTCCGAAGTCCCTCCAAAGGCAACTTTGAAGATTAGCACAGGCTCCGAAGGCAAACCTTCAATAACAAAGGGAGATCAAAGCGGACGGTTACCTTCAGGGATAGAAAGAGGTACATATTTAATGTGGCTGACTCATCCCTGCTCACAAAGAGCTAATTCATATGCAGGCTCTTGCAAGGGTTTTGTCTTTGGAGCCTTTGCTAATCTCTGAAGTTGCCTTCCGAGCGACTTTGGAGTCTTTGCTAACCTTCGAAGGCAACTTCGGAGGGACTTCGGAGGGACTTCAGAGATTGCACCCCGTTCCCCAAAACACCTGGGGTGACAGGCAGATCCCTTGTGGGTCAATCTGGATTCCCCACATGGGTGCAAAGGTGCTTCCATGGCAGGGGGGTTAGCACTCATTGCTAATGGGTGCTACACCTCCTGTGGAAACACATGGGTGCTTCCCTTAATCCGGATCTAATAGATCCAGATTAAGGAATGTACACATTCCATAGATTCGGATCTTTTTAAATCTGGATCTAAGGGCTGCAGTGGAAAAACACCCAATGGTTACATACTAATACTGTATTTTCTGGCGTATAAGACTACTTTTTAACCCAGGAAAA
>MTQE01001134.1:52166087-52201545 GCA_014337955.1 Aspidoscelis marmoratus | reverse complement strand
CTTACCACTCTGTTGTTTCATTAGAATAAAAACTTTTGGAGAGTTAATGCTCTAGTTGACCTCAAGTGTACCAGGCTTCTTTATAATTTGATTATGGCTGTTCTGAACTGGACTTTCTTCTGGTTCATCCCTCAGACTAGGGATCTTCCATCCTCATGCTGGTGTTCTGAAGTACATGGGCCATTCCATTTTCCCTGTGGATATCCTTTACTTCACTGTAAGTAAGCTTTGCATTTTTAATTTCTATCTGGAGGCACCCTAAGAGAATGAACATGCAGTAAAAGTGAAGTATCATCTCAGGGCCCAAATGAACGAACACGACAAAGGGTCAAAAGGCAATGCCCGTGCTTCTCTTTCTCTCTTCCTCTTCCCAAAATGCATCAGAAAATGAGTAATTATATCTTTTTTTTCCTTTTCTGGCAGTGAGATGGAAGGGTGAATTATATAGAGGCTTCTCTAGTACACGTAACAACAGACAATAATCCAAAAAGTTGTGCTATAATGGTGTTCCTATAGCAGAAATGTCAGAGCCCTGTACATTTTTGCAGCTGGGAACATAAGTCTTTGGGAACTACTGCACTTGATTGATTTCAGGTTCATTTTAGAGATTTCTGTTGATCTGAATTTGTTTTTGTTCATACAGAATTCCCATAGCTGTTATTGAATGTATATATACAAATACAGAGAAATTCATTTCCACAACTATCAAAATGTAAGCACTTTCCATATTCAATATAGACATTTGTGCATATGTATCTATTATACATAAAAGATGTGTATATACACTCCCCTACTTTGTCCAAAATGTACACTGATCCACACTGCATTGGCTTAATAATGGAATGCAAATTCAAAACAAATATATCTTTAAGTCAGTAGAGACAGAAAATATTACTGATACAACAGAATATAAATATTTGTGTTTGCATTTATTGAAAATTTCTAAGACCAAACTTCCTCATTTTTAGTTTTTCTTGTAGTGTTTTTGTTTTCAGTTCATTTTAACAACTTCTGAACAATTATTGGTTTTATTCATTTCTTGTATTCTTTCTAATGTTTAAGGCAGGATAGAAAACACACAATAGACTGTTATTGTTCTTGAATAAGCTGTCTACTCTCAGAAAGTTTGTCACTCCATTTTGACAGATCCAAGTAATAACGTTATCCACCATGGAGAATATAAATGTACCAATACAAGAATCATAGTGGGCGTATAAGCTGACACTTTTTTATTCTCTTTGAACATTTCCTGATTTATTTCATTTACTTAGAAACTGTCACTGCTTATTTTTAATAGACACCTTTTGAAACATTCCATCAAATGTGTGACACAGCAAGCAGATAAGAAATGGTGACATACTCGTCCAAATTGTCATTATTCAAAATGATTTCTTCTCTTAAAGTTGTTTTCATTTAGAAAAATAATTTCATTTTTGTCTCCACACATTACACTCATGGGAGGCAATGAAGGCTTGCAGCAATGTCTCCTCAATTTAATATGCACGGGGAATGCTTAACAGAATCATTTGCAGGATAATTAAAAGCCTGCTGATACAACTTATGAAAGTGTGAAACAAGTACAAAATGAAGACAGGCAAATGGCAATTGCTTATTTCTGCAGAGCAAGTACAAAGTCAAAGGGGTCACAACTGTTATTTTACACAGCAAAAATAGCTTAAGAGTTATGAGTGAAATTATCATGTGTTTTTTCACAGATACCAATTGCATATTGTAAAACGAAGGCTATACATTGTTGTTAACTATATGCCGAGTTAACATCTGTCCATGCTTGAAGTTTATAATGATGATGATATGTTGCACTTTTCATACACAACCTATCACAAAAGTAGTTTTGCTTTATATAACACTAGCTTCTCAGTATATCCATATTCTCTCTCTTTCCCACCCAGCCACACACACACCTCTAAAGTATCTCCAGTATTCTATGAGTGGTGAGGGGATGTATTGCCTATCCTCTCCTACAAAGATATGTCATTTGACACATTTGTTTCAGAAGATTTCCAAAATATTGTCATTTTGTGCTAAAAAGCAATATAAAAATATTTGTTTTGCTCACATTCCCCATTTTATATTTAAAATACCAGGTAATAAACTTTCTTAGAACAAATCTGCTTTCTTACTTTAAAACCACTAACAATGCAAGCCAACACCCTTCACAAAATTTTGAACAGATGTGGATATTGTAGTGTCACAATGGCAAATGTGCTCCAGAATCGCACTGTTTTGGGTTTCATATTTACTTTACTTAAAAGCAATACCAAAACTCTTTCTTCATATGAAGCATTTTCTTGTCACAGAAGCATACAAAGAAAGTTTTTCAATAATGTTTCTCAATAAGATCTTGACAAACACCTACATTTGTACAAACGGTGCTAAATTTAAGTTTGCCCAAGCGTTGCTCAAAAAGTCTTCTGTGTAACTAAGGTCAGCATTGCCACTTCTTCTGATATTCCATTGTTACCAAATGCAGTTCCAGGAAAGGTCTACTGCCAGTCTATGGATGGGGAAACAGGAAGGGAAGCTTAGTTGTTCTATTCTTCAAGGTATATTTGAACTGTGACTATTACTAGGCAAGTTGTGTTGATCACATCAATCTAAGAACTGGCAAAATAAATTCAGATTTTGTACTAGAAAACTCATACAGATTTTGTCATTCTATAGATCCTCCACCAGCCGTAACTGTTACCACCAACATTAGAACTGCATTGTAAATAACACTCTTTAGTTTTTATGACCTGAAATGAATTCATAATTACAGCAAGCCTTATGTTGTGAGCTATTTTATGGTGTTCGTGCTGATTCCTGTATCACTGACAGCTTCAGAGGAAGAACGTATCTGAGGAAGGTTGTCATGGCATGACAACACTGCTGGAACACTGGAGCTAACATATCCTCAAGGCTAAAGTGTGTTATGAATGGGATTTGGGGTTTAGTTCAGTTGGAATTGCCATGAAACTCCTGACATAGGGCTTTTGTGATGACACCGCCTTGCAACTTAGTCTGCTAGGTAAGGCACCGGCTTGACACTTAAGGATATTAATATTCAATGTTTTATAAAGATCTGAAAGAAAAAATACAGAACAAGCATACTTCTTGAAGAGTTAGTTGTTCTGATATTATTTATGGATGTGATTTTTCAGGGACCAATATAGAGTCTAGGATCTTCTTGATATAACATAGACTTTCCTCAAATAAAATCCAAATAATTAACATAGATTCAGATGCAATCCCAGAAAGTAAAGTTGCCAGAGTTTCTAGAGTCCTCTGAGAATATAAGTACACACTTGGGAAAATTAATGGGGGGAAAGTCAGCTGCAATTTTCATTCTTGATTCCTCCTCACTGACTGATTTTTCCATAGAGTCAATATTATTGTAACCCAGGAATAATTATATTTTGAGGTATTTTGGTCCTATAGTTCAAAATGTACAAAAATATGGTAATTCCAAGTATGCACATAGTTAAATCAAGCTGCGGAAGGTAAATGAGGCCTATTTCAGATTTCTAAACAATGAAAAAGTTCAAAGATCATGAAATATTGCTATATAAACTACTGCTGCCACGGTGATTGACACATTTGGGCAATTAACAAAGAGGTAAGTCCAAAAAACATGCTAGGATGGCCACAGAGAGTATCTCCCCTTCTTATAGCTCTTCAAGAAGTTAATCTAAATTAAGAGAAAGGGATCCTGAACTCTGTTTCTAGACATTGTAAATGAGTCTTTCCCCTGAGGAATGAAAATTATAATTTGTTTTTATTCATTAAACTGTTATATTTGATTTATTATGGTACTTAATAATATTTCATTAAAAAGTGTCAACAGACTGTGAATTTATAGTATCAGGAAAGTTTTTCTTCTACAGGATGCAGGAGCACAAAGCATACAATGCACCAACACCTTAAGACCAGCAGAGAATGTTTGCAACTGAAGTAGGATCCATATTTATTTCACTATATTTGGACATTCTGAAATAAAGAATAGATATTCAAGAGTATCCAAATATAACAGAATAAGTAAGTGATCTCTGGATCAACTTTAGATAATTCATAAATAGCTTATGTTAAAAACAGTTTACAGGATAAAACTTCCAATTAAGCTTTATCAAAGCTTTAGTAAAGGATGGATATTTGCCCGCTACAACTGTGAACTGCCTTTGGATTTTTCAAAATGGAAATATGGTATACAGAGATTCTAAACAAATAAATGATGGGAAAATGGTGTGATCACACCTTCACTTTAAACTGTCTTCAGTCCACTTTTGGGTATGACTGCTCATACCTTTTCATTTCTGTCTGTTGTATTTGTGGACTTTCCACAAATGGAGAGTAGAAAGGATAAAATTGAAAACATGCGAGGAGTCAGACCTGAAGATGGACAGCATAAAGTGTTACAAAACAAAGGGCTAAACAGTCTCACTTGCCAGTGGATCAATAAAAATGGCTTAGGTTATCACATAAAGAAAAAGTTGTTGTTGACCTTTTTGTGCCATTGTGCTATTGTTTGTTCAAGAAATCACTCAAATGGAGGGAGATAGATTTCCTTTGCAAAGACGACTTAAAAATAAAATGTTCAGTAGTTGCTCTTACTTTGCTTAAGCACTCCATTGCTTGGTTTTTTTCAAGTGAACATAGAAAATAATACTGAAATTTATTTTAAAGCTTCCGTTCTTTTTATTTTTAGGGTACAGGCTTGAAAAGGTGATTTGCAGATAAACACTGCTGAAATACACTCTGAACACTTATTGTTCACACATGTAGGAGAGCATTATTCCAACCACCTGATTACAGTGAAACGGATAGTGAAAATTTGGAGACTAGAACCTAATAAAATGCCTTAAATATAGCACAGTCTCCGAAACTACTGAGAAATATTTCAGCTCTTCATGGGAACTGTATTTTTTATAATTGCACTTCATTGTGTAGATTAGTAAGCAGAAAAACTAAAACTTTCTGTGTTTCAGCACAAATTTACAAAGGAATTAACTACTTGGGAACTAATCAGAGAAAATCTTAAATGCTCTAAACATTTTCACTGGTTAGTAATGTAATACTCATGTTACTAAACTAAGTTCATGTTACTCATAAACAATTTTAAAAGTAATTAAGATTTCAATGTTTTGAATGTCAAATCAATACACATACTCAGTATAGAAACACTATTTGATCTGAAATGTTATATAGGCCTTAGTTCGAGTCCCTTGATTCCAGCAGATGAGTTTTCTACCTTAATGGACATTCTCAGGTCTTTCTTTAAAATTAAAACTCCTCCTCCTGTTATGCCTGAGCTACAACAAGAGGCCTACTTTCTCATGATGCCCCCACCATCTACTGACTGGATTCTTCCCATCCCAGTTATTTTCAAGAACCTTGTAATTGGGGAGTGGGCAGTTCCTACCTATACCAGGAAGTTGTCCCCCATCCTCAGGAAGTTTTTGGCTGACAAGATGTGGTGGAGCACATGTGGACTACCCCAGCCGTGGACCAGGCCTTTTGTCTCTTGTTTCAAACCTGGTCATGCCTTACATGTCCTTCACAGACGTCCTTGACAAAAAACTAGAATCTTCTCTTAAGAGAAGTTTTGAATGGGATTCTTTAGTGGCTTGAGCTTTAGCCTCCTCTTTGATGGCAGTTCAAATGTGCTTACACTGGTCTGATGATCTGCTGGCTGAGCCCTTGATTCTGACTGGTGCCAAGGAAATTATTCACAATATCTGCAGTGTGTTGGGCTTTTCAGCTGATGCCACGCTCAATGTGTTACAACTGGTCTGCTGGTTCATCAACAACTGCCACCAGAATGTAGACCTCAACACTAAAATGAAGGTCTTGGCCTTGCCCTTCAAAGGAGACAAATTATTTGGAGAAGAGGTCCTTAAGGATGTTCTGGTTGAAACCACGAATAAGAGAAAGGTCATGCCATCAACTTCCACTCAGACCAACTTTGCTGTTTTAGGGGAGTGTGTTCCATGAGGACCCAGGCTGGTTGTTCTTGACAGCATTTCTACTCAACATGAATGTCTGAGGGCAGCTGGTCTAGAGGAAACAGTTATTGATATGATGTTGGAGGCTAGAGGACCTTCCACTAAGTGTATTTGCAACGCTATGTGGAAGGTCTTAGGCCACTGGTGCAGGCCACATCAAATCAACCCTAAGCCTCCTTCTGTTTCGTGGGTCCATTCTTTTTTGCAGGAAGGGGTCTACAAGGGCTTACAGTTCAATAACTTGAGGAAACAGGTATATGCCTTAGCAGCCATCTTGGATTTTTCAGCAGGTTTTAAATTGGCTGGACATGAATACCTTCAATGTCAGAGGTGCCTTATTATTTTATTTGGAGAGGATAATGGAGTTCCATAAATCCTCTGCAGTGTTTCTATGGTTCCACTCTTCTAATCTGGGAGCTAAGGCCAATGCTAGGGCTATTGCTAGGGTTAGGGCCTGCATAGCTTTAGCTTATTAGATCAAGAATAAGCATCTACCTCCAGGAGTCCAGGCTCATCCTACAAAATCAGCATCCACCTCAGCTGCCCTGGCAATGAATGCTCCATTCTGCTGAGGCTTCCTATGGTCGTAGGTTCTACAGCAGATGTCAGCAGTATGGTAGGGCCAGTCTTAATACTCTTGTTATGTGGAACCCTCCCTGGGTTTGGGGGGCTTTGGTACATCCCAATGGTAATAAGCCAGAGCCCTTGGAGCATGGAACATTGTTTCATTTACATGAGTGCCCATTCTTGAGGCCTCAGGTGCATTACATCCTTCCCTTGTTTTCTTTTCTTGGTTGTATTTGGCACTTGTTCTTTTCTTCTAGTTGGCTTCATCTGATGCTCAGGAGGATGCTTCTCTCAACTGACTAGGGATATTTGGCATGCACATAGGATATAAGGGCAGGTGCCATCTAGCAGAGAAAAATTTTATCGTTCAGCCAGTGGAAAACAGACAGATTACCCAACAGTAACGTGCCTGAGCCCCTCAAGAATGGGCATTCACGTAAGTGAAACGACACTTCAATTACAGCTGTCACTAGAAGTGCCAAAGGAGAACAAAATATTATTTGAAATATCTAAGTACTGAATTGTACGTGTTTTGCAATCTTAGGAATTTCTATTTAAAATATGATATAGAAATTCACACGCAAATACATACTAATTATTATATAGATATACACTATTTCCAGAGATTCCCATTCCCAGGTGCTCTATTTTTAACTGGAGATCCTAAAATTTTTCTTCATAATATTATGTTCTTACCTCGAGATTTTTCAAGTTCTCTAAACCTTAAAGCCCTGAATAATTTGATGTCAGAGAACAATGAGGCAAAATCAAACTGGAAATACTAGGAATTTAAAGGATTCCTACCAGATGTCTTCCTTGATTATATTTAATGTACTAAAGAAATTTCTCCCATGCAGAACAGTTTGTTTGTTTTACACAGGACATGTTATTATTGATACCTAGGCAAACATACACTAGGTACTAAAATATGATTAGTGACAGAGATAAAGGGTGTTTTCCCACTGTCACTAGAAGTACCCATTAAGTACCCATTAATGGGTACAAAAATGCCATTACGTACCTATTAATGGGTACTTAATGGGTACTTTTAGTGACAGTGGAAAAACACCCTTATTGTCTGCACAATAAATTAAATAAACAGCAGCTATAGAAAGTTTTAGATAAACTACGATTATACAAACTCACAAGGCAAATTGATTCAAGCATACAAAAGCTCAGTACTGATCCTGTTTTAGCATATATTTACACTGTACACTGCTTGTTTTAGAAGTCCATTCCCTTTAAATAAACACCTGGAAAATACTACCACAGCAACAGTGCTAACTTCATCTGTAGAAGCTTCCTAAACTACACCTCTACCAGCTTTTGTACTGAACAGCTGCCATCTTCACAATTGCCTTTGGAACTGCCTTAGGGCTTAGGCTGCTGATAAACTTCATGGGCTGACATCTTCCCAAACAGTTTTTTTTCTTTAACTCATGCTTCATTTGAGAATACTTCCTTTCTCTATGCCTGTGCATAAAATACAGATACATCTCCAGGGGTCTTTAATGGCAAAAAAAAGGTCTATGCTGTGGGTGCATACAAAAGGAGGACAAATAATGCAAGAAAGTCCTTTTCAGATTCAAAACAAGTTGAAGGTTCATAAGGACAGCTATTTGTCACAAAATATAAAAAGCCTTCCTATTTCTACCTGCAGCATAAAAGTCATACTAACCACATTGCCCTTTTGAAGTAAGTACATTGCTGATGGAAAGTACTGATATAAATATGCAATTTCTTTTCATTCTTAGCATTAGCAAACTTTAGTTGTTTTTACCTGAGGAGCAAATACAAGCATTTTTACCATCTATCTAATTTAGTGCTCATCAGCACAGTTAGAATAAATTTGTAAACAGTCATATGAAAGTGCAAGTGCATTTTTTGGGTACAGGTCAAAAATATTATTATTATTAATTACAATTCTAGGATCCCTTCTTCCTCAAACAAACCACTAGAGGGATTAAAAACACAGTGTACAAACAATTCCATGTAGGCTTGAATAGATATGTAAACATTCCTATAGGGGTGTTATTTAAAAGGCCTGTTATCTTCTGACAACTATTGCTTATGCGGCTTAAACCTTCTACAGCAAAGTCAGCCCAACTTAGTGTATATAACTTGGAACAATGCCATCAAAAATATCTATTGGCAGAATTATGAAACAGTCAGTTGCTTATTGTCGTATGTAGGATTTCACAGATGGATTCGATCTCATTTGTAACAATTTTGGGACTATTATGATATGTTCCATGTTCCTTCTGAGAACCTAAGTTTTGGATATAGCTGTGATATCCATCTTCAGAGGATTTTGCTTTTGGAAGAGTCAAAAGTGACTGGTGTCTTTCTAAATCTCATTTCACTTTTCATAGATGTCTACTGTTTTTATGTCAGTTCTTCCTTTGTTTGAGTTGTTGATGAGTTATTGGTCTTGTCCTGGCTGTAATCTGTTAGCATTGTTTCCTTGGGTGGAAATGGTGGATCATGGAGGCTTACCTGTTTGTTATATATAAGCATAATCCCTGGGGTTGTGAGTGTGATTCAGCTAAATATTCACTTTGAGGGTACAAAACTACTGCAGCATCCATATATTGCATAAAGATTAATTTTGTGTTACTTTAATAATACAATGAAAAATGCTATCATGAATTAGCATTAAAAAGAGCCCCAAGTGTCGGTTGTGTTATAAAAAGGGGTGGTGGTGTGATAAAGGCAACTAGCAGGAACTCAGTTATTGAGGCTGCTAGGTAGCAAGAAGAGTGTTACATCAGAAGGATCCCTTGTCTATTGCTCCAGACCAGGACCAGAACCAACACCTTAAACCAAGTCACTGTACATATCAACCATCTTGTAAGAAAAATGAACACTATATGAACAGTGTCCCCTAGCCCAGCCTGTCACATTGCTCTAGATCTGTGCTGCAAAGAACCAGGTGATTATCAAGTTCCTCAATTTGTTTGCATTGATCCCAGTAATAAACATCAGGTTATCACACTGATTCAAGTTAAAATTAAGACTAATCTTTTATTCTGGATTGGCCTGGTATTCAATAACAGAATTGCACTTAAGATGGATTAACAAATTCTGTTTGAAAAACAAAATCAAGAATAACAGTATACTTAATACTTTATCTATTGATCTACTGGTTAGGGAGCCGGTTTGATTCTACTCTCCTCCATGAAGCCAGCTAGGTGGCCTTGGGCTCATCACAGCTCTCTTCTGAGCTTTCACAGAACCCCATCCACATCACAGTGTGTTCTGTTTTGGGGAGAAGAACAGAAAGTTTTGTCAACTGCTTTTTCTCACTCCTTAAATGGGTGAGAAAAGCGGGGTAGAAAAGCCAACTCTTCTCCCCTTTTCACGTATGCTTATGAAATTCATCTTCAGAAGATATGACTGCTGTAAGAATCAAATGCATTCTAGCAGTCACATCCTCTGGAGATATCGTAGCTACATATGAAAGCTTAGGTTCAAAACAGAACTATGGAATATAGCTTAACAACCCAAAAGCTGTGACAAGATGAAAACTGACCACAAAAACTTCCATTCTTTCAAGATTTGAAGTCTTATATTAGGAGCACTTCATTCCATCTATTACTTTAGTTAAAAGATACATATTCTACCAACAAACACTCAGAAATGAAACTAATTTTTCTACTTTGGATATGGGCATATTATTATTAGTTTAAAATAAAACAGGCTTGTTGGTCAGGCTGAGGACTGGACATATTCAAAGCTACAAAGAAAATGGCTTCATGAGGAAATGTTATAGGAACTTACTGAAAATTAAGAGAAATATATCTAATTGGGGGAACACATGGGTCTCAATGCCACTTCTTCCAGAAATTCATCACTGACACAATTGTAAGAGATAAAGATCACCAACAATGCTCATATGCATGGATATCTGGCCTGCAATAGTTATAGTATCAGGGGATCATATGGTAAGGCTTAAATAGTAGAGGAGCAAAAATGTGCCCCAATCACACCCTGGGAGCCAGTTTGGTCTCGTGGTTAGTGAGCCAGACTCTTATCTGGGAATACCGAGTTTGATTTTGCTCTCCTCCATGAAGCCAGCTGGGTAACCTTGGGCTAGTCACAGCTCTCTTTCTGAGCTCTCACAGCACCACCCACCTCACAGGGTGTTCTGTTGTGGGGAGAAGAATAGAAAGCTTTGTCAGATGCTTTGAGTCCTTTTAAATGGGTGAGAAAAGAGTAGTAGAAAAGCGAACTCCTCTTCTTCTTAAAAGATACAGGCTTCAGTCAAACAAGATCTGAACACAATACCAGTTACACTAATTAGCTCAAGACTGCATTGGTAAACTCCCCCTCCCCCACCCCAGGAAACAGAAACCAATTTTCTATTCAATGCACCCACCAAGACAATTGGTCAGAAGAAGTAATTGACAACTCTTCAATCCACTCAGAAGCTGAGCTCAGTACTAGAAACTGCAAAAGAAATATTCTCAAAAGAGATAGGAAGAAAGCCACTATTCCCTAAACAACATCTATTTCAAATAATCAGATTGAGCAATTTGCTGCAAAGATGATCTGTAATTTTCTTGTTGAAAAACAGGTTTCTATTACTTTAAATAACCTTGCATTCTCAGAAGTACACATCTTTCAGGCATAATCTTGTACTTAATCACCGATTAATAACCAGGTATTTTTTTAAAAAAAACCCTATACATTCCATCAACCTCAATAGTAAACACTGTACAAATGTAAATGCATTAACTTCAATAGCTCATGATTTTTATCAAAAGATACCTGAAGGTGAGCTTATAATAACCTTGTTTATTCAAATATATATAAAACAGTAAAATTCCCCAAACAGTTCAAATCACACAGAACATTAATTAAATATCAGTGCTACTCTTCATAATGGTAATGCGGAAGTGAGTTTGTGTGACGATTACAGACTTGCTTGGCTATAAATTCTTGAGCCCTATAAAATTTGTTTCAAATAACTACATGGGTCTCCAAATTTTCAATAGCTTGATTTAAGCACTCACAAAAAGTAAATAAAACAGCCACTTTCTAGTCATCTAACTAGCTCTCCTCAATTGCCATCAATAGTTCCATCAAGCAGCTGTTATCTCCACATTGACCTTTGCCTTAGCGCAGCTACTTTACCAATTCAGTTTCAAGGTTTCTCTCAGATTCAATATTTCCTCTGTTCTGAGGAGAAGTATAGGCTTTCTTAGCTGCTGCATAGTTCTATGAAATTAACCTTACAGTTAAACATATTTTTTAAAAGTTAGCTGCTTATTCAAAATCATTATATATCCCATGAACTTATCTATAGACTACAAACTGAAATGCCAAATGTACTAACATCATTAGATACTATCCTGCTCTTATTTTAACAGTGGTAACAAATCTAAGAGTAGTGAATTTGACTGATAATTGCACCATTGATATTGGTTTTCTCAGAAAGCATCTATTGATATGTAAAGCAAAAACATTAGCCATGTAATTAGTCTACATCATCCTTCACTCAATCACTTCAGTTCCAACTGCCCAAACAATTGTAATATTTCACAATGTTTTCACATGTAATAGCTGGCAGTGAAATCATAGTGTGTGTTTCTTATAAAAAGCTCCCACAGACAATGCACATCATGCTGGGAAAATGAGTTTAAGTAGAAGAAACCGATTAAAACTCTAACAATCTCCTGAGAATAATTTGTTAAAAACAGCTTTGTTACTTTTCTTTTGCACTAAAAATATCTCCTTTATTAAAATCTTTAGAATTTAGCATTAGGAAAATACTTAGGATATCATAAAACTAAACAATACTTGTCTACTTACAGGTTGCACTTCCTACATTGAGAACATAAAGTCACTATTTTTTGCAAATACTTCAAATAATCTCCTCATAAGTTCCATTTTTGTTATTCATGCTACACTCAGAGCACACTTTTTTCATAACTGAAATATGAAAATGTTTTAATTGTAATATACGAAATGCACTAAGCTTGTGGCAGTCATAAGCTTTTCACACTGGTATATCAGGTTGCTCTCTTATCCATGGAAAAATAAATAATATGGGATTTGTTACATACTGTACTGGTCCAGTATTACAAGCAATGCCCTGGGTAATATTAATTAAAAGTCAAAAATCCCCAGTTCAAAATTCCAAGAAGCCAAGATCTTTTCACACAGGCTTTAAAAGCAGGCAGATTACCCATAAAATTACACACATAAAAACACTTTCAGAACAAAGCAAAACTGGAACAGTAGCAAATTCAATATGCACTGCAATTTTTAAGGCAAACATGCTAGTGCACATTATGCGGCTTCAATTCCAATGTTGCAGATCTTGTTTAATGGTAAGAGTGGGCTGTTAACCTTATCTACCTGCTGTCTCAGGGCTATTTTTATACTAAACAATGAAAATAGGGGTAAGTAGTATAATAGTAAAGTTTGCTGATGACACCAAATTGTTCAAGATAGTAAAAACTGGAAGTGATTGTAAAAAAAATCCTCCAAAGGGATCTCTTCACATTGGGTGAGTGGGCAATGAAGTGGCAAAATGATACACATTGGGCCAAACATGATCAAAGAAATTCATTACTGTGCTACAATGAGTAACTTATTTCGCCACTGAATTAATGATTTCACTATATTTTTCAACAGTAATTACTTATACTGTAAAATTATTATTTTTTGTATGTGTGTATATGTACGTATATTATAATTAACATCTTCAGGACTTCTTGATTTGTAGGGTTTTCAGATTCAGAAACTTTTGTCAGAGAGATGGGCACAGCTAAATGGTAGAGCAATTGCTTGAAATAAAGAGTTTCGGATTATTTGGCCTGGCATCCGTATCCCTCCCACGAAATTGTATGTATTGATCCCAAAATCAGTAAACTTTTGGTTTTGAAGGTCAAATTTTCTTTTTAAAACACTGTAACTCATCCATAATGATTGTTACAGAGTATACTTTGAGATATCTAAGAAGTAGCTACTTTGAATAGATGCATATGCAACATGAATCATTGAAACTTATCTACAAATCACTACAGTTAACCATTATTCCCACATGACATATTAAGCAATGAAGACACAAAGGATTTAAATGAATTTCCATTTCTACATCACATTATCGTTCATCACTTAAAACAGAAGTTACTGCAGAAGCAACTTAGAAAAGATTATTATGTAGATAGGGCTCACCAAATAGCAATAAAAGAAGTTTGGATAATCCAACATTTTCAGAAAAGTAATTTATTTTAGATATTTATTAGTCCCACCTAGGGTGGGGATATTGTTCAGGAAATGTTAATAGCATAGCAAAAGAAAAGATAATAACTTCTTTTTAATAGAGTAGATGTGTTTTTTTAGGAGAACACAAATTTTCAGTATGCAAAGAAATAAAATAGAGAAGCTTAATTTTCACTGGGAAATAGTAGCAGGACAGCCATACACACATTAGTGGCTCTGCCTCATGTGGTGTGTAATCTCCATAAAACATGCCATGGAAAAAGGAGAAATTGATTCTTTACCAATTGAATACCTTTGAGGTCCCATGCACGATTCAATTACTACATAAATCAGTAGCCATCTCTGAAACCTATGGCTCCAAATATTTTTTTAAAAAAATTCCAGGAATCTCTAATGACATTGGTAATGGCAGCTAAAGAGTGAAAATTTAAAGTAGAAATAGATAAAAGTTTACCACAAGCCCTCCAACAGGGTTTCAAAATGCCTCATTGATAGTCATTATCTGTATTATTTAAAAAGCAGGAACAGACAGTAGCCTTTTTCATCAGCTAATTTGCATTTGTGCAAAGCACACTTGGGCATGCATGTCCAACTTAAGAGTGATCACACTCACCATTATCATACAGCCCCCTGGAGAAACAGTGATATAATCTTCAGACTTAATAGAATTATGTGCCAATGTTTTTTAAATAGTTTTAAATATCTCAGCCTTGGTACTGCAAATATCTCCCAGGACTTTACCATGAGCATATATGAAAAGAAAGGAATGACTCAAATGTGGCCATACTGTATGCACTGCTACCTAGCATTAAACTGATCTTGCCATAGAATCTCAAATTAAGCTGCAAATATTTTGAAAACGTTGGCATCGATTGTATATTCTTTCTTTATATAAATACAAATCCTAAATCTGCAACCCATATTTTGGCGACAGTTAAGGCATAAAAACACATCCTCTGTGTGTGAATCTTTACTTCAAATAGATTTGAGGTGGTGCAAGAAATTATATCCACACACCTTTTTAAGGGAGGTGTAAATATGCTATCTTTTATGTAACTATTAGTGATGTGCCTTGATGTAAGGCCGAACATGCTACCAAAATACTAACATCACCCATTTGTGTTGCTTGTTACATGAACAATATACAAGGTTTGTGGAGGGTTTTCCCATTCTCAGACAGAGGGCTCAACAGGAGGTGGATGTCAATAAGTAAAAGCATTAGTCTCTATATAAGCCAGTTCTATAAGATTTGCTTTTGTCCTATTAATAAATGGAATCCAGAAATTACCAGCAATTTCACTTGGAGAACAAAAGGAAAGTTAAATTGTGAGAAATATCACATACTGTGCTCTGAATAATTACAGCATATAACCGACTGAGATTTTAAATCAAGGGTACTTATCTTAATTGAACATCTGAAATGTTTTATTTATACAAAGAAAAGGTATAAGAAAAATTAACTGATCCAAAATATGAGAAATAACAGCACTTTTTTTTCCGAAGGACACTTATGTGTGAATCCCTGATTTTCTCCTGACAGTGTAGACTTTTTTTAACGGTAGTAGCACTGCCATCAAAGCATATTAAAGTTTATACAGAAATTTTGGATAAAAAAATACTTTCTAGTTAGACTCCGCAACAGAACCAATGAAATTTTCACCAACAGTGGAAATGATATCAAAGTTTAAATAATTGAAGTATTGCAATCCTTCTACCCCACTATTCTCATAATTCCGAGGCATTTGGTTATAAACTTCTATGACTGATGATTTCTAGTTAAGGACAAATAGGATTACTTTAATTTATCATTCCTAAATATCACTGCTTGGAAACTCTGGGTATGGACATGCTGGGTATGAACAGCTTAGTTTCAAGTGGCACTAGTGTAAGATGGCATACTAGTGCTGTATTTGATTTTACCTTTCTTTAAATATGAGAAATGAAAAGAAGCCTTGCATTTACATCATATTTTTAATGTGGTATAAGTACACATTTTAATGTAAAATATGTAATTTCTGTGGGCATTTTCCCCACACTGAAATCTCAGTAAATGTAACCTTTTTAAAGATATGAGCTTTACATGTGTCCACTAACTACAAAATTCTAATATATTCCTATTTTACATGCATCTATGGGCTTTTTTGCACTTGCCTTGTGAGGCCTACTGGTCCAGAACACATCAAGACATGATAGCACAGAACCATCTACGTGATAGCACTAGGCGCAATGGTTCTGAAGGAACAAAAGGTTCCTAACCTCAGGACAGGGAACCCTTTTCAGCAGCATGCTTTGGTGTGCCATCAAAATGGATCCCATGACTGTCCAAAATAACTGGATCAGAAGTAGAATCAGAGTATTGTTAAACTGTTTTTAAAATGCTGGTATGAATCCATCAGGTTCTGGAACTCTTCTATGTTTAAGTTTTTTATAGCACTGGAAACCCCTGTAGCAATGAGTGGAGCTATAAGTTGATCATCCTTTTTTTAATTAAGACTTTCTACATACAAAGCTTCTATGTATGCCTTACTGCTCTCATCAACAATTGATTGAGATGCATATTCTTTTAACATCAAATGACTGTGTTATCTATTTAAAATTGGAGGGATTAGTGACTTGGTCATTCTTAACATGGTACAGACTAGTGATATATTTATATAGCATGCTGCTTTAACTGAGATGCTAAAAAACTTTGTTTATAGCAAAAACAATAAAATCTATATTTGGTGTAGAAATACAATCTGACAGTATTTTATGCTTTGCTGTGAGTTCATCCTATATTTTTTAATTGTACCCGTAGCCAATCTGACATCTCTAAATGCTTAATTTCAGTCAGAGGTTTTTCTTGTTTAATTTTAAATTGTTGCTTTGGTCTTGTGGTTAAGAGTTTCAAACTCTTATCTGGTAGTCTCCTGGTTCAATTGTGCACTCCTCCATGAAGCCAGCTGGGTGACGTTGGGCTTGTTACAGCTCTCTCTCTGAGTTTTCACAGCCCCTTAACCTTACAGAGTGTTTGTTGTGGGTGAAAGAACAAAGGCTTTGTCAGCTGGTTTGAGTCCCCTTAAGGGTGAGAAAAGCACGGTATAAAAACCAGGCCTTCTTCTCCTTCTCTTTAACTGTGATTCTTCTCAAATATAGATATCCCACACTACAGTCTTCGTTGCCTTCCAATGTGTAATAGCATTAGTTGCTGCTGGGGGATTTCTTTAAAGCAATTATCTAATCCTGTTTGTAACTATGAATAGATGATTTATTAAGAAGTAATTAGGGATTGAGTTTCCAGATTCTGCTGCTTATTGCTCTGAGAAAAAATGTAAATTCCATCCTTACAGCCATGTGTCTTGATATTGAGATAGGTCCAATACCTGAATTTTATACATTCAAGAGATTTCCTTCATGACTAAAGTATGGTCAGTCCTTGCAGAAGATTCGATTCCTTTTTGGGGGAAAAAAAAGATGTATAATCTTTAAAAGTAAAAGCAAGCTTTAAAAGTATCAAACTGTATTTCATAAATAAAGGCTGCAACTCTTCCACCATTTAGTTTTACTTGGCAAAAAAAAAAAGAAAGAGAGAGAGAAATCCTTCTGGTGCAGAGCCAAGCTTGAACAGTCAAGGTTCTGCAGTGGAATCCATACCATTGTCTCCATGTCAGAGACATAAAACAACAATGCAAAAGAAAGATGCATACAGGAATTCATAGCTAACAAGGAGGATTCTTTGCAGGACCAAGGATACCTCTGACAGATCTTAATCCAGGCATACCCACACAGGAGAGGTTGGAAGCTATTCCTATGCATCTGCATGGGCACCTGTTGCTCAATATTGTCCATGTGTGCCTTGTTGTGACTACTACTTCAAGATTTCTGATCCTGGGCTTGTTTACGAACCACACCTAAACCTATCGTCCTTTGGCTATTTGTGGATATCATCACATGATTTTAACTGACATGGTCCTGAAAATCTTAGATTCCCTTAAGTTTTACTGCCTTCTCTACAATAAGCAGCTTGCTGCTCATTATTTAATCGGTATCATAGCTGAAGATGACAACACACACACACATACTTTTCTTGACAGATACAGGGAGGCATTGGACACTTAATCTTCAACCCTGTACTTTCAAGACAATTCTCTACTGCTAAACTATGGCCACTGCCAATGATTTTTCCATTCCTTGGACACACCAAAATAAATAAATACAAAAATCAACTGTTCTTGTCGTTTACTAGTGAAAATATTGCTACCAATGCTTGAGAAGGATTAAAAACACGATTACTTCCCTTCTGCCTGGTAAATTCTAACTGGTATCACTGGGTTTCACTAGCTCAACAATCACATGTTCTACAAGAGTGGACTCACTAAACGTGTTGTAGCAAAATTCCAGCATTTTCCAAAATGCTATTAATTCAAATCTGAACTGAAATTTGAATCGGAATCATCCACATTGGTTAGTAAAGAGACGTTACTTCTTGGAGATGGATGGCTACTTGTCAAGGGTGCTTTAGCTGCATCCTGCACCACATCTTAAATGGGGTGGGAGACAGAATTAGTTAACCTCTGAAATCAATTTATGTAAATATATAAAATTCCAGGAAAATATAACATTAGTGTAGGTAACTTAAGATGATATCTAATTCTTTAATTGTCCTTTCACAGCAATGGAAAATACATTTTCAGCTCTTTTGCAGAAACAACCATACACTCAGTGCTTAGAATTGCTCTTGCTGTCACCAGGAGCTAATAGAGATGGAGACTGGAGATGCTAAGCACAAAGCAGAAATAATTGAGCACTTCCTCCCTAAATGAAGTGTGGGAGATGATGGAAAAGCTGCAAAGAATCACCAGCCTGAGGCAACACAAAGTGTCAACAAGACAGGAGAACATCCCTGATACAGCTGCAGCCAAAATCCTTTGACTAATCACTCAACAGCCCCATGTCAAAAACAATTTGCTGTCTCTAGAGGGGAAATACAAAAATGCTTGTTTTCAGCTTTATACAGTCACTTGCTATATGATAATGAAGTTAAATTCCAATGTGTTTCTAATTTTAAGCAAATTTTTACATTTTTTGTTGTTCTTTGGTGTTAACTTAATTGTTGACTTTATACTGACTTACAGTTGTTATAGACCTTGCATTCTTCAAATACATTATACAAAAATAACAAGCAAAAATAGATAGAAAAAAATTAACACATTTAACTGAATAATACTGCAAAAGAGCTGAGGTCCCATGGGCCTTCTTTGGGCATACACCTACCTTCCTTGTTTAGCTGGCAATTAAAAATATCAGTGCTAAGACAAACTGCCAATGTTCTGCTAAACATACACAAAATAAAAAGTGTGAAAACTATGTCTTGCCGAATGAGCAACGTGTGCACCTAAATTTACTGCAACATACAGTACTGTGAAAAGGTATTTGCCCCTTCTGATTTCTTCTATTTTTGTATATTTGTCACACTTAATTGGTTCAGATCTTTAGTTCAGAAAGATCAGAATTGGTTCAGAAAATTTAATATGAGACAAAGACAACCTGAGTAAACACAAAATACAGCTTTCAAATGATTGTTTCATCCACTGAAGGAAACTATATCCACTATCTTTGATGAAGATACTCCTGAGTGGCTGTTCCTCAGAATCCCTTGGGATTCAGGATGGAGGGACAGTTTAGAGGTCATTCAAAGTCCAAATTGTCCACAGCATTAGTGTTGAAAGCTATTAAAATGGTATTTCTGATGGTAACTTTCTGGTGAGACTGGATATCTCCAGACCCTTGGGCCGATGTATTAAGCAATTGTCCAAGATTCCAGATACCTAATTCAAATAAACTTTCAAAGAGATTGCACTGCTGGCCAAGAAGAAAAATTCCATGGCCTGAACCAGGTCATGCTAAAGAACTTACTCATGAAGAGCAAACTAATATGATAGAAGAACTGATGAAAAAGCAATGGATATGGATAAACACAGTAATTCTGAGAGAAGAGTCAGATGAAGGAGGTTGGGAGAAACAGGATGCAGTGTCACTCCAAGCCTCTTTGATGATAGCAATAGGCATGGTTCCAGTCTCTATCATTGACAGATTTCTGGACATAGCTCCTACTTGCCCTAACATGGCAAAGAGGCAGGAGAAGTTTTTCACAGACCATGAACACCACATTCTTCAACATACACTGCAAGAAGATGGTATCAACTGGATGAATGGTTGCTTGTAAATTACTTGCCAAAACTCATGATCAGACAATAGCATCATAGTGGTGGACCAGACCAGCTTCCAAGTCACAGGACCTCAACATCATTAAATAAAAAAAAATCAGAACTGAATCAATGCATTACAATATACAGATTACATAGATTACAATTTCCCCCCATAAACCAACATCTTATATTTCCCACTTTTCTCCTCCTCCTCCTCTATCAGTCCATTCACTGATTATATGTTCTATTTCTTTTGGGGTCTCAGTATTAATTACCAAACTCTCCAAATTGACTTGAGTTCCTTCTTGACCCTTCTTTCTTTCCATTTTTATTATTTTACCTCTTCCTATACATAATATTTCCATCTCTCTTGTTCAACTATTGTCTTTCCATCCATACAGTATAGTTTATCTTGGAACCAATAATAAATTCAATAATAAATCTTTTTTTATTTACTTATATCTCCCTCTCATCCTTCCTAAGAGACACATTTCATGTGTACAATCAGTTCATGTATTATCTGTTCCACTACACTCCCACCATATATGCATGTAATCTCCTTTTACATTTCATTCTGTGCCAGCATTTGATGGTCCTTTACATAAATATTTTAACTTAATTGGAGTGAAATACCATCTGCAAATTAGTTTCAACACTGTTTCTTTATATTTAATATACTTAAATCTCTCTTCCCTTTTTCTAGACTAATCTATCCCATTCTTTTTTCTTCTATTTGTGTTCCTAACTCTTCATTCCATTTTATAGAGCATCTTATTATTTTGACTACATGTATATGCTTTAATCATGGTTTTCCAGAATGTTAACGTTAAGTTCCCTAAGGTCTTGACATCAAAATCCAATGCCAACACCATTCATTCATCCACACATTTGGAACTACAGGGGCAGATACCATGCCACAGTCAATAGATATGTACCTAAGTCATCTAACCCAGCAGAGGGAAATGTTTCCCTTTGCTAGGTTTGATGGCTTAATTACAGCCACAACCTGCATTAAATATATTTGACAGGGCTATAAATAAACTGTGAAACTTTCCTCAATCAACTATATAAATATATGCACCAGCTATGCAGACTTTTCCAGTGAGGATGCCAAGATTTTCCCACCAGCCTGGTTTCCAGAGCAGAAGCAAAGTGGACCCTAAAAGTGACAGAGGCAACTTACAATGAATGTTGTGGATTTCTTGACCATCCTGAAATCACAGTATGAAGACCCAGCACACTCTTAATATCCAATTCAAACCATATTCTTTCTTAATTATTAAGAAAGAAAGAGACGTTCTAAAGAATTTCTGAACTGGGAAGGCAGGATTGGTCATGAGGTTTAGAGATCGATTCAACTACAAAATAAGACAAGTGATAATTCCCCATCAGGAAAAGACAGCACTAATTGCATGGCTAGTAGCCAAACTGACAGTATTTACAGGTATTGGAAGAAGTCTCTACTTTATAGAAAGGAAACCCCCTAAGCCAGGAACAAGGCAGACCAAACCTGCTCTTAATCAACAACTCAGCAGATGAAGCACCACCAGCCGTGGCTACATTTTTTTGTGCATATGAGGGGAAAGATACCAGCAGACTCTCCTGAAAAGGCATCTGCCCCTAAGCAGAAACACCCAGAAAAGTGATAGCTTCAACAGTTTTAAACAAAATTACAACATTCTGTTGTAAAGAGGGTCTCCAGACAGGGCACTGACACAACTTATTCATTATTATTTTATTTAATAACTTTTATCCCCCCCTTCATCAAAAGGTTTCAGGGCAACTCCCAAAGGAGCTAAACTTCAAAGGCCTGGGTGAAGAGATGTTTTAACCAAGTGCTGAAAACCAGATAAGGTAAGTACCTTACAAACCTCAAGAAGGAGAGTGTCCCAGAGTCTGGGGCCCAAAGCCACAAACCCAGGCTTTACCACTGTTTACATGCCTAATGGTTCTTTTATATATCTGAACCTCAGGCTTTGGTTGATTTGGGCTCAGGCTGGTACCATATACAGATGACTAGATTAAAAAAAAAATCTTCCCACCATGGCTTTTGACTGTTCAGTCTACAGTTCAATGACTGACACAATCCATATGTTCTGTGGCTCAAGTGTACTATGCATTTCAATTCTGAGAATTGTTGGCACCATTGTGCAGAACTAGAATATATCATATCATCTGTACTGGAAATTCCATTGGGGGGGGAGGATGCAAGCCCATTATGGGCCTTTCCTGCATCTACAGAATCAGTAAAAGAGGAAAGCAGATAGTCTTCAAGTGAGGAAAGCAGCTATTCTTCTCTCTCACTATCCCTATGAGTTTACTATTGATGTTCTTCTGGGAACAGAGCTGCGTTCCTGTCATCTCTACTCAATGTCAAAACCTGAAATGGCAGCCTTGAGAGAATTTGTGGACAAAAAACTGGAATAAGGCTTTATCAGACTGTCTCCCCCCTCCTCATTTCTGCTCAAGTTGTGTTGTCTTAGGAAAAAAGATCAGGGACTACATTTTTGTATGGATTAGCGAGCACTCAATTACAGTTAAAAGTGCTTTCACTTGTAGACAAGATGGCAGATAAAGTATGAACTCTAAGGCTCGCTGATCCAAAACAGCCCTACAATCATATAAATGTGGTGTGAGAACTCAAAAATTAACTGACTCTAAAATAGGAGATCTACAAAGGGAGCAGGGAGCAGATGCTTCCCAAAAATGTATGGCTTTCATCCATGTGCAAAAATTTTCTCACAACTGACCAACTCTCTAAAAGATTTAACTCTATAAAAGATCACAGATTTTCTCAGAACTTGAGTAAGACACCTGGAATAATCACCTGTAAGGGACAAAATATCTATTTGAGATGTTGATGGACCACTGTAATGTGGAAGCTCTCCAAATACCACATAAGCCTAATCTCAGACAACTGCACAGGACACAGTTCTTTTTCTATTTTGATTTTCAGCTCAAATATACTCCTGGGGCAAATAACTATCTGGCTAATGTCTCCTCCCGCGTGCCTCAATATAAGATCAAAACAGATAACGTCTTTAAGACTGTTTGCTTCCCCAAAAAAACTGGGAATGGCAACTAGGGAATAGGTCAGCAGACTACTTATCTCTTGGATGTAATCCAGAAAAAGGCTCAGTGCAGAAAGAACCTGACAATCAGCAACTTGAAAAGGGAATTTCTTTTAAGGATGGAAAAATCTATGTCCCTGCCCAGTTATGCCACAAATCTCAAGATTTGTTTCTCAAGATCTTTTATTTGGTTTGTTGCACATATTAAAAAACAATGGTGTTTAAAGTGGGGGAAACATGGCTGTCATTTATCCAAAGGCCTGAGTAAAGAGATGTATCTTCTTCCTGAACATGAACAAAGAAGGACCCAATGCACCTCAAGGAGGAGACTATTCCACTGCCTGGGGGCCATGACGGAGAAGGCCCTCTCCCGGGTGCCCACCAGCCTCACTACTGAAGGTGGTGGGACAACCAGGAGGGCCTCTCCTGCAGATATTAGGGCACGGGCAGGTCAGTATGGGAAAAGGTGTTCCTTTAGATATTTGGAGTCCAAGTCATTTAGGGCCTTATAAGTCAGAGTTAACACCTTGAATTGGGCCCGGTAGTGAATTGGCAGCCAATGCAATTCTTTTAGAACCTGCGTGATATTGTGTCCGGCTAGGTGTTCCAGTCAGCACTCTGATGGCTGCATTTTGTAACAGCTGCAACTTCCAGAATGTTTTCAAGGGCACTCCCATAGTCCAATATAGAGGTTACCAGAGCATGGATAACTGGCCAAATCATCTCTATCCAAAAAAAAAAAAAAAACTTCAGTTGCCACACCAGCCATAGTTGGGTGTAGGCACTCCTGGCCACAGCATCCACCTGAGCTTCAAGCATCAGTGTGGAATCCAGGAGTACCCCCAAATTGCACACCTGTCCCTTCCAGGGCAGTGCGACCCCTTTAATTTATATCCGACCCTTCACTTGAAGGTTCCATAACAGGTCAAAACAGTAGAAAGATAAAATGCATACAGTAACTTAAAACGTATTTAAATACAAACCTCCCTCCCATTTTTTTGAAATTTTCTTATTTTATAACCTGTATGTCCATCTCAACTGCTCTTGCTATGACCACATTATTTATAAAATTACATACCCCCCCAAATTATATCTGATAAGGGGACCCATATGAATGTAAACTTCTGGAAATCTTTTCACATCCAGCCTATAAGTTAAGTTGGGCATCTCCTCTACCTACCATTCACAATCCAACAGCAGATGAAACATTATTTCACTGTCAGCAAGGTGAGTGGGTTGCTTTACCTGAATTTTCTTTTAACAATTCTGTTAATGACAGTATAAGATTGTCTCCCTCCATGACTGTATATGGCAGAGAAGTGCAGGTTCTTCCCTACGCATCCCTATCCCAGACTTTCCTCCATCTCTCTCCTAACATGCTGCCTATGTCTCTTGTTCCTGGTTTAATCTGATACTTGTCCTTAAGAAAGTCAAGGCCACCTACAAGGCACAGGATTACAAGGGCAGGTCTTGGAATGAACATGTAAGAGACAAAGCTCTTTCCACCAGCACCTACGGTACCTTTATGCTTCCAATATGTTGACCCCTTTGAGATGCTCAAACAGCATTGGTACTGAACCTCTTTCATAAAATGTCTTAATCTCCACCCTATGATTTCATCTCACCACCCACCCTCTGTCTGTTATGGTGGATTTACATTAGCATTCTGAAATTTCCATATCTATCAAGGGGGTGGTCTATTTATAGATTTTTAATAGTTTAATATCTTACAGAATGACTACCTAAACCAGATTGTTAAATTGTTTAGAATTTTAACTTGTTTAGTTTGGTATTATTTGTTTCTGTCAGGTTCTGTTATGTGGCTTGAAAATAATTCAATTAAAAAGGGGAAGACAGAGGCAGGCACAGTATTTGGTTTCCTGGAACAAGTATTTGGTTACAGACAGATCATGTTTTGGCTAATCCACTTTGTGCCAGCTTCCATTATGATCACCCCAACAAATCAAACTCTTCCTAGGGGAAGATGGGCTAATGGAGTGTAATGTACTGATTGAAGAATAAGTCCTGCCATATCCCTATCTTATAAGCTTCCCAGGAGCTGAAGGGGAGATAGCACTAGGTGCAGTCTCTCTCACCATCAGAATCCAGCAGGTCCCAAGTCTAGGCCTTAGTAGTTAAAAGTCAAAGACATGGCTATGACTCAGTTAATGAAAACAAGGCTATTAGCTGATGGGAAGAGGAACAGGATGGTCTGTAGAACCTTAAATACCAGGATGGTCTTACATGTACTGATAACAGTAACTGCAGGAAAATGGATTGTAAAAAGACTACTTCTTAGTGTAGCATTCATCACGGCCCTTGTTAAACCATTAAGAACTTACTGATTTTAATGTCTTTTCTTCACTCCCTCTTATGAATCACCAGTGTGGGCTACGTTCCTAATTCAAATGAAGACCAACAATTTTGCTCATGTTTGTAAGCATTTCTAGGTTTAGTTTCTTATCTGTACAGGACGCATCTTTTATATCCAGACTCCATAATAACTTGAGAATTCTCTTGTTTTCAGCCTTTTTTCTTGCATTCATTTCTCTGCCTACTCTTTTCATATTCATCTACTACAGACTGAACCTTTGATCGGAACTTGGTCTTCTTCTTCTTTAGACTCTTTCCTCCGCCCCAGTGTTTTTGACAGAATGCATGGAGTGTCACTCTTGATCCAACACACACTCCCACCCTTAAGAATCTTCAAATGGCAGTTTTTGTCAATGTACACAGTTTTATATTGCATTTGGGAATGTACTATATCGTTTGTATTTTTCTCTTGGATGTACATTTCAGCCCCCTTCAGCATTCTCATGTATCTTTGCAAGTCACTACAGAATACACATTGCTAATAAAGAAAGAAGCATTTGTAACTTAGCATAAACCACTAGTGGTGATACTTTTAAAATGCTATATTCAAGTAATCAATATCTCAAGTAACAACAACAAACAAAGCAAACATACACCTATGAATTAAATTTAGGCCAGACTGACAGGAAGGTTTTCTTAAGCTGTTCTATTGAAATTGGCAATTCTTCTTCAAAGGAATTTCTGTGGTAAGGTGAAATTCTCGGGTGAATGAGGAAAATTAGAAAGGCGAAGATTCATGGAGAAATGTTCTGAGTTCCCTTTTGAATTTTGTAAAATTCAATTTGGGTAAATTTTCAGAGAAGACGAATGTTTCCTCACAGGCTCATTGCTTTGAGATGTACTTTTAGCAGGATTTTTAAAGCTATTAAGCTGAAAATACAATGTGCTTTCCATCCAAGTATATTGTAATCCTAAAGTACTAGGGAAATGACATTTAGTGTCCCCTCTCCCTTTAAAGACTATTCTATAATTTTCACATAGCATCCCATATTTTTCTGAGGTTAGGAAAAGTCAGGTTATTTATTACATATTTTAAATACTGGCATGCCATTTTCTGTATCAAATTGCCAAGAGGCTTACATTAAAATACCTCAATGAAAAAATGCATCTTTCCCATATACTAGAAAGCTTTGAATGTAGATACCTCATAATGTTGGTTATCAATAAGTCAACCCTAATCAATTTGAGTTAAGTTTAATTTTTCTAAGAAATTAATTCATTACTCCATGAAATCCAGAGAAAAAACTGCCTCTATGAACAGACCTGAAAAACTTGGGGGGGGGGGGACAGCTTTTGCCACACCTTTATCTGAAACAGATTGCTTTTTATTCTTTCCAGTTCTATGACATAAAGTGTTCTTGAGAATCATCTATTTCTGTTTTATGGATTTTTCTTTTCTTTTTCTGATATATTTGAAATATGACATTTTATGAAATCTATAAGTATCAACAAAACTTGGTTTTTCCCACCCACTCTGTTCACAGAAGAAGAGTGAAGAGTGACTATCTAAAATTTATCTCAGATTTAAGCACAGATGCATCGTTTATATTAATTATAACATTCTATTACTTATTGATACCAACTGATATGTTCAGATATGTGCTGAATTATTATTCAGATCTGAACTGAACTTATCAGGTACAATGTTACAGAAATTAGAAAAAATAAATTGGGTTGTTTTATTCTATTTTTGTACTTCTCATCATGTACAATGTTTGCCTCTACCCTGGATCCTGCCTTCTATTCCTTTTCTCTTATTCTGCTATTCTGTTACAGTATATCTACATGTCTTTCAGTGTCCCAAACTGTTTCACCGTTTTCTGGCTGCCAGCTTGAGGCCGCTTTGTACATGACAGCACTTTGGGTCCTTCTGTGCTTCCTTGCCACACAGTAAGCAGCTGCCTTCATAAGGATAATAATTGCAGCAGTTAGTCCCCATAGCAACTGAGCCTGTATACTATCTCTTCTGCTTTTGCACCATTCACGTAGCGAAATATGCCCTGATTCCAGAGAAAAACTGGGGAATATTGTAAGTTTTTGCTACTTATGCAGGAAACACTTCTACAGATTCTAAAATGTATAGCACAAAAGGGGTATCACATCCCTCTTTCTCCCTGCATGGGAACTCTCAACACATACAGTGCATGTGCAGCAAGAAAAAGGCACACTGGTATCCTTTCCCTTGAAGGAGCCCTGACTTCAGAAACACAGCAGGGATTCCGTATGTAGTGTACGGGGCTACACAGAAAACTTTATGTACCGCCCCTCTTCAGGAGCACACACATTCCTCTCAGCACTGGTTGCTGTTCCTAGGGCATAGCCATATATCGGAATTTTAAGCCCCAGTTTGAGCCACCTATAAGCAGATTGCTGTAAAAGATACAATTCTGGCTAAGTTGCTTTCACGTTTATGGGAACAGAATTCATTTTTTATAGAAGAGATATCCATTATAATTAATTTTAATGTATTTATTTAGTTACATTAAATACAGAGACTAACCTATACCAAACATGCTTTGCCCCAGCAAACTGGTAGAGTTTTGAGTTTTCAGAAGGTATTCAAGAAAGGAGGTATTCTAGAAAGTATACTTGGGCAAAAAGTTAAGTTTAAGACAGTGACCTGCATTGGACTGAGATGTATGTTACTGCTATAAGACAGCATCCCATCAAAGTATTTAATTCAGTGGATTAATATGTGGGCTGATGCTATCTAAAAAGAAAAGCAAGATGCAGACTAAGAGAAAAATGAGAAAAAAATTTGAAACAAGTAGAGTAACAAAAATAACATCCATTACTTACACAGTAACTACATATAACTGCTGTATAAAAAATAAAAGTAGAAAAACCAAGTTTATGTTTAAAAGGTGAGAAGAGATAAGGTAGGAAAAGAGACAGAAAAAGAAAATTAGATTAATCAAGTTGAGCTGGAAAATCCTTTAAAGAAACAATGGTCATTCAGAACACAAGGAGAAAGACAACTGGGCGAAGTTGTTTTTATCTCCAAACCATGAATTCAGTTAACTGCAGTTCAGCCAGCATCCACTGCACACATGTGCATATGCATATGTACGCACACATACACACTAACATTTTAACGATAAAGGATGATTGGGAATTGCTGTTATCAAAACTTTCCCAATTTTTACAGTAGATTGTGAACTTTGATCCTAGTCACTAGACTGCAGTGAAATGCTGAAATTGAGTTTAAAAAGCAGTTCACTCTTCTCCTGCGCAAGTTTAAAACACTATCCCCAAACTGTAAAGGGTTAGCCACATAAAGAAACTGCCAACAAGGAGATTTGGCAACAAGATTTCTAAAATTTGAAAGTAAGTCAAGACTGAGAAAAGAACAGGCAGAACGAATGAGGTGACTGAAACAAAATGTGGCTAAACTATACAAAAGAGAGGACTCAAAAGAGAAACAAGAATTTGAATAAGTAAACTTAAAAGACAGCAGAGAAGTACAGTGCATCCTTCTTTTCTATCAGGGCCTCGTTCTAGAAATCAATTTGCAAGAAATCGTATTAAGAGGAGCAATAGATTTCAATGTTATTCTGAGGATTAGGGGAACTGCAGGTAAAATCTCCACTGAGTTATGCTGTAGTAGAATAGTTCCTGTTCTTCATTCTTGAGGAAAACAGCAGTGGTTAAAAATCAAACATCAGCAAACCCTTTAAAAGATGATACCTGTAAAATTTAGTGAACCTAGGGCAAAGGAATCAAATGAGAGATGAGAATAAGACTGAGGATACACATTTAAATGAGGAAAAAGCAACAGAAGACTCAAAAGACAAATGAAAGCAAGAACAGAAGACATGTTTGCACAAGTTTAGCTCCAGACTCCTTTCAGCTGAGAAAATGAGGAGACAAGCAAGGACAGATTTAAAAACAACAAAGCTTTAAAAAAAAAATGAACAAAGTAGTAAAAACCAACAGGGGAAAATAAGAGATAGACTTGCACAGAACTGTATAGAAATTCTACCAAGTTATGAAAAAGGTTTATGTAATTTATAAAATATTAAGAGCATCCAGACAAACTGAATGATATAATCCAAAGCTTTAATTGCTAATTAGTGTCATGGAGCATCTCAACATTCTGTCAGTGCTGCAACTGGGAAATTTAGATGCAGCAAAATTTAGCCCTCATTGTGGCCCTTGGACCAACCATGATGCACTTCACAGTAGCTCGTGCCCCCACCATGATGTATTTCATCATGAGCCAGTTTGGTCTAGTGGTTAGGGAGTTGGACTCTTATCTGGGAATACCGGGTTCAATTCCGCCATCCCCCATGAAGCTAACTGGGTGACCAAACAGGCTCTCTGAGGCACCCCTTTTGTTAAGTCTGAACAGTCTCAGACATACAAGATTTCGCACAGCCTGTGATAACTGCAGATGTTTTTTATAGTGGAGATTGTTTGAAGTCAGTCACAAAGTTGAAGTGCAAATAATAATTTAAGAAGATATTCATAGTTCTAATTTTACAGAAGAACTCTCTGCATACAATATGACATATACTGAACTGAAATGCTTCTTGCTTCCAAATGTTAAGATGTTGCATAACTCTAATCACCAATTAAGACTTTATATCATTCAGTTTATCTGGTTCTTTACTTGGAACAGAATGGGTCATCATTGTGTCTGTAAGACTGTTAAGTCTGAGCATGAACTATTTGAAAAGTGTTGTACAGGAGTGGGCATGAGATGTATATGATTCTATAGTCATAGAACTTCGGGGTTAAGATTGCAGTGTAAATAAAAATGATTAATTTTGTTGGAAAACAAAAACTAATGCATGGTTTTGCACTGTCATCACTTCTAACAGATTTTCTCAGATTTATTTATTTTTTATTTGTTTGTCTTAAAGTCAAAGTTCTTTATTTGAACCATAAGAACACAAACAAAACATAACTGCATTGCAAAAACTGGACAACTTTCATCCCACAGATCAAGAAACTAAGACTCCCAGGCAATGTGCCAGAGGTAGAAAACTTTCTTCCAACATGACATGATGATGGGTAAGTAGGCTCCAAACATCCAGGAAAGAAATGTTGATGTTGTTTCCTTGTATGACTTCAGTTTGACAAGTAATCAGTTCTAAGACAGTTAAGTCGCATACACAGTGAAACCAGTGTTCAGTGGACATCACAGCAGATTTTTTCCATGAAGTTATAACTATCTGTTTAGCAAATAACAAAGCATAAATAAGAAATAATTTATGAGTGAGAATTTGGTTAGGATCCCTGTACATATGTAACAGATACAGGTCTGTCGTTAAAGTTAGCCAAGCCTGTAGAATTTGCCTCAGTATAATCCCACTTCCATCCAGAAACTATGTACGATGCAACATGACCAAAACAGATGAAAAAACAAGCCAGACTGAGCACATTTATGCCAACAACATGGAGAAAGTTAAGGAATCATTCTAGCTAGCAAACTAGGCATGTAATACCAAAGAAAAACATTCTTAACAAATGCCTCTTGAGGGGAGGCAGATTTGGAGCAGGAAAGATGTGTTGTAATAGTTATATTCCAATCTTCAATAGAAAGTTCCTGCTTCAAGTCTGTCTCCCGTAACTCTTAAGAGCACAGGCATGTTCAGATTATTTAGTAATATTCTGTAAATGCAGAACACCATTTCTTTTGGTAACAAAGTATTGTTTGAAAGCAGGTTCAGTAAACTCTATGGAGGAAAGAGTCTTTCCCAAAGAACTTATTTTAAGCCAGAATCTATTATAGGGTATTAGGGAATCTTTCCATTGATTTAGAAGAAACAAGGCTTCATTGGCTAAATAGAAATCATTAACTTTGGGGGATTTGGCTTCCGGAAGCACTTTCCACCTACGTTTGGGAATAGCTGTACACAAATTTGGTAAATATTTAACCAAAAATAGTGGCAAAGGGAAGAGTGAAAGTTTTTCTTTCGATTACTGCCAACATTTAACCAGAGAGCTAGCCACTGGGTTGGTTAAAGAGCAGCTTACAGTATTTAATCCTAGACAAGTCCCTGTCCTCAGATTTACTATCTAAAGATAGTTTCCTTTTCTTCTTCATTTCCTACAGGCAAAATGGGTGCTTTATAGCCTGTGTGGTTACAACTGAGAGGGACAATCAGTGCTGGAGGCTTAATGGAAGGCCAGTTTCCTTTCCCTTCCTCTACAGGCCCAGCTGAATGTGACTTATGTCTTAAAATTTCATAATTTTATTTTTTCCCCAAAAATGTTTAATAAGGTCCAACAAAGACCCACATGGTAATCAATGAAAATTAAACAACCTTTGCAGTAGTTACTTTATTAATTTTATAATTGCTTGGAACATTTTTTTCAAGTATCCATTTAAGACACAACCCAAAAAAATAACAATTAATAATCAATAAAGCAATAATACAGTAAAATTATGACAAGCCTAATCACCTTATCTTCCAAAAGCCAAAATAAGAAATGCACTGTAAACTGTATTGTGGGTCAACTATGCATATATACATTTGTATTTGTATGTTTGTGTGCTTTAGAAAAACAGAATAGTACTTTTAAAATAATGTGTTTATTACAGTTTAAACTCAGATAACTTCTACCATACAAATGTGCATTTTTTTTAACATTCAAGTTGCTTTATGTAATAAAATTGTAATGGAACTATAATTTTTGGTGTAAGAGGCTATATTTCAATGAATTCAATTTGCATTAGCCTAGCAGAGGTGGCTATTTATTATAATGTATACACATATAATCTTGATGTTTTGAAGGTGACCCAGACTGCCTCAGTAAGAAAGCCAGGGACAGATAGCAAAAGCATTTTACTCAGCATCTAGGGCACGCATTAGAAACTCAGCTCTGCATGAAGGGCAATTTCTGTCATGAAGCAGCAATAAACTTAATCAAGGGCAATGGTAGTTTAATATTTTCAGGTCTGTGCAGAAAGAAAAAATATCATTTTAAGAGAAATGCAAAGACAAAAAGAAGCAATCCATAATGTTTAAGGTCCACTCTAGCACTGAGAAACAAATATAAAGTACTGAATATATTCTCCTATGTAAAAAACAGCATAACAGGTTAATTTTTTTGTAACTGTAGTTTCAAAGACAGTTCTACCACGCTGCCATTTTCAATGGTGTATGACCCACTAAGACAGCAATCTATAAAATTTAAAACTCCTCCCAAAGCAAAGCTACTGCAAAGATGCAATTGCTCATGTTGGTTACTACAGTTAAAAAATGCAAACCGCTGCAGTTTACACAGAGAAAAAATAAGGATGGCAAAGTCAAATCTACACTGTTTAAACAGGAAGAGTATTAAAATTCAAAAGTGCATAGCCTGATCCAGAGAGGGATATTTATAAGAATATTTATCCAAATATTTTTCTTCATTTAATTCATTTTTAATATGATTTTGATATATATTATTTCTTATGTAGATTTTATTTTACATTAAACAAACAGAAAAATTCTGAAGGCCTGATAGAGAAATCTCCATGAGTATAGAAATCCTGCTATTAAGCACACATTAATGAAGTATATTTTCTATATTTAGTGTTCTGAAAAATAAATTACTATTACTAAATTAAGGCTATTTATTAAAATCCAGTATAGTTCTCCTTGGACTTTTAGTTATGCTTCTATTACTACTGTGGGAAATAAGAAAAAGTTTTTATTTTTAATAATAAATTGATTAGCAGTCATTTCGCTTCTGTAACCTATGCTTGCATATAGAGAAACATAATAGAGCTAATAGTGACAAGTCTTCTATCCCGTTCTCTTCTTTAGCAACTGGTCAGATAAGGCAGAGTAGAAAGATGGGGGAGACCATCTATAAAAATAGTTATGTACAAGAATTGTTGGCAGTACTATACGTGCAGAAATATTGGTGCGCCATGTGTAGAAAATATTGGCAAAGATCGAGATGGACCAAGGAGAGATAATGAAAATGTTGGTGTCACTCTGCTTGCTGTAAGAGATAAGAAAAGCACACATATAGCGCCAAGTTCCAATAGCTGCAAGAACTTCAAAGTATGAAATTGGGTTTTAGCCAACTAGTTGACTGTTGTTCTTAATAAGGTACTTACATATTAAAATCTCTCCCCACGATGAATATATCAGATGCAACTGAACATTGGAAGTGTGCCACTTGGCATAGAATCCGAAGTTTCTTCTAAACCAATATGAGAAACTTTCGGAGGGAACTTTTGGCTGGGTAAGTTATAAAAGATCTTGCATTACTGTATTAGAGTGGGTTGGTTGGGACCTTTGGTCCCTAAAACCAACTCCCTTCTCATTGCAATGACAAAGGAGTATTAAAGGGAAATATATTCCTACATTTACAAATGCTGTAATTTTTTGCTTTTCTCAATAAAACTACTTTTTAAAAACTTCAGTCTAACTGAATCTTAGTGGTATTTTTTCTAACACTATGCTGACAGATTCAATTGAATTACTTTGAAGTACATCTTTAAATAGATATGAAAATATGTTTATAGCCTTTTAAATTTTAACCTCAACCCCAACCCTAACCCTAATGCTACTTTAGAACACCACTCCTCCGTTCTGTACCAATTTTCATCCTCTCTCTATATAAGGCTCAGTTCAAATTTAATAAAATCTTCTTCCATACAAGTTCTTCTACGATGGTTTCTTCCTGTCTCCTCCTTCTCTCACCATCCCTCTCCTCCCTCTGGATCTTTATCTTTTAATATTCATTGTTACCAATCTTTCTTATTTGTGACCTTGCCTTTCTTTCTCTTCACTTTGTTTTTACTTCACTTTTGTTTTGGACTTCTAATTGTGTCACAACTTGACCAATGATTTTCTTTATTTCTTCTTTTCTTTCCAAGTCACATAAATCAAATGCAGTCAGACAACTTCAAAAACAATCCAGAAACACTACAAATAGAGAGAACTGTGAACAGAGGAAACAGGGAAGGTATTCTTCTTCAATACAGTTCATCTGTTCTAGGTTTTCCCATAGAATTGCCAGCTGTATCACGATATAACTGATGTTTATTTCTAGTCACATAAATCACCCTTCATTCCAATAATCTTCCAAAAGACTCCAAAAGGAGAAAAGGAGAAAAAAGTAAACATATACAAATCATTACCATACCTCATAAACTCATCCTTAAAAAGGTTATTTCCGTTTCAACAAAAATGAAAAAGTTAATTTATATAATATTATAATATTGCTATATTTATATTAGCAGTATTTTTCTTCCAGTCATACCAATCTTGTTAAGAATTTTGAAGTCTACCATTAATTGCGTCAGACAAAATTCCACTGTTTTATATTTTTCCAAATCCATACTTTTAAATCTTTTGATTCAAAAATAAAAAAATTCAACAATCTCCCAGCACTCTGATTGTCTCAAAGAGATTTCAAAACGGAGGGTGTTTCCTCATGGGCATTGTAGACCCCATTAAAAACCCAATAGGTAGGCATATTGTACATATCTTCCGCACTATAAGCCCCATTAAAGCCACATTAAGGATGCCCCTTCCACATGGTAATCACAGAGCTCCAGATCAAATGGGGTCCACATGCTCTCTAATATGGAATAGCTGCAGACCTCAAAAAAGGAGTCTACAATCTGTGCTTGTGTGCCAAAATCCAGATTATGCAGAGAGCATCTGCACGTAGGCTGAATTCCAGAAGTACTGGGATGGATCCAAAACACAACCCCTACATAATTGCTATGTAACTGCTATGTAGTCCTGCACATCCTAAACACTGGTTATGCAGCCAATTACAAAGCGTTACCAGGATGTGCACTCTAAGTGACAGCTGCACTGTCCAATCGCATGTCACTCTGGGTGGCACTTCCAGAATGGAAACCTTCCCCTTATTCAAATGCAAGCTACATGTTTAGAATCTATCAACGTCCGTCCCAATATGATCCATCTGGATGTTGGGGTCTATGTTTTGATTCTGATCTATACCATCCAGATTTCCCAGGCACGGATTTCAGCAATCCAGATCTACTCACTGCACTCCTTGTGTTACCAGATCAACTTTGGATGTGCAGATATCATAAGAAATGTTA
>MTQE01001134.1:52114005-52144844 GCA_014337955.1 Aspidoscelis marmoratus | reverse complement strand
TATATATATATATATATATATATTTAAAACAAAACACATTTTCACTCAAGACAGTAGGATATGCTTTCGTAATTTAGTTACAGAAAAATTATTTTAAAAATTATATTAAGAATATTTTTTTCTATAATAAAATACTTTTTAATTAAATTATGCTTACCTGAGATTCCTTCACATTTTCAACTGTGAAATTGAACCAGACTCGAAAACGTGGATTGCAGGTGTCAGGTCTAATAAAGAGATCATACTCAAATTCCGTAACATGATCCACACGTCCAAGATTTCCTGAAAAACATTAACAAAATATTATTTCATGGATTTTTAGCAAATAACTGTTTGACAATGCCTCTAATGTCTCTATTAGAGAAACAGTCTTCTTAAACAAAAAGGAGAGCATCAAGCAGGCCCTGTCCCCATGAAGGCAGGGGAAATCCGGATTTAAGGGGTCCTTCAGACCTTTAAATCCAGATTTCCTGAGAACCTGTTTAAAGGTATCCACAGTCATCTTCAGGCATGCAGACCCTATGTTTGGACATCTGTCCACATGAATTACCTGCAGATGGGATCCACACATCCAAGGGCCAGGCCAGGCACGAGTGCCACCTCTCCTCCCCCCTCCGCCACCCAGCGTGGCAGCAGCAGCAAACCTCCCCATGTGACTGCTTCACCACGAGGGAGTGGTAGACAGCAGGCGGTGGGTGCAGGCCAAAGGTTGCCTGCAATCCACCAGCGCCACCCATCCTCCCAGCACAGACTTTATAGCTTCTGCATAAGCAGCTATGAAGACTTGCCTCTCCGTCCCACCCTCTTCCAGCTCTGCTAAAATGGAGCTGGAAAGGGTTCTTCGCCATCCTCACAGTGCCCTGCTCAGCACCCATTGTAACTAGGTGCTAGCGGGCCCATAGGTACATATGGGGTCTTCCTGGAGACCCTATCTCAAAGTTCCAGATCTTGAAGACTTGGAACTTTCACAGTCAATGCAAAAAGGGGGCATGAGGACTAACCATGTATAAATGCAGGGGACAGTGTGCAAGCCAAGATTGATGCTTTTTCTCTTCCTCAGCCTGTTTCAGGCTACCAGTGGCTAATATGAACAACCCCCCACCCCACCCCAAAAAACCAGGCACAATTAAACATTTCTTTTATTCATTCATAGCAGCAGCAAGTCTAGGAATGGGCACTTTTACAAAATTTCTGAGTGCCACAGTTGCTATCAACACTTGCAGAACTGTACTATTACACTGGATTTCAAAGAATCTCAACCTCCTATGTAAAATAAATGTTTTACAAAGTATCTGCATATTCAAAATTTACTCAAGATATATAGACTAATATAAAATAAACTAATATGAAGGAAAAGGTCTGTATGGGGAAAATTAAAACAAAATAGTAATTTCTTTCACTTTCAGTTTTATTTATTCTGTAATATGGATTTGACTATAAATATTAAAACACAGTACCTCCTAGATCAGTAAGAAAAGTTGCATTTCTGGACAAAAGAAATGCTGTTCAAGTAAATGCTAGCTGGAGTTTAAGTATGCCAACAATTATCATAAAAATGCAAGAACACAGATACGTTAAGCAATCCTAAAATCTTCTTAAACCACACATTGTACTTTTCTACAGAGAATTTTAAGATGAAAAACAGACCTTGAGGGTCTTAGACAAGCCTTAGGCAATATAAAGGAAAAGGTCAAACACACTGCTAAAAAGGACTGTTATCTTCAGAACAACAACTTATCAGCCAGCTTGCAGCCCTGCTTATTTACAGTTATTGGTCCCAAAGGAAGTGCACTTCAACACAGGTCACGATTACTTTGTAATGAGTTTGCCAGAAATGGTAAAGGAAACTAATTTGTAACAATGTGCTATTCCTCGCACATGAACTTTTACAGATTTTTTTTAGTCTAGGAATGATTAACTAAGTTCAGCCATTCTAACAAGCAGTGAAAACAGAAGTGCACTCAAAAGACCAACTTGCAGACATGAATGTGTTCAAATATCAGTAATTATATCTCTCAGCTGTCCATTATACTGTTCATGATATGATCAATTCCCAAGTGGTGGCTATATATAATACAGATTTCAGAGGATGAAATTTGCAAACACAAATTAATACCATTTGAAAGAGAATGGGTTGCACCTGTCACCACTTAACAACAAAAGATCAAATATTCTTTTTTTACCTAAAACATGTATATACTGTATGCCTTGCCCATAAGAATAAAATTCTTATTTTACTCTATAAAGGGAGTACCACACTAAACATAAGGGAGGATTAGATCTTCTCTAAAAGCTGATAGTAAATCATTTGCTGAACTTTTAAGTGTTTTTAATCTATATTTAATGCCTATATTGTTTTTAATCTACTTTTCGTTTTTAATGTGTATCTTGTGATTAATTTGCTGTGACCCACCCAGAGACCTTAGGGTATGGGGCGTGATATAAATGTAAACAAACAAATAAATAAATAAATAAATATATGAAAACAAAGCATAAACACAAGTACTTTTTTTGTTAAGATACTGTATTGCCACAATTTTTTATCCCAGTTTTAAAATAAAAATTAAAACACTGTATAAAATAGCAAAAATTGTTTATATTTGCAACTGTTTTAATGGAGTGTATATAAAATCCTGAAATAAGAATAATCTGCTGAACTACATAACATATTCATCAGTTCAAGTGTTTAGAACATACCCAGTATATCCACTGCATCCAAATACAATCAATATGTTTTCAAAAATGTGAAATATCACTATTGATTTTAAAATTGGCAACCAGATGAATGTCCTTGGCCATTTCTAAATGGGAATTTCTAAAAGAAATCTCTTTAAAATTCTAAAAAAAATCCCTAAGTACCACTACACACATTTTATCCCTGCTTTAAAAAACCCCAAAAACTGGATGGAAAACTGGAAATACTTTTTTTAAAAAATCAAAAGAAATCAAAAGAAAAACTGATTTTTAAAATATATATATATTTAAAATCAAACTATACTTACCATATATTTACTTACCAACAATAAGTACAGATATTTTATTATTATTACCCAAATTTCTTGAGATACATAGAATATCACCAGCATAAACTCAGTGGTTTTCAGCATGCAACCTGTATTCTCTCACAGGAGTGAAAGGTACAAAACAGATAAAATAGGGCTACAAGAAAAGTCACCAACCTCTTTTGGACTGTGGGCACATCCAAAATGTGAGCACCAATCACAAAATGATGGTCCCAACTACATACAGTAATCCTATAGCAGGTTAAGCCAAGGAAACAGCTTGTTTCACTTCAGAAATGATCTCATTAAAACTTGCAGCTTGCCTTTTCCCTGTGTCTTCTTAGCACAATTTGAAAAACAGGGATTGGCCAATCACTTTTGTTTTTGCTTTTAGCAATTTACGTAAGTATGCAATTGTTCACATATATGTCACTCCCTCTCCACTGCTGTCTGCTCACTATTTGTTTTAACTTAGTTAAATGCAAAATAAAAATGAAGTTCCTTCCTAACCTGGCCAAACTCATAGAGAGTAGAGAAGAGTAGAGGCCGCTGACACAGTAAGAGTATCTGCAAAGTCCATGAATCATGGTTGTCATGAATCCAATGAATGTCTAAAATCACCTGACATGCCGATAGCATTTATGAGCAGAGGGACAGAGGCAATATTATCCTGCTGGTTCTCTATATTTTGTCTTTGGGAGGGGGAAGCTGGACGCACTACATTGCGGTGATTTTTCTTCTGTTTCAGGCATCAAAACCAGAAAGTTACTTGTGGGATTTCTCATGGGTTGATCCTAACTCCTACACTTTTCAATATCTATCTGAAGCCACTTGGAGACATCATCAGGAGATTTAGTCTCAGGTGCAATCAGTATGCTGTGTCTGCTCAGCTCTTTTGATTCCATCTCAATCAAGAAAAGCCATTCAGGTGCTCGGCTACTGACTAGTAAAGACTAGAGAAGATCAATAAATCCATACAAGATGATGTTTATTGTGTGTCAGGGGTTCCAAGTCCAATAACCAGGAAGATATACTGTTATTGAGAGGGGTGTACTATCCTAGAAGGAACCAATCTGCAGTTTTGGAATACTGGACTTACTGCTATCACTGGAGGCTCAAGTGGCAGTCGCAGCAAAGAGTGTCTTCTTCCAACTCTGGCTCATTTGCTAACTACGGTTGTTCCTGAACAGGCATAGCTTGGCCACAGTGAACCATGTTCCAGTAATCTCTAGGCTGGACATAAATAATGCATTCTATGTGGGATTGCCCTTGAAGACATTCAGAAGTTGCAACTAGCAACGAATGAAGCAACAAGGCTACCAGTGGGCACTCCTGGCTGGACATATACAGCATATACTAGGGATATGCACAATTATCTGTAACATTTGTAAGATGCGCCAGACATATGCAACAGATATAGAGTGCACTCAACATGAATTGAGAGCATATTAAATGTGAATTCAGGTCGGATTTGATGCTTTCAGATACTTGTACAAGGGGGAGTACAAGTACTTTTCTCACCTATTTAAAGGGACTCAAAGCAGCTGACAAGGCTTTCTATTCTTCTGCCCACAACAGAACACCCTGTCAGGTAGGCAAGCCTGAGAACTCAGAAGAGAGCTGTGATTAGCCCAAGGTCACCCCGCTGGCCTCATGGAAGAGTGCAAAATCAAACCTGGTATTCCCAGATAAGAGTCCAGCACCCTAACCTTATGACTGATGTTAAGCTACATTGGTTCTAGAGCAGCTTTAGCTTTGCTTGGCAATGAAACAGAAAGCAATCAGAGAAATCAGAAAATGTTAGAGTACCCAGAAGCTGCCAAATAGAATGCCAATTTCACAAAACTCTGGTTACAAGTGCAGTTCTAAGAAAACTTGTATCATTGCAGCAAACAAATCTGTGGAACACTTGAGAATAAACTTTGTACCTCTTTGAAACAAGTCATAAAAAAAGAATGATATAAGAAAGGTTCTGCTGGACCTTCTGTGATATTCTTTTTTAAAAAGAGAATATAAATGTTTCAATCAAATAAATAAACTTCCACTTGTCCTGTTTGAATTCCCAACAGTCCAGAGAGAAGTAGTAAAGACAAAGCCAAGGTTTCATGTATGCTTTCCAGGATGCCTGACAGTATTAATGGATTCACAATATATGTCCCACTTTTCTCACCCTTTAAGGCAGCGGTTCTCAACCTTCCTAATGACATGACCCCTTAATGGAGTTCCTCATGTTATGGAGACCCCCAACCATGGGGGTGGAGCAGCTGGGAGGTGGGAGGGAAGGGCGGTGGGAGACTCGTCGTTACCCCCCTGAAAGGGTAGTTCGACCCTCAAAGGCGTCCCGAGCCCCAGGTTGAGAACCACTGCTTTAAGGGGACTCAAAGCGGCTGACAAAGCTTTCTGTTCTTCTCCCCACAACACACACCCTGGAAGAGAGCTGTAACTAGCCCAGCTGCCTTCACAGAGGACTGTAGACAGGAACCAGGAGACTACAAAATAAGAATCTGAAACTCTAACCACAGGACCAAACTGGCTGGTTTTCCCAGACAGAAAAACTACAAAATGGATGAGAAAGTTATAAAAACCTGGTCAGCTGCTGCACCAAAGTGAAATTAAATACACTTCTCTCTAGGTGATACAGGTCTTGAGGGGGGTAAAGAGCTGAGTGTATCATTGATCTGAAGGTATCATTGGCTACTACAAAAGAAGGGACATGAGATTTTCTATTTTGTCATTTATATGCTGGCCAATCTTGCATTTGTCTTTTATACTTGCTTCCTAGAAGATTCCTTGTCTCATGCTGCTTTTCAACAAAGGCTTTAATGTAACTCACTGTGTGCTTATTGTCTCTGATCCAAAACAGTCAGCCCCAGCAAAAGCTGTGGCAATACCCCTGCCCTGACAGCTCAGAATATACAGCAGAATATAAATATATAAAATATATGAATAATTGTGTATTAAATGTATCAGATAACTAAGCAGAAAAATACATCCCCAAAGCCCCCTTTAATAACTGTAAGGTTTAAATCAAGTCATCAGCTTATCCCAAAAAGCAGTAACTAGAAACAGTTCAAGAGTCCAGAAAGGTTCAACAGTGCACAAGTACACCCTTGACCTAACACCAATCACAGCAGGTGATATAAAGGCTAAGGTTACTGCATAGCAACGAAGTATTAAGAAGACATCCAAGGAGCCCCTTTTAAAAAAACTGACTAAATCTGATAAATTTGTTTAGATATTTGATAAATTTTAAAACATCATACAGAACTGGAAAAGTCAAAGGACTAGCTTATTCAAACTTTAAAATGCTATATGGTATGTTCTACTTTCCATTCCTCTCCCCAGAAAAATCCCTGATAATTTGAAAATAATGACATTTTGAAAGCTAGCAAGATGTTTTAGTCTGCTCTTATGATTACACTATCTTAAAATGACTAGCCCTTTTCTCTTTATTTTGCCAAATACAAAAGCTTTTTCTTTTACTTCAATGAATTTTGGTGTTCGTAGCAAATTAAACATTAATCTTTCTCTGCAAATGTCAAGTGATATTTAAATGTTTCTTGGCAGATAAATGATTATTAATATTAATGCAGGGAAAATACAGATTTTTTGTCCTTTCTTTGATATTTACAAAAATACTAAGAATGTCAAAACAGTTTGATAGAAAAACAATTCACTGGTCTACGAAGCAGTCCAGTTTAGTGTGAAGGTAAAAAAAAGATACACCAATCTTAGTAAGCTATGTTCTAGAAAAAAGGAAAGCTAAAAATGTCATTTTCTATCATATGCATTGCATTTTACACTTCCGCAGAAAAAACTGTCACTGTGAAGCTCAATTTAAATAGTCTTCCACCTTTTTATAGCTCAAAAACAGTTTTGGCATAAAGAAAAAGGCATTGTCCCTCTCATACTGATGTACTGTTCCTCTAAATGAGAATAAAATCTAATTAGCAAGGCCATAAATCAAAACACAACTTCATTTATACATCATTCTACAAAAAACCCAAAGAGGTCCTCTAGTTAATCCAACACAGAAAAATTATTGTACTCACCTTCTCTAACTCTTTGATAGGCTAGATTTATCACCATATTTTATATTCTTATAATACAATTTATTCCTATAATACAATTTGGCGTTTAGGTACAAAAGCTATTTAAGTACCAAAGAGAGCACAAGAAGAGAAAAGACTACAGAATTGGAATTATAGAGGTGGTACTGGTTTGACCTGGTTCAAACTGAACCAAATCACATATGCCCCAAATCTGGATTTCTATACCAAACCAGGAGGGTTTATTTGAACAGGAAGAACAACCCAATTCAATTCAAACCAATGCTCATTTGACTGCAACTGCCCTTTGAAAAGGGCTTTTGTCCTTTGATCTTGAGGTTTGAACTCAAACTATGCTGATTCTGTTTGATCCAGTTTTCAAATTCAAACAGATCACGATACTCGTTCAATTTGATTCAAATCAAACAATGAATTGTACATCTTTATGGAATTTTGAACTTCAGCAAAATCAAATTTTATTTAAACTGTTCTATTTTTATGGGCCATAAAATCAAGGCTTAAAATTCATATAACTCACACATTAATAACAACAAAATATAGACATATATAAAACTTACTTATAAAACTAGTACCCTGTGTACATTGTATTACTCACAGTAAGTCTGGTACCAATGATCAATCACATTCAAAACATCTTCCAGGAAGTGGAGGTGAAGCATGGCACACTGAGAACACACTTGGTCCTCCACTACTGGAAGCTTTAGTAGGCATCACAAGCATACTAACTGGTGGCAAAAAGCCACGCTGCTGATGGATGCAGCCTGGCATGGGCCAACAGGAAATGGGTGCTCAACACACCAGGTACAGTCACAAACCAAAGAGGGAATGCTATGACAATGCTATATACACTCTGGGAAAGAGGAGAATCCAACATATAACGGCAAGAGGCTAGGGTGGGATTGGGGAGAAGGTAAGAAGGGGAGAATATTTGAACCAAATTAACCATTGGGTTTAAACTCATCATTTGGTTCAATATAGAACAGAGCTTTTCAAGCCTGAAGGGGCTTTGATTCAGTGCCAAATTTTTAACCCCCTTCTCTTGATTCTACTGGAATCAGTTGTAAGTAGGATCAGGTCACAACATTTCTATTATGAATAACATTACAGATAAAGGCAGCCACAGATCAGGTCCTTGAAACAACAGAAGTGCAACAATAGTACAAGATTGCTTTAACACGGGCATTGTAGAGACCAATTGTAGAAGCACCTGATAGGTACGCATATGGTATGCATACGGTGCATACCTTCTGTGCTGCAAGCCCCAGTAAGGTTGCGCCTTCCGCAAAGGTACTGCAGGGATCTGGATCCAGTGGGGTCCATGGATCCTCAAAGGGGTCTAGAATCCATGCTTGTGCACCAAAATCTGAATTACACAGAGAACTTCAGCAGATAGGCCAGATGCTGGAAATATGGGGTCAGGTCCAAAACACAACCCCTTTGTAACTGCTACATCCTACACATTGGTTACGCAGCTGATTACAAAGCCTCACCCAGATGTGCACTTTGAGTAACAGCTGTGCTGTCCAGCCACATGGCACTCTGAGTGGCACTCCCAGAATAGAACTTTGAATACATGCTATGGTGTCTGCACAGCCTACTTATTTATTATCCATCAACATCCATCCCAATATGATCCATGAGGACATGGAACTATGCTACCTGGATTTCCCAGGCACAGATTTCAACAACTGGAATCTACTTAATCTGGATTAAAATCAGTAAGTGTGGAAACGGTCTTACTCTTGCTCACTCAAACCACAAATATGTCCATTGCACACATAGTTCTGGTTCAAGTGGGTGAAAGCAGCTTTAACAACAGCAAGACTGAGATTGTGGCTACACTAGCACAACTTAAGTAAGCTTAAGGCTGAGCCACAGGGGCACGCTAACGAGGCTTTATGGCCATAGACATATCAGATGGTTAAAATGACATGAGCCCCCACTGGACCAAATTGATGCAATTAACATAAGACTGGTCCTGATCAGTCTCATGCCCCGTTCAGTCTTATCACCTGATCCCAATTCAGAGATTACAGTTGGTTATAGATAAAAATATAATTTAATGAAAATGGTTTTCTAATCATACAGCAAGCCTTCATATTTCTCTCCTCTCCCATGTACTTCCAAAATCTGGTTTACTGGGGAGGCAGTGCCTCTGGAACTAATTTTGAAACACAAAGTGTTGGACAAGATGGAAAGTTACTGGATGTCCTACAAACAGACCAGATATTTAAAATTCAGTGGCCTAAAAATGGCCTATACAGACTATACAGTTCTTCACAGATTTTGACTAGATATTGATACACTAGATCTCTTATAAGTTTTATTGTGTAACTGTCAATGTGTTCTCAGGTGAGGCCCACCACCTAGAACTACAATTTCCATCATTCCATATTCTCCCTCCCCCTCAAGCTCATAAATGGGACATAGCATTTTAAGAAAGTATTACCACAAAATTTTAAAAATAAAGCTTTATAATCTTGTAGTCAAAACTATCATGATTCACTTCTGGACCACTCTCTACCAGGAAAATGATGTGTAAGCATGAAGCTCCTGGACCTTTTAGCATCTCTTGATGACATAATCATGCCGTCTTGTTTGATCAGCTTAGGTGAAGTGAAATCTCAAGGTATGACCAGGTGGCTCCACTCCTTCCTACAGAATTGATTTCTGCTCCATAGTACTTCTGCTATACAGCTTCTTTATTATCCCCCATGGGTACTTAACATCTAAGGGTTTTAGGGAAAAAAACCCAATAATATTATGAGGATACATATCTCTATTTATATCCCATGAGAGTGTGCAGGAGTTAAACCAATGCTTGGACGTAACAACAGGCTAAATAAAAACCAACAAACTGAGCAAAAGGGGTACAATAATTATTCAAGCCCTGTAGGTCACTCTAATTTTTTTTTCAAAATAATGGCAAGTGATCTAAATGCTGTGTCCTTTATTGTTTAAACCAGAGGTTGACCAAGCAGAATAAATACAAGCTAAACTTTCTTTGTGTTTGCCCACAACCAACAAAATGGCAGTATCTATGGGATGGCAATAGCCAGACAGGGGATTGTGAAGGATAAAATGTCACTTCTCTTCCTAAAATTTTGTCCTTGCATAAATACATGCAAGCTGGCTTCTTCATAGAGGAGCAAGTTATTGGACTGGATCTGCTTACAGACCTAGGTTGACAAAAATTAGGCAACAGTCTCAGACAAGAATCATCACTTTAACAAAAAGAGATAACATCAAGTACACCCTATCACCATGGCTACTGTGAAGAAGTTGCTCTTCTGAGCTATGCTTAGTCCTCAGGGAAGTATCTGAATACTGTATCAGCAGATTGCAGGAATTAACCTCTGATGACAAAATAAAATATCTCAGAAACTGAGGTGAATTATGAGATCAAAAGTTGGCATTTGGTGTATACAAACTCCTCAATTTTTAGATAAATGACCTGTCATAGCATCAGTGGAGTCTGTGAGCTTGGATTGTTATGTCAGGATTAAAGGAGTTTACATTTTATTCCAACCAGGATAGCTTCTGTTATCAAAAACTCTTCTCTTAAAACTATCGGGGCACCCATGTCACTATGTATTACCAGAGTTATTGGAAAGCCTGTAAGATGGCAGTTCCCTTGAAACACTAATCTTCCTGGACTTAAAACTTCCATTGGAGAGACTGAAACCTAAACCCTTCCTGATTGGGAAGGAGGCATGCTAAGTGTTCTGTCCACTGTCATCTGCAAAATCACAGCTTTTGCACATGAGCTTCATAAACCCAGTTACCTGCTATGCTCATTCTTACCCATCTAATGGGGCAAAAATTTAATCAGTAATATTTTTCATGCCTCATGCTTCACTGTTTTATGATCCTCTGGATTTCAGAAACTAAATTATTAAGCTAGCCCTTAACTTAAAAGTATTTTAAAGAATGAACACCACTAGCTGAAGCATTACTCATTAACCTAAAATAATAAATTCCCATGATTTTTTTCTTCCTTTCCATCAAACCACAAGGTATCTGGGTAGGTTATGACACAAAGTGTGGCGTCCGCAGGGAGTTAGCTGAGTTAGTTTGAGTTAGAAGTTGTTCTACGTTAGCTGTGAGTTTATGAAATAGGTGCGTGGCTTGCCAGAGTCCATTGGGAGGGGAAGGCATGGTCCCACAGAGAGCCAATGAGAGAGTGAGAACATCAGAGGGAGAAGAATAAAAGGTCAAGCAAGGAAGAAAATCTGTTCTTTTTGCCTGTTGGAAATCCATTGGGAGTAAGCAGGGAAGAGAAACGGGCTAGTGACTGTCGGGGGAGGGGGGGTGTACTGAGAAGTTTAGCCCTGAAGCTTGGGAAGTTAGTGAACATCATTAGAGTAGATTACAATTCATTATCGTAACCTAGATTGTGTGCCTCATGAAGTGTAGCCAATAAAGCTTGTTACCTTCATTCATGTTACATGAGTCACTGTGTAGTACTTGAAAAGGTGCAAGATCTCATTGAGTAACCAACAAGAAACCAATTGGGGAATGAGATCTCTGAGGGGGTTGTTCAGCTACGTGACCAGCTTTTGCCGCAAAAGGCAGATAAGCGGAAGGGTGGGGATTGCAGCGGCGAAGTGCCTATAGCCTCAGTGTAACGGTTTAGCGAGTGGGACAGGTATCCTGAGGAGGCAAAGAGCCTTGCGAGGTGCTCACCATTACACAAGGTCAGCATAGTCATAAGTAAAATGTAAAGAAATGTTGTGACTGTTTTTAATCTCAGCCAGGTTTAATAGAGCTTCAGTTCACCTTCAGAGCTTCAGTTCACCTTCAGAGCAAGATAATACATCAGCAAAGTGACCAGTAATTTTCTTTACACTTTATCTATCCCAATGGTGAATTTTCTGAATTATTTAACACTGAAAGAAAACTGCTTGTCACTTTGCTTATATATTCCCTCACTCCAAAATTGGACTGAAGCTGGATTAAACCTTAAGTGTGGCTACAGCCAGAGTCCTAAACAGCAAATAAAATGCTGGGGCGAAAAACCCTCAAAGAATTCTCAATTCCAAAACAATGTTTTATGCATTACCCATAAACAGACTAGCAGGGTAGTTAGTAGCGCTTGGAGACTAACAAGAGAAGGGTTGGTAGCATGAGCTTTCATAGACATGTCTACTTCTTACTTGCTGGACTTTTCGAATTAGACTAACCCAGCTATTTCCCTGATATTGACCATAACCAGACTGTGATTCTCCCATATGGTAAAATCTACAGTGATTCCTGCTGTTCACATATAAAATTCTCTACCAAATAAAAAGTATTTTTTAAAAAAATTAAAAATGATGGTTTGAGGTATAAAGGACTTGAAACATCAAAAGGCAATTTTCACCAAATTCTATGGAAAATTAACAGTTTTGTCCAGGAGCAAGTCAAACTATTAATCCAATGTAAAATACTACCCTATAAAATAACCTTTTGTATACTGTAGTAATTTGCATGCACTCTATGTCATTGTAGTTGATCCTGAAGTTTCCACTAGCTTTAGAAAGACCATGCAGCGATAATAAATGGTGTGCACCTAGTTTGTTTTTAAGAAATGCAAACCCTAAATCAAAATTAGCATTGTAAAGGCTAAACCTAGAATGCAATTAGAGCACTGAACAGAATCAATAAAAGCAAACACAAAGAGTTATGTACCTAATCAAAGGAATTTTATGCACTTAACAGTAGAAAATTATATATCAAAGATAATATTTTATATTGAAATGAATTTTGAACTTATCAGGAAAGATGTTAATAAATCATTTTCCTCTGAGTCACACTCAGATGTATTAAGGCAATTCTGCATTGTCTGATATACTGGACAAGCAAGCATACTAGATGTGATGCCTCATATTTATTTTAAATATTTATTGTATTTATTGCAAAGTATGAATGTGTTGTATTATACGTATTTAACTGCAGTTAAGGTTGGAGAAACAGGCAAGCAGTGGGCAGAGTTTATGCAGATTACCCTAAAGGGGGGGGAAGTAACCCACAGGAGCAGCCATTTAGAAGCAGCACGTGCTGAGCAGAGAGCATAAAAGGCGATGCCACACTGAAAGCAATGTTCTATGCTTTGTTTTCTTGGTCCACGGTTCACAAGGAGGCTAGTAGCACTTGTGAGGGAACAGAAACAGAGATAGATCCTGGTCTTCTGGTCTTGGGAAGGCAGGCACAGGGGATTCTTAACACTAACTTGAGGCTAGGCAAGCTGAGTTGATAAAGTGAATTGTTCATGCCTTGCTTTATTTATAACTGAGGTGTAAATAGTTTCCTTGCTTTGACAGAACTTGTTCTATGGTATTTATTTCCTAAAGCTATATACAGAATGTTAGCAAAAAAGGGGACTCTGTAGCTTTAAGGGAGAGAGGGTGAAGGGAGAGAGTGGTGCCACGGTCGGCTGCTACAGGACCCACCTCACAGCTTACTAATAGAGAAGGAGTGAAAGTGGCGTCCTTCGCAGTGCAGGGCTGGGAAGGGCTCGGCTGAAATGGCTTCTTTAATGCACCTACTGTAAAGCAAATAAAATATAACAGAAGGACTGGAGGGTCCAGAAAGTTAAACACCCACCCTGACTGGGGAGCAGGCACCACATTAGGAATTTCCCTTTTGCAAACTGATGAAGTCTTAGACTACATCAGCATGCAAAAAGAAGACTCCTAGTAAGCTTGCTGGTTTGTCATACCAAACAGTGCGAAGTCTTACAATGTAATAAAACTGCTGATTTTGCAGTAACAGATCCTCCTAAATAGTTTCTTCAAACAAACAAGCAAACATACTAAGATGATGTGGACTGTTGTTTACTTCTGAAAATCCTTTCCAGAAAGTAGCACAGTTACACAATATCAGTCCTGGCACCACTACAGCAATAATATAATGGCTACATGGGGTTCAAATTAGAAGCAAAAGCTCCCTTGTGCTAGCCACTGCCTTTCAGGATAATCTATTTTAAAGGGTTGTTGTGAGGATACAATGGAGGAAATAATATGCACTGCCTTGGGATACAAATGGGATACATAAATGTTTAAACCAATTTAAAAGCAGAGCAGAGCAAAACAAGCCCGGCCATAGCCAGTATACCATGAAGCTACGCAGGCTATGTTCAACAGGAAGGAAGAACACCTGGTAGTTATCATGTCAACAGCCCAATTAACCTCCATATCCCAGAGAGCAGCTAGGGTTTCTGGGAAAATGTTCAGAGTCCTCAAGAATCCACCAGTTTAACATGCCCCCCTTCACTCGTGATGAGGTATGAAGTTATTGAGAATCCAAGTCTCAATAAGAAGACACCAAGTTGTGAGACGGGAAAAATGACAAATCCCCTACTTTCAGATTAGTCTTCCCCAAATGTATCTAGAACCATGTGTGGGACAATGTACATACTGGGATAGCCCTATGGGTGCAACAGTGGCCATGAATTCAGGAGACGCCACTCTACCAGTGTAGTGTAGTCACAGCCAAGCATTCCAAATGAGATCTGAATTAAAAATAGCTTCTCTTTGTATTAGTAATTGATTAGAACAATGGTAAGACACCCGACAACTTAGCTGAACAGTACTTTGATTAATCCAGAATTTCTTTAACTGTATTGCCAGAATTTCTCATATAATTTTTAGTACCACTATCACTTCATTTCTTCCAGGATTGTTGAATATTCTGAGGGGGGAAATAGACTTGTGTGTTTGTCTCCATTTAATAGACATATGAAGAAATGTGAACACACTGATGACTGAACTTAATTTATTGTGGCTGCTGGACACTACTAAGTCAACAATGACATGGAAACATCCAGGCAGGGTTTCAGTTTAATAGCCTGGCGATTCCAGTTCTAATAGTCTGGCTGGCAGGTAGTATTCCAATTAGACTCAAACATACCAACTTCACAATTGACAAAACAAATTTGGGCAGGTCTACCAAACCCAGACTTCTCTGCCAACCTGACAGATGTTATAGCTTTCTACTGCTTAGAATCCAATTGCAGCAAGCTTTACACCATTCCTGGTAATGCTTGGTGTGACAGAGATCCTAAGGTTTAGATCTGTCTGCTCCACCACAGAAACCCATGATTTTGAATCTAGTAAAGGTTTCACCTGAAGACTGATTATTGTTTTATTGCCCTACACTCTTCAACATTCATTGGTCTCAGGATGAAGGGTTTGTTGTCTGCATGCTAATGCAGTCTATGGCAGGCCTCACCTGGGGCCTGCCATGTAGACAGCATATCCTTATTCCAGAATTTATTCCAAAATAAGGCCAAGTGCGGAATGGTCCTTAGACACAGACAGAACAGTGTTCAGACTACCAGCACTCCCTAATGAATGTTCAAGAATCTTATGACAGACTTTCTAAGGAACTGTAAGTATTTGTAGTAAATTTTGATAAGAGGACAGCTAGTAATAACCATCTCATATCTAAGAAGTATTTTAATCAGGATTGTGTTGTTGCTAAGAGGAAGTTAATTTGCTTGTCTACTGCTGATAAACCAATCCCCTCACATATTTTCACTCAAGCATTGATTGAAATGAAAAAAAAGCACAAGGGTCTTTCCAGACACTGCAAGGAAACTGTCTTTTTTAAAAAGTGACAACTTTTCTCCATACCAGTAGAAAAGAAGGCAGATTGGCCTAAGGGAAAAAAGGGGTTTTTTGAGCCTTTTTGGGGGGCATGTGAGAATTGCCAGAAAGGCTGATCAAAAGCTGTGCTGATATAGTCTAGTTTTTTTAGGGAGAGGAGAAAGCTGGCAGAAGTTAAACGTATCATTTATTCTGTCTGCCAACATCTTTATGACTGGATGCTGGCATTTTTTACATACCTGGTAGCTTCCAAAATCTCTTTGAAAAATGAAGTATGCTCCAATTATGGAACAGATTAATGGATTCAACTAGAACTAAAGACAATTCTGTCTTGTTTCTGTTTTTTGAGAACAACCCTCAGCCATCTTAGATATAGGTCACTCACCTAACTTGCTATATTCCAGCTGAAGCATTGCAATCTTACTCTCTTTGTATTGTGTGCAGGATACTCATAATTTCCTCTTTTACTTGCTAACACATTCTTCAATATTGACCCACTCTACAGTATTACCAGTGGTAATAAAAAACAAAACATTTTTTTAAAATAATGTGTTTGTGCCTCTAGAAATACTTATGTTGCACAATGAACACCTATACAGGTTTACATTATTGTTTTACTGACTATGGCACACATCTTTGAAGACTGGAGAGAAATCTTTGTAATTCACAGTTGTAAAACCTGAAACCAGTGAGCATCTAGTCAATTACAAATCCATAAGCCTTCTTAACGTATTTTAAAGTCTATATGTTAAACACAAGGCACAGAGGCTTATGAACTAGTATATCAGAGAATCTTCTAGAGGGTAAGCAAGCTAGTTTCAGACTAGCCAGATCTGAGGTGTGTCAGGCACCTTCACTTCACATGTCCAGGATAGCAGCTAAGGCACACCTATTTCCCATGGCCTTTCGGTTAGGGAAACAGCTTCTCTTCCCCACTGTCATGCACTGTTATTGTTTTAGTATATTCATTTTACATTTGGTTTTTAATGTTGAAACTACCTTGAAACCTTCAGGGTGGAATAAAAGTGCAACCATATAAATAATGCATAATTAAATGTTTGGATTACTTCAGAGAAGATCTTGCTAACTACAGTCTCTAACCTGTCCTAAAAACAAGTTGAAATATGTAGATTTAAATTTATGTCAATAAAGATTTTGAATTTGAATTTGATGTAGATTTTAAAATTTACACCTTCTGACCACTTGACGTATACAGCAGTTAGAATTAATTTTTGCAGATGTTTTGTGTCTTATACCTCATTAAGCACTTCTTCCTAGTGCACATAATAAATTTGTATGCAGGTTTATCTAGGGCTGCTTTATGCATTGAAAGCCTACTTCAGTCATCAAGTGCTATTCTCTCTCAATACTAGAATGAAACATTTACACATCTTTACTTTTATTTCTGTAAGTGCTTCAAATCATTACCATAAAGCTTGAAAAACTACTGAAAGAGATGGCAGTCTCATTGAGGCTAACTGATGCACAATGATTTATAATTCTAAAACTGATTCAAGTGGCATTCTAAGTGTTTTAATCCTTCAAAATGCATGGTTTTACACAAGTTATAAAATATACAGAATATTGTATTACATTGCATATTCTGCTGGTGCCATTTGAGATTCATAACATATCTTGTACATTTGTTTAATATTTGTAGCAATTTGAAGACAAAATATAAACATCACAAACCTTGCAAAATGTTTTAAACATTTTTAGTATTATTACTGATCTGGCTTTGATCAACATATGTTACCTACCAACAACAAATGGAAATTTAACATTTTGGAAATTTAACTGGCAAAGTCACTTTAACCCTACAGAGTGTTACCTTCTTTTAAGTTTTTCAGATGGGTAACAGACAATGTATTGTTTAGTTTAGATACAGAATTTCATTTTTTCTTTCTATTTGTCTTCCTCATCAGCCAATAACTGTAGCTACAGGGGCCTTTTTGCACTACCTCCAGTGGGATAGCCAGAGGGTGCTCCCACATGGAGCATATGCACTGTGTGGAGCCACTTCTATTAGATTTCCTCCAAGGAGCTTAAAGCCAAAGTTTTTATTCTCCCCTATTTTATCATCCCAACAGTTGTGAGAAGCAGATTACAGAGAAAGACAATGACTGGCCAAGAGTCATCCATAATGAACTTTATGAAGATTAGAACACAGTCATGCAGATTCTGATCTCATATAGCAGGATTCAAGACCTTAGGTGAATTGCATATGAGCTTGAGTGTTCAAGTAGATAATGACTTACCTAGATAATGACTTGGGCAGCTAAACAATTCCAGATCAACATCAGGAATGAACCTTGGATTTCTCAGCTCATAATTATAATATTAAACAAAAGTTGCAAAGACTTCTTAAAAATAAAAGTGAACTTGAAAAAAGAACATTCAGACCTGTTTATATGTTACACTTTCCTTAATTAAACCAGGTTAAAAAAAAATAGCTCTCCTCTCTCAACACTCTTAGGTAGCCCCCAGCTCCATAAAAGATCCCAAATCAAAATACATCCAGAAGAAGCTGTCCAACCTCTATGTAAAAATATCAAATGAGGGAAGACACAATGTTTAAGTACTCTAATTGGCTCAACTATTGTACCATCCTTCCTCTAAGGAATGTTTAACCAAAACCAGTGTCATTAAATACATTGTTGCAATTCATAATATCTCTTTTCTGGAACATAACAGAATTACTGGTCTGTTGAGAATAACTAGGCTATAGTCTCCCAAATCCTCCTTTTTGTCCTTTCTGAAAATATAGATAGGATCTACTGTTTTATCTTGTCTTCAGGTTTTCTTGAAGATACTAGAGAATCTGATTATTGGTCAGCAAGTTCTTTCAGAATCCAAACTCATTCAGGATATAGTGGTATTCCTGATAATTTTCTAGTTCAGCAACTGCTCTTCACAATCATCTGACAGACCACTTGCCCTCTTTTTGGAAGGAAAAGAGCCAATATAGGAACTGAACAATTTAGTCTTTTGCTTGTCATTTGTTGGCATTTTCCTGTCATTGGTGAGTAAGACTGCTGCTTTGTCTGATTTCTACTTGTAATACATTTGAAGAAACTATTCTTTTTGTTCCTAGAATTTGTCACCAACATCAGCATATTTTATGCTTCGGCTTTCTTGACTCTTTTCAAATAATACAAGTATTCCACCATGGTGAGCTGTCCCTCTTTCTACTTCCTATAAACTTCCCTCTTGATTTTCAGCACTCACATGTATTTGCTCACTAGTCATGATTCCTTAAAGTCCACTCATTTCAGTGGATTTACTCATGACGTCCACAGATAGTTTTTAACATAAAAATGTTTCTGGCCTCTGACATGCACTACCGGATACTACAGAAAAGCCACTAGTTGTACCACAGATATTTTAGCAAAAAACACCATTAAGAGTTTAAAAACCAAACACTTGTACACCTCTTTACTACTATCTGCAGCAATGCATAAATAAAGTTGAGAGCCAACTGAAGCTTTCTTATGATTTTCAAGCTAACAAGCTGGAAAAAACCCTGAACTTTTATAAAGGCCAACTGTTTACAACATCATTACAGAGTATTTTGAAATCGAATTGTTCTGAACAGAAGTACCAAAAAGTATTACAAATAAAAATTATGACCTAGCCAATTGTTATTTATGACCTTCAATCCATTATGTTCAAATAGGTCAAAGAGAGGCAATATTTCACTTTAAAAGAGCAAGAGTTTTCTTGAAGAAAATAAATGTCAGAAAAATAATTTAATGAAATCTCTACCTCAAAAGTAAAACACTAATAAAGCATTCAAGGTTGCAAAACACTGCAACTACATATTATTCACAGAGGGTTACTGGAATTAAGACTAGAAATCAGGTTTCAAAATAAGATGCTCAAAGAATAGCAAATAGTCTAGCTACTCTCTGGTAAAACAGAAAGCTCTACTATACCAGCAAATATTGTTCTTCTAGCTGTCTGATAAATTATGTCAACAAGCAGGGTTCCAGTTATATTTCCTGCTATCAGATCCTTTTCTATAATTCCCAGGAATCAGGGATTTTGTCCATGCAAGACCACCATAAACCTCTTCATTATTTCATACTAACTAGGAAAGATCAGGTGAGAACAAAATCATGCATCCCTAGGCAATTTATCCTCATTCATCTGGTGGCAAATTTGTTCTTACTTTTGATTTCCTGGCTCTGACTCCTAGACTATTTGCTCATTCTGCCTTTGCTCCCAAGTTTGGCTAAAGTATTATTGTATTCCTAGCTAATGTATGGACTTTGGCCCTTGATCCAACCTCATAAAGATTTTAGTGCTAAACTTTACCCTTTACATTGCAAAGAGCTCCTGCTTTACTGCTGTTGCTCTGCATCTCTGCTACTGTCACTGTTCCAGATTTGCTTGCTGCTGGGTTTCTCTAGCCCAAGCTCCTTCATTTCCTGTCTCTCAGCATTGTCTACAAAATTTCTGTTTCCAGTTCAAGTCTCTAATCTCTGCTCACACTTCTTAACTCTTGGTTTTCTCTTGTGTCCAGACCACTTGTGTCCAGTGAGAACCAACCATCTCCTGGCTGCACAGTAAATTAATGCTCTTATCTAGAACAGACCCATAGAAATACCTCTCAACTTTGTTGTATCCTCAAACCACCTGTGTTTCCATCCGATCCCTGTTCTGCTTCTTGCTGAGTTGTCATAAACTTTTTCTTTCTAGCCCTAGGCCCTTTCTGATCTTACTTGTTAATCCAGATCAAGAAGTTGCTAGGAACATACTGTCTGCACAAAAGGAGAGCAAATCAATCAGAACTGTGTTAAGGGCTCACTATTCCAGATTAGAGGCAGACCAGATAAATGTGGTCTACATCCATGCTAGCCCTCAGTGGTAATGCTCAGTGAATGCAGGCACCTCTGCCTGTGGTTGTTCCAGATCCAGCTAATATGAGGTCAATTTGCAGTTGGCCTTGTACTTTATAATTGGTCAACGGGTATTTTTCCACTGTCACTAGAAGTACCCATTAAGTACCCATTAATGGGTACAAAAATGCCCTTTCATACCCATTAATGGGCACTTAATGGGTACTTTTAGTGATAGTGTAAAAACACCCAACATCTGGGCAAGTGCATCTGCACTTCCAGGCAGTGCTTACAGCCTACAAGCAGCCGCTGCCTTCCCAGATGTTACGTAATCATAAACTAGCGGTGGTGCATGAAATCGTGCACCACACACAAACTAACATTACCCAAAAGTTTACCTGAAGCATCCAATGGCGTCCATCTGCACCTTTTCCAGTGCAATAGGGGCCATTGGAGCTGCCACACAAGCACCTCAGATGGCTCCTGATGCATCTCTATGCTGGTGCAAAGCATCAGCATGGCCTTAGCAACTATGCTGAAAAAATGTGTTGACCGACAGAAAAGTCAGACTTTTTAAGAGAATAGCAATACATCCTAGATAGTTAACCTAGAGTTCACTTAGATCCAATAGTTCTGGTCTACTCAGATTGTCATTTTGAAGGGAAGAAAAGGTTTCCTCATCTAGTAAATTTAGTAGTCATAGAATAAGGGTAAGCAGTAAAACAGGCAATTTCACAGATGACACCAAAAATTGTAGTGTCATAAAAACTAAAAGGGAAAGCAAAGATTTCCAAAGTTCTTGGGAATGATTAGGCATTAAAATGGTGGATGCAATTCAAAAGCAGGAACATAAAGTTATGGATACTGATTTTAGAGAAATAACACAAAAAAACTACCATCTTTTTATCATATAAGATCTATTTTTGCACCCACAAAAGTTCTTCTAAAATAATCCTGCAGCTTTTGCCCTGAAGGGTACATTTGACAAAAGCACTGTGGTGGTTGAAATACTTTTAAAATTTGTTTCATATATTGATTTGGCAATGGGAACTCCCAGCAGTTGTGGGCAACTGGACTTGAAGAGGGCGAAGATGTCAGTTTAACTTTTTCAGCTTTCAGTCAGCAAGTGGCACTGACAAGGAATATATTTTAAAGCTGAAATTAGTGTTGCACAATGACTGAAAACTGGAAGGGGATTTCTTGACTACAAAATCACCAGCAGATTCCAAAGCCAATCTTTGTGCTGTTTGGCAGCAATTTGAAGAATGCAATGACTACCTTCACTTAAAAAGAAAAAGTGAAAAAAATTATAAACTTACTCTGGCCTCTGATACCTGCATACAGCTAGTAAGAAAGCCTGAATTAGCTTCTGATATCTGCTGCCTATCCTTTATAACTCACCCTGAAACCTATGGGTATAGGGCAGGATATAAATATAAATAATAAATAAATAATATTACAATCAAGAGATGAGGGCAATGGCTGTCTCTATTGCTCTGAAGGGGTCAAACTCTACTGTCACTGCCCATCTGCATCAACATCTTTACAGATGGGTCATAGACAGCAACAGCAGGTGTGACCACCTAAAAACCCATATTCAAAATACACACATTTGAAATCATAAGATAAGGTTTCATGAAATGTGTTTTACATAAATAGTCCTTGATAAATTATAGGTGCATCTTATGCAGCAGTGTGTGGCTTAGGATAAAAATTAAAGGTAAGCATGCATAACCAGGAAAGTAATAACCAGGAAAGAAATGTTGGAATCATAGCAGAAACTTCCAACAGTGATAGCCCACAGAACATTTCTGTGAGGACCTGGGGAGAAGAAGCTCTTAATGGTAACCACTGTTTAAAATCCAAAAAGAGATGGAAAGTTTCAGCTGGTTTTTGCCTCTCCCACTCCAGCAGAAACTTTGCACATGTAAAGGTGAAGAAATCAGTGCTTTGCTGGAGGAAAGGAGAGAAAAACAAATCATTTTTTTCTGGAAAAAAAGATTGAAAACTATTCACTTGTTTCAGATATACTGTTTTCTCTTGGTTTTAGTTGAAAATCTGAAGAAATGGCCCTCTTTCTGTGAGATGTAGGGAGAGGAGCTTCCTAAGGAAAGCCCTTCTGAGGCACTTCTCTTTTTTTAGCACTCCAATCAGGAGAAATAAGAGAACTTCTAAACCCTCCGACTTCCACCCTCTCGTGAAAGTTTTTTAATTTTTACATGAATTCAAAACTGAAAACATGCTTGCTTTAGGAATGTTGTTCCCCTAACTCACTTTTTCCATTATGTAGTATTCATGTCATTTTAAAAATAAACCATTATGAATTTTGAGGGAGTATTATATTTAATGATACTAACACATACTCTGATTAAAAACTTCTCTCTTTATACTATATTATTAATATTCTACTCACCACTTTCAAAGCAGGCATCAAATATAAGATGACCCTTTTTTGGCTGTCCAAAATATCCTGGTGGAAAGGCAGTATACTTGCTTAAATTTCCTGTGATTATTTCGTCCATTCCTGCATCACTACCTGAAACAATGAACAAAGAAAAATTATAGCCATTATTGAGCTCTTAATACAAGTAGAACCCTTTAAATAAGGTGTATTCCATAAACTCACTTGATGAACATTGCTTATCAGGAACAAGATTGTAGAGAGTTTATCTTACAGTACCATAAATATTTTGACTCTTGAATAACTGATGATCTAATACCAAAATATTCTGTATTGAACTGCGATGTCAACACTTATGAAACCATTTATTATATGGTTGTGCGAACCATGTTTTTTTTTCCATTTACCTCCCTTAATGCAGATCTAAGATGATCCAGATCTAAAAAATGGGTCCTTCAACTAATCCGGATTTAGTAGATCTGTATCTAAGAAGGTACCCAATGCGTGTTCACAGGTGGCGTAGGACCCAATAGCAATGGGTGCTAGGCATGCTCACAGTGGAAACGTTGGAGCAACCATGTGGTGATTCTGGCTCTACCCACGTAGGGCTTGTCCATCACCCCATGTTTTTGGGGGGACATGCGAGGGGACAAACTCTGGAATCCCTCCAGAGAATCTTTGAAGACTGCAGCAAATCACTCCATTGATTCTCCAGAGCGTGGCCAAAGCTCCGTAGAAAGGCTCTGTACAAATGGCCTAAGCTCTGAAGTCAAGCTTCCCTTTGGGTCCCTTTGTTTGGCTGAGGAGAGCGGGGTTAAACAGCCATCTCTTTTCTTCTTATATCTCTTTTTCTTCCAAGTTCTCTGGCAGACATCTTCAAAGTCTGTGCCATTCTCCGGAGTTTTCTTCAAAGCTGTCTTCAAAGCCGTTTCTGGAGATTACGCACTGGCTATGAAGCTTTGGGTTTTGGGGCGCACCCCCCCCATGGGCGCCCAGCCCTGAACCCACCCCTAAGGACCCATTAAGGACCCATTGGGCTCAGAGCGGGAAGACCCCATTTCTACTGCAGACCCTATTAAAGGGGTCTACAATGGGGTCTTCAGGCATCAAATCCAGATGTTTCCACTACGATCGGGAAATGGGGCCTGAGGGGGCACACCCACGGGGGGTGCCCCTAAACCCAAAGCCTATGCACAATCTCTGAAGCCAGTTCCGAAGCTGGCTCTGAAGCTGGCTCCAAATACTATCACAAACTATAGTTGTATGTGACATAACTTGGCCCATTCCCCATAGGCTCCAGATACCTGGTGAGCACAAGTGAACACAGATAAAGGTTCCCTACAAGAGTGTGGGAAATGTGCATGAGCCTGTGCGAACATCAGGCACAGCTGTTTGATTCCTACTCTTGCATTCTTATTCTAGATATCATCTCTGAGAACACTTTTCAGATTGTTATTAATCTTAGTAATTTACAAATTAACAACTGTCATGGTGTTTTGATGGTTACATTAACATTTTTTAAGAGAGCAAATTTGCCACTATACTTCTAACACAAAAGCTCTACTAGTTTAACAACCAGAAAGTAGAATCTATAGAACTTGTGCTTGTTCTGTTAAACTTTATGCAGGAACTAATTAGTCCCATTCTAATTACATGACCTGACCAGTCCACTTAATTGTTAAATATTTACTAATAGACAGAGTTCCATGTGTGACCCTGACTTGCAGCTGCCAAATTTGTCAGCTGTAATCAGAAAGCAACTGATGATATGATTAGTTCCTGATCTACTGGGGAGATGCTAACAATTTGCTGTGAGTTAATTGTGGGGGGGGTATGCTTTTACATATTTTATTTAAACTTTGTATTTATCTGTTGTACTGTTCTGTTTTGAGGCTATGGGATCACTGCATGGCCTCCACCCTGTTTTTAATAGTATTTTTATATTCTGATGTTCTACCCTTGTATAGAAATGTTTAAAATAAATAATAAAACCATTTCAAACAGGGTGTTTGGGCAGCTGGGGAGAAAGGCAGGGTTTTTTAATGGGAATGAAGATTCCAGGTGATTCAGACCTCCCTGCAGCATTGGTTGGAATCATATATCCATTGGAATCATACGAGGGGGGACCAACAGGCAATCCAGAAGTCACTGCAGGGTTGTTGTTCCAGAATGGCCATGGGGGGGCACTTAAACCAATATTCTTACAGCTGTGTATTTTGCCAGCTGCACCAAATACAGAAGTTTCTGGGGGAGTGAAGTTTACGTATAGCGGTGAAGAAGGAAAGCCCCCCACACAGCACAGCAAGCTGCATTTCCATCAAGGAAATAGTGACCACTAGGCAACCCAGATCTTCGGGGGCGGGGGCAGAAGCCCCATCAGGAGAGGAGAAAACCACCTTTTCTTCACAGGGATGGGTTACTACAAGGTGATCCAGATCTAAAGAATAGTTATTTGTTATGTAAAGTTACTGTGTCTAGGTTTAATTCTTTCCCTCCAGTCTTCTTTCCAGTGATGGGGATCTCCATTTGATCCAGAACTCCCTGCATAGTTGGTGTGCTAGAAAGCAGGTCTGTGGCATTTTCTGCTGGACATGGGGGGGGGGCGGCACTGGGCATTCCAAACAAGATAATGAAACCTGAACTGTGCTATGATTAAATACTACAATTTATGGCTTGCTTGACATGTCTAGAACATCTGCATACATGCTTTTCACCCTACTAGAAAACATGCAAACTCAGTTTGATACTAAATATTAACTTCATGCATTTTGTTTAAACTGTATTTCTCATGCACATAAATTAATAACTTCACTGTGGCCAAATGTCCTAATTTGATGAGCAAGGAGTTTAGCACCCTATCCAACAAAACTCTTACATCCTTAAGTCAGGGATACGCTAGAGAATATAAATACATTTTACATTCACCTCATATCTGAAGTCAGCAGTCTCTTTCCATTTTACAGACACTTTTATTTCAATAGATTTTACTTATTAAATGTTGATGGGACCCGGGAATGTTTTTTTCCCTGAATTCTTTGAAAGAATGGACAAGCACCTAAGCAAAGTGTTTACCCCATACTTGCTCTTTAGAAAGGAAACACTGTGTGGCAACTCTGGCCCAGTGTTCTGCACCAACTGCAAATATAGCTTAAGTGAATTCCTTTAGTACCTTATTTTTATTTACTGTATTTTAGTTATTCCCCCTCAAAACTCATGAAATACCCTCTTCTTGCGTCCTTTGTCAAGCAAGGAGGAGCCTCCCCCAACCTCCACTGTTCCTTAACGAAATGCCTCCAGAGAAATCTCCTTCCCTTCCCTCCTCCTCCTCCACTCTTGGCCACTTCGCAGAGCCCTTTTTTCCCTTATGGGGCCGGGGGTGCCCTTCACGGCCAGTATGAGAGAGCAGTCATGTTTTTCTTGCCCCTGGAGAACAGCCTTCCCCACACTCTCCCATTAAAGGGCCACTTTCTCATAGTAGTGCCTCTGACAGGCGAGGGCATCATCCCACATTCCTCCCCCAGCACGGCCTAGAGCCGTTCCTGCGGGCCAGCTCGCCTCACGCCCTAAACGGGAGCTCTCTTCCCGCCGCTTTAATGTCAGAGACCCAAGCGGCCCACTAGTCCACTTTCCCCTCCTCCCTCCCGGGACTTCCGAGTGCAATAAGCGACTAACCCGCTTCAGCCGTCTTGCTCCTCTCCGCCATGTTTGTTTTCATCTCTTCTATTGCCTCCCCCCTCCCAACGCGAGACGCCGTTCGGACGTCACCATGGCAACCAACGTCACGGACGGGCTCGGGAGTCCCCAGCACCGGCTCTTTTCCTCTCTCTCTCTATCTCGCGCGCGCGCGCGCGCCGGCAGTGGGCAAAGCGAAGAGGGAACGCCGAGAGGCGGGTGGCAGAGCGACGGCAGCCGTGACTCGATCGGATCCTGGCGATTCGGGGGGGGGGGCATACTTTTTTGGTAAACTCGGGACAACAGGCTGCAAATCTGTGCAAATGACCAAACTGCACTGCAATGCTTTCGTTCAAGAACGAATCCCTTCCTGCCCAATGGAGGATCGTGCTCTGGATAGGAGGGACCCTAACTCAGCCGGACGAAAATTACTTCTTTCAGTACACGTACACAAGTTCATGAGGAAGTATATTGCAAATGCAATGGATGAGCCTTCACCTTAATCGCTCCGTAGAGGGAGGGGGGAAGCGACTGCTCTCCCCTGACTTGGATCAGGTGGCCAAGAGATCCCTTCGCCTCCCCGAATCCGGTGAGCGATCCTGGAGAGACTATGATAGCGACTCTGCAAAGCTGCTCAAGAGACCAATCAAGTGAGGTTAGCCAGCAGGTTGTTTCCTGTAGCATTTAAGCAATGGAAGCTTAAAATTCCCTATGGTGAGGAGACACGCTCCCCCTGGAATCTGCCCTGAACAATTTCGATTTGAAGGAACAGCTCTTCATATCCTACCTGGGCGTTCAGATCTCCTTTCCATTATTAGTCCACAGAGGTGTTTTTAGGCACACTTAGGACAGCTTTGCTGAGCCTCTCAAGTGGGGGGAGGAACCCTTACTTGGGCACACCTGAGTCCCTTTCCCTTCTCTGGGCCTTCTGTGACTGGCAAATCAGGGCAAAGTACTATCAGGTTGCTTATTGATGTAATGACTTTGTGATGGGCTAGTCTGGGTCTGCTGGAAATCCCCCTGGTCAGCACCTCCTCCAGAAAGCAGGGAGTGTGTCTCAGGTGACACTTTAGCTATTGCATAAATGCTCCCCAATGTTTCTTACTGCTCCCTCACCACTCCCACAAAGAGGTCCACCCTGACAAAGAGGTGCCTGGCTGCAGCACACACTGGTTCTGACACACACAAAATTATAAAGATGATCTCAGAGTTTTCTCCTGCTCTCCAAAAACAATGCTTCTTCGGATCCCTGGGATGGATCTGGGGACGTCCGATAGCTTTAAGAAAGAGATAGGCATATTAATGGGTGACAGGCGTGTCACTGGCTACTGAATAGATGGCTAGATACTTCAGGCTAGAGAGACAGGCAGGATGCCTCTAAAGGCCATTTGCTGGGAATCGAGAGCTGGAGGAGGTTTGCCCTTGTCTCTCCTTGAGATGCCCATGGGCAATTGGTGGGCCACTGTGTGCGACAGGATGCTGGACTAGATGGGCTGTGGCCTGATCCAGCAAGGCTTCTCTTATCTTTCTGATGAGCACCAGTACTACAGAGAACCAAGGGGAGCTGAAAGGGATCCTTGTGAGTGAGACTGGATTAGCTCATCAAACATCCTCAAGATCAGATCACTAACCATAAACATTGAGACTGGTTTGGGGTCAGCAGCAGGCCTGGTGATCCAGGGAAGCTCACTGCCAAGCCAACTTGAGGAGAGCGACTTTGGCACATCTCTAGTCAGAATCCAAAATGGAGAATGGCAGCATTGCATGTAACAGTGTTTCCACTTCTCTAATCTTTCAGTCTTTACCAGTTTCTCATTTAGCCAAAATGATATATTTTTCTTGTATTATGTATTTAATTGTTCCCCGAGTTTGTATGAATGTATAAATATTTATCATATTTAAATGAAATAAAAATATATCCTATAAAGGGACTCCATTCTCCAATAATAATACCTTCATTGATTTGTTCATTTCATTTCCATTCCTTTATTTTTGTGTTTGTCTTCTCCAACAAGTCTCCTATAGTCTTTGTTCAGTAACACACAAACACACAGTAACACCAGTGATAACAGCATGAGATTAGGCCAAAACTTCCCCTACTGTTATAAAAGGGATAAACAACAGTTAAGTGAACAGGGGGAAAAAATTCATAGACAACATATAAGAGACTGCCTGAAACGGAGCATAAGGAAGAAAGCTGAATATTGAATCTATTAAGCAACCACATATAAGTTGAAATGATGGCATTTCATATGGAGATTGCTGAGGAGAGGAGAAAGTCAAGCAGAACTCTGTTTAATTACAGGCAATATAGCATTCTTTCCCCCAGCAGTCTCCAGTGCTTTCTCCCACACTTTTCAGGAGCTGCTCCAAACCTCTGAAGAGATGGGGTGGGTGGGAGCTAAGTTACTAGGGGGAAAAGACCCTTCCCATGCGACTTTGAGGAATGTATCAGTGCTGCTTGAAGCAGTGTCACTATAAACAAGTTGCCCAAAAATAGTACTTGATTATGTTCCTCATCAATCTTAAGAGCCTGTTTTTGTATTTTGTTACCGCTATTTAAAAAAGGGATTAACACATAGCCTGATTAATAGGAGGAAATATGTACTTATGTCATTTCTCCAATAAAATTTGTTTTCAGTACCTAAAGTAGGTCAAGCTTGATTTCTCCCTCTATCCCATTATTTACAGTGTTATGTAACTGTCACAGTTATAATTAGTGATCAGAGTACACGAAGAGACTATATTACTGCTGGTAATGTAGCTTTCTCATTTACCAAAAATCTTTGTACAAAATACATTTTAATTTCTGCCTACATGTTCTAAGTTCCAAGTTCATACTGGAATAGAGTCCCAAAGAACCTATTCTACCTGTTTCACATGCATTCCTGTCTGGAACTTATGGAATCCAGGTGGTATGCTCTGATTGGCTTAAGAGGTCCTCAAGAATCTGTCTTCTGCTGATTATAAGAATAAAATCAAGCTAAATGGTACAGTAAATCTAATTGTTTCATTGATTCCTAGATAAATGTTCTACCTTTTTTCAGCTGTAATAGTACACTATTGCAGGTGTTTATAACACCCCAAAAGCAAGCTTTCACGACCTTTCCTTTCTTCTACTTCATTTCTTCTTAGCTCAGGCAAGTCTTCACTAGTATAAGGGTAATGGCAGTGGCAGCATATTGCTACAGAAATAGCAATGGTTAACATTTTTCTACCTGTGCAGCAGTGAGCTGGTCTGCCTCCAAATCATAACATTACCCAGAAGGTAAAGCATGTGGAGCAGATTTCTTTGTCAGAAAATGCAAAGAGCCACCCAATATTTCTGCAAAGCAAAATTTCAAATGTATATATAACATATTGCACAGTACAGTATTATAAAATTTCCTTTATATCTTTGCTGATCATGTAAGGATTCCCTTTTTAAAATTCTTATCTGGCAAACATCTCTATAAACAATAAAAAATATCACTTGTGTGGGGGAGATAAAACACCTGAGTCAGCTCTGCTGGGAATTTAGCATGTGGGTCAAGTGTGTTGAGGAATTTAAAGCATGAAACTTACACCACCACAAGAAAAGTGAACTCTCTGTTCATAGGCTGATTGAAAGTCTATATTCAGAGCCAGAGATATCCACTTCTTCCTTTTATAAATAATATTTTCAAAATATCTAGCAATAAATGGTATTAAATCATTAAGTTATCCAGCCATATACAAATAGATAGCACATTAGGCTGAAGAGGCCAAGTACCTATTCAGAAGATTCACAATCTACACTTTTACAGATGGGGACAAAAGAAAGAATACTGGAAAATTACACGATAACACTCATTTTCTCCTTTCAATGGAGGCTGTCCTTATATCAGCTTTCACAAACCAGATAGTGTCCCCTAACACAAAAAATAGCAATGCTGCTTAGTATTTGCTGAGTACACAGACAAATCCATGCAATATTTAAGCTAACAATACAGAGTTAGGTTGCAAATGCCTTCTTCCAGGATATTGTTTGGCTTCCCAATTTATCCTATGGCACCTGGTATTTCCAGGAAGTCTCGCATCAAAATTCTAACCTCACCCAGTGTAGTTTAACTTCCAATATAGCCCATAAGCTCCCCAAACTTCCTGCTCTCAGCATTTGGCTAACCCATAGACACATGATCCATGTGTACTTGCCATATATAGTGATTGGCATGAGGCTGAGTACAAGGAGTTTTTAGGAATTAATATAATGATTTTAAGCCAAGCCTATCAACATATATATATAT
>MTQE01001134.1:52095929-52112346 GCA_014337955.1 Aspidoscelis marmoratus | reverse complement strand
TTCAACAACATGGATAAGCGACAGAACTTTTGTCAGGCACTGTATAGTGCTTCTATTAAAGTATCCTCATTCCAGCAAGCCATAGCTAAGCCTCTTGCTCCTGGTGGTTATCTGCCTCCACTGATGGCTCTGACTTTGTGTTCCTCCAACCCTGCACAAAGTCCCTCTTCTATCTTGGAGAACCTGTTCCTGCCTTGCCTCCCTAGCTCCCTCCACCTTAATAATCACTGCCAGATTCCTCCTGCAGACATCCTCCATGGTCAAATGGTGGGAAAACCTCCCCCCACTCTATTTAGCCTAGGATCAGGGAATACTGTAGGTTAGGGACCCAACAACTCTGCTCTCCCTTCTGTGCTTCCCTCTGATTTAGAAGAGGCAGCTTGAGCTGTGGACTTTAAACCCTGCCTTTCCCTTCTGTCTGTCTCTGCCCATTGCCATGTGTATATCACCAGGAGATTCCCTCCTGGTGAAATTTAATTGGTGGTGCTCTACACTGCTCTTCCCTTTGTTTCTATGCCATTTTACTTGCCTTTTCTTTCGTATTATGAATCATTTTCCTATTGAAGGAAACTGACTGAGGCCTCTCTCCCTACTGCCTTGTGTCTCTCAGCACCAAAGCCTATGCATATCGATTTCCCAAGTGACATCCTGATGAGCTAAATTCCCCAAGCTATTGACACATGTCAGGACGTCTGCTAAAACCAAGATCAGCAAGGGACAGCCAAATTGGTGTTCTCCATCATAAAACTACCATAGTTAAAAAACACATACCTTAGAGAATAGCCAAACCTGATCAGATTTCATTAATAACTATGTGATGTGTGCAGTTAAACCATACAAGCACACAGCTCCTCTCAGGCTAAAAACTCATCTGCAAAAATAAATTATTATTACAGCAAGATAAACAGAGACTGTAATTACCAGGTTAAAGCTCAGGAAAGTTCACAAAAACATCTACGTTTGAATCAGTCAGCAATAAAGAAGTTGTAGCCACTCAGGATACCAGAGAAGCAAAGCACAGTCCAGGTCAGGGGTTGGTTGTTGGTAACAGAGGAAGCACCTCAGAACAGGGAATTTATTCAGAATCTGAACTTGCTGAGTCAGAAGGGCACTGCCTTCTGGTTAACCATCTCTACTATGTTGATTTGGCCCTGTACCTGGCTGATTTCCCTTGCCTCAACTGAGTTATGGAGGACCTAGGATTTATACAAGGAGGGAGCAGACAGTGGAGAATCTGAGTTATGAGGGTTCTGCACCCTATCCTTCTCTGCCAGTTCAACTTGGCAGGTGGAAGGCAGGACATGACATAGTGAGAAAATACATCAGCAAAGTGACTAGTCATCTGGCCTGGCCACCCATAAGGAACAACCTGTATGCATTGAGGACTGGTCCAGTGGGAGGCTATGCCTCCCATGGAATACCACATTCACATGGAACAAGGTGTTGGAGCAGTCCCTGGTGCAAAAATGGCACCAGTGCTTGCTCCAACAGCAAACTGCTTCAAAGCAGTCCCCCCCCCCAGTGTTCCATACAGTACACTGGCCTCATTGTTCACCATGAATTTGGCTGATCAGAACCTGGTGCCATTTCTCTGGATTTCTGGAAACAACCCCAGGAGTGTGTAGTTTCTGGGTGCTCAGCAAAAAAGCTCCTGCTGTGAGCCTCTGTTCCAGTCTTAGTCTGGATCACTTGATCCAAGTCCAGATTGGCTCTGTCTTATGCACAGTAACAAATGCTAAGCATAAATAGTCTTTCTTTCTGTATTATCTATCCCAAACATGGATTTTTCTGTGTTAGATAATGTGGAAACAAAACTTTGTTTAATGTTCTTTCTCTGTGAAGGTGAATTAAAACTTAAGTTGGTTATGCGCTCAGTCTTTTTCCAGTCTTTGATGCTGAGCACAGGAAGACCCTGGTCTCGCTATAGATCTGAAATTGGATTGATTCTAGTCCTTTTCTAAGCAGGCTGGTGAAAAGCAATTAGAAAGAGGAAAAGAAGAAAAAGCTGCAGCTTCACTCATAGGGAAAAGAGAAAAGAATGGAAGGCGTTGAGAGGACACATGACTACCAAGGACCAAACAGAGGGACTATATAGAAGGAGCACATACCTTTTCCTCTAAAATTCAAGTAGATGAAAATTACACATGCTAGAACTCATTCTCTATTAGCCTTTTAGGTGCTACCAGTTTCCCTCTTTTTTGTTCTAATACTGATCCAGACTAACACAACTACATCTTTACATATTAGCCAATTATTCAAGGTGATAACAAGATGGTTTATTGGGTACTTAAAATGAAATTGTTTGTGAATCTAGAAACTTTGGCCTTTTCTGTAATGGCCGCATTCTGGATTATATCCCAGAATAAGAACATACCAACCACATGGTAGTCCAGACTATGGCAGGTGTCCTCAGGGCCTGATATAGGGTGTTTTTCCACTGTCACTAGAAGTACCCATTAAGTAGTGGGTACTTAATTAGTGGGTACTTAATGGGTACTTCTAGTGATAGTGGAAAAACACCCATAGTCTGTACTAGCATGGGGATGTTGATATAATCCAGAAAAAGATAGTGCTGCGCTTGGACTAGAGCAAGCATACCTGTAGCCTTCTAAATGTTTTTCAACTCCTAGTTCTTTAAGTGCAGGAACTGTAGTCACGGGTGAGAGCAACTGCAGTTCAGCAAGACCAGATGTACCACGAGTTCCACAAATCCAATTCTAAGGAGACCTGACATCAAATTTCTCTGCAGTCATTACGTTCATCTGGTAACTTGGGCAAGTCTTTATCGCTCAGCTTGAGACCGTTATCTGGAGAACAACCCGCTGGCTTTCCTTGGGCTGAATACAGGCACAGAAGCCCTCAGTGGTCAATTAATTCTACAATATGAGAAGCCTGCTATACTCATTTTTTAAAAAAGTATTTCATTCTTTTAACTCCAACTTTACCTCCCATCAGTGACAAAACCAAAAGCATTCTATACCAGTACCAATCCTAAAGCATTCAATACTAATGTATAATGAAAAACTGTTATGCCAAACATCTCTCTCCCTACGTTTCTTCATTTCTAGGACCGTATGCCAGATATCTTTAGCTTAATTTATTTTTACAAATGCATCCCATTTTGATATTTGCAAAGAGTAGCATAGGTATTTTAGACAATGGCACAGTATGAAGTGCAAAGCAAAGGCTTTCATTTCAAATGGTTTGCTGGATACTTTAAAGACATAATCTTATTTTTGGATTTGTGAATGTTTATCTTGGATTAGACTTTTATCTGCTAAAGATTTTGACCTACTCTTGTTGAACAACTAAGAGGAATGATCCTATAATAGCAGATTAGGATATTTTTCACTAGATTGACATTTTAGCACAAAATTCACATATGTTGCCTATTCAGTCCTTTTTATATCTCCAACTCCTAAACATCCCCCCCCCCAATTCTTGCTTATTTGCTGACAAGTATGATCTGCTTTGCAGTATTTGCTGGATCTTATGCTGTGTGATTCAGTTCATACTTATGATCAGCCTGTGCCAAAAAGCTTTAAGTGATTCTGATTTCAGATTCTGATTTTTAAATAATTCTGACTTCACGTGTTTCATTTGTATCCTATTTCCAGACAGTTTGGGGGAATCTAAATTTTACTTTTTTCATGAATGGTTTTTATTTTCACCCTCTAAAAGGTTTTGTTTCAGCTTTTCCATTCTGTCCCCAAACTACAAGCTTTACAACCCTGAAGTGTTTTCTTCAGTGTGAAAAAGGGTGCAATCTCTTAAAGTTTTAAAGTCCTTTAAAGTTTTCAATTCATTTTGCTTACAGCACCTTTAAGCCAAACAAGTCAAATAAACAATTCTCCACCAAACAAAAAGGCAATTCCAATTAGTTTTCCTCATACATATCTAAACATGCCCAACTGCATGGTTTTCAACAGATATTTTTATTGTAATTTTATAAACAAGACAATAAAGTTAAAACAGAAACATTACAAACAATATAACCAATAACGTCAGAAGAAGAACAATCGGCTCTTCTATCCTGCTTTTCTCACCCATTTAAGGGGACTCAAAGTGGCTGACAAAGCTTTGTATTCTTCTCTGCACAACAGAATACCCTGTGAGGAAGGTGAGGCTGTGAGAGTTCGAAACAGAGCTGTAAATAGCCCAAGGTCAGCCAGCTGGCTTCATGGAGGAGGACGGAATCAAACCCAATATTCCCAGATAAGAGTCCAACTCTCTAACCACTAGGCCAAACTGGCTCACCTTGCCACTATTGTAAGGAGTAAAAATGAGTTTCTGAATACACTACTCCAGATTTAGAGTAAAGGTGGAAGGGAGCTATTCAGATATGATCTCTGTGGAGGACTGAAGGCAATTCCAAATGCCCAAAAACGTTCTCTTCATCAATTGTCCCTGCATCAATCTGTTTTGATATACCAATTCATCAGTGTAAGAGGTTTTTCAGGGAGTGGGCAATGTCTGGCTACTAACAAAAGGAAATTTAATAAAATCTTATTTTTAACCTGTTCATTGTCATTTCTATATGCCAACTTTGGAGAGAGACAAAAATCTTCTTGAATTAAAATCCATATTTCTTTGCTAATTGCTTTCCAAAAACGATTTACTGCTATGCAGGACCACCACATATGAATAAAGTAGCCAATTCCCTTACAATGATGCCAGCAATATGGTCAAAATGTCAGACCACACATCTTCAGAGAAAGTGACATCTAGATTGGTTCCCCATTGTTGTTTGAGGAAAGTAATTTGACAGATTTCAATTACATGTTTTAATAGCCCCAAAGAGCTGCAAATCTGGATGGCTCTACAAAACTTGTTCTGTTTCTATCAACCATAACCAGCATAGCCAATGGTCATGGGCAGGATAATATAATCAAAAAGTCAGAAGGGACCATAGTGGCTGCATTAGCACTAGGCTGATGGACCCCATGAGCAGTCCCCATGAAACACAGTGAGCCTTTTTCCATTTACTGTTTAGGAGAACTCTGGGAACCATTTTAGCTTCCATTTGCAGTTTTGCACAGGAACACAAGTAAGGACATCTTTAGCAAAACAATCCAGCTTACACCATTACTTTCAGGTTTGTTCATTTTCTAGTTGTGCACAGGTCTACACTTAAGGATCTCAATAAGTCTATCCTGCTATCAGCACTGCTTTGAGCTTTTGTCACTTGTATGAACTTTGTGTAGGGATTCGTCAATGATTTCATCAATGGAATAAATGCTGGGGTGAGGCCATTGAAATGAAAGCCGGTAGCAAAGGAGGTGATTGGTCAACACCACCGATCAATCAATAGTGATGGGGGAGTTTCAGACAGGGCCTGGTAGTAGGCGTAGCAACGCCTTCATATGTTAGCAACTGTGATTCATTTAGTGGGTTGAGAGAAGAAACACATGAGTTGCACTTTAACTTTTTAGTTCTCTTCTCCCCATACCGCCCCCCCCAATAATTCATTTTAAAGAGGGAGATAAGATTTGTGTGTAGCTAGGCTATTAGTTATGTTTACAGTATTGCCTAAAGCCAATGGCACTTAATGTGAGCCAGAAATCATGTAATGTGGAAAGAGGGCCAAATAGTAGTGTGTATGCAACCAGGGTATAATACCTAGGATGACTGCAGGTTAAATTAACATTTATATCTCATCCTTCACCTGGAGGTCCTAGGGTTCATTGCAACGTATAATAAAACACTAAAATATATTTGAAATACAGTAGTTGTAGCAGGTGACTTTTGTAATTTTATTTAGTCTAATCCGAGCTCAGCAAAAATTAGGCAGCAACTTAAAGCAAAGCAATAGCAGTCTTTATTGAGAGGTGAGCTTTAAGCAAAGTGATAATATCCAGAGCAGACTCAGAGGAAGCTTTCCAGAAGAGCAAGCATGTAACAAAAGCCAGTCCCAATTTACCATTTTGAAGGAGGTCAAAAGCCAGGAGTTCAATGAGTCTGAAATACCAAGCCAAGATACATGAGTCCAAAGCCACTGCCAAAACCATCCAGGACAGAACAAGGTACATGTCAGGACATTTATTGTTTCCTAGAACTGGAGTCAGGGGGCGGGGCCTTTAAGCTAACTTTTTCTTCCTTAAGCATCTGGCTCGGCACCTGTCTGACTTCTCCTGCTGGTGCTAAGTCATGAACAGCCTAGAAAGACTAGGAGGACTTACAGAAGGCCCAGGTTATTGAGGCTCTGGGTCAGGCCCAGTTCAAGGAGGCCCAGATAGTTGAGTCAGGAGCTTCCACATCAGACAGTTCAGATTCAGACTCCCTCAGATTTAGCTCAGCAGGTGGAGGGCAGAACATGACTGTTATATATAGTATTAAACTGGTTTCTGATTATAGACCTTACTTGAATTAAAACCTTAGATTTTCTGTATTTTTAATTAGCTTTCTATTCTGCTGCTCACGTCTGATTTAAAGTCATGTCTCTTGTATTTTTTGTCTATTGATCTATACTTTCTCTTATTAGCTTTCTTCTCAAGTCAAAAATACACTTTCATGTAGCTGTGGTAGATCCTGGAAATAGGTCAAGAATGGGAGGGGCAGGGAAATAGCATATTGTATTGCTTTCACCCCTTTGAATTGTGGCTTAATTCATCTGTGCAATGTAAAATATAGCTTTCAATTCTGTCATTCCCCCACCCTGTAGTCCCAATTCACTTTAGGCCATTGGCATCTTGTTCCATCTCCTACTCTTGAATAAAACAATCATATGGAAGTACTTTGATGTCTACAAATCTATGGAAGTTCTGACAATTTTTTTAAAAAAGTTCATAATATAGAAATCATATATGCTGGGACTTCCTTCTTTATTATAAATGCTCCCCAAGCACAGGTTTTAAAACAATCTTGATATATATTCTCTGTCAAGTCCCCAGAATACTACATGTTATTTTTAGACTGGAATGCATATTCTCAATTAAATAGTTAGTGAATTTCAATATTCTGTGAAATTTGAAAATGAGTCCAATGCTTCATAATGAGACAATGTCAACAAAATTTCACATTGAGTTTCTATTTTTATTTTTGTTACCTGAGATGTAAAACAGATTAGCCTTTAACTGACCCCATCTCTTTCACCTGTTCCAATCTTCTGCTGGATTTTACTGAGATCGAACAAAGAAGCAGGGCGGACTGTGGGAGGAGTAACACAAATTACATGCCCAGGTAAAGACAACACTCTATAGACAAAGCAATATCAGGTGTCTTCTCAGTTCACACTTCCAATTATCCTTCAGACAGATTTGGAACTTCACTGCCTTTATCTGGGACCCGTCCTTATAAAACTTTTTTTCCGCTAAAGAATGTAAGTTTTTATTCTAATTTTAAAGCTGCATTTTAGAAATTTCAACGGGAGGAGGGAGTCTAATATTTATTTTCCTAGCCAATAATTAGAGGTATTTATATGGAAATTCACCAACAGCCTTCTAAATGTGCATCTTTGCATTATAATCCTAAAGCTATGTAGGAGATGTTCTTTCTTTTTTTAAATGTATTTCTGTTTAATATCTCCAAAATAAATACTTTTAGAATAAGTATTCTGGCCACCTTTAGCACTTTAATTCCAGTTTACAGTTCAAACCACTTTAATTATCTGGGTAGTGATACGTCACACAATAAATTTGTAATGTAGTAATCAAAGGATTAGAGGGTCATACCAAGTTATTCTTGGATATTTTGCAAGTAATCTCCTTACAAATATATGTGCTGATAATGCAATGCAAGAGACAGTAACATGTATTCAATTTAGAATGTAGTGCAAAATTCATGGAAGCAAATTGTAGGTTAACCAAACTAAAAGTAATATGCAACTTGGTAAAACTGAAATAACATTACATGGATTCAACCATGGAAAGGTGCATGTGTGAGTCACAATTAATAGTTGTTCATCATTAATGTTGCTAAAAGGAGCAGCAGTATACACATAACCAAATAGACTTTTGTTGACATCTGTTTTGTTCATTGTTGCTAACTTTTTACTATCCAAAACATTTTGAGAATTGACTTAGATACTGGCAATATTTCATTTTAAAAATTGGTTATATTTCCTCATTTTTGTACTTTGTCTTCATAATTTTCTAATTATGTATTTTATTTTCTAACTGTATTTTATAGTGAATTGAACAATCTGGCAAATTTTATGCTTAATATAACTTTTAATTACTTTTGTAGGATATATTTTAACAATCCATTAAGTTTGAAACTATATTAGACATTCCCCATTTCAAAAGACATTTCTGTGGGTAGAAAAAAGCAATCCTTTCAGACTCATAACTTTGTTCTTACCAAATATTTGTACTTGTTAGGTCATCACACAAATAATACAGATCCTATTTTGTATCTCCACACTTCATAGAACTGTTAACAACTTACCTTATGAAGGGCATATGCTTGTTTTTTACCATTTAAGTGGTACATATCTGGGATACTTATGGTTTAAATATTTTTTTAAAAGGTTGCATTTTGAGTAAACAGCTTTTTCTGGAGATCACCTGCCCATATTCTAATATTAGAAACAGATGGGTTTTATACCATACCCAGTAGTCTAATGCTAATTTGAAAGCCGTCATGCCTTTGTTCAATAGAGAATATAGTGAGCAACATCTTTAGTACACAACCTCCCCCCCCCCCGTTTCAGTAACAATGAAGAGCAGCATGGCAGTCAATTAGCAGAATCCCAGCATCAGGACTATCACTTGACCCCACAAAACAAGTAACAACTGATATTGTATTAAATAATGTTAGATATAATAGAAATGAATGCTGATAAACAGTGAAAACTTATTTATTTTTATTTATTTACATTTTTATCCCACCCTATACCCAAGGGTCTCAGGGCAGGTTACAACATATAAAATTAAACACATTAAAACCACAACATATTAAGCATATTAAAACCATGGCAGTGCCTGAATGTGGGGAGGAAAAGGCTTCCAAAACTATTTAAATAGCAATTATACTAATTGCACTGAAACTGCATCAGCAATAAGAAACAAATGAGAAGCTTTGCAAAAAGACTTGTAAGTACAGTGTAGTTTTATTGTATTCATCTTCAACCTCCAGCACCAAGATCTGAAAAGTATTCGGCTATTGAAGTAGGCTCTCCTCAACTCTTTACCATAGAGCTCCAGACTTTTTGTCTTTAGGTAAGTGCTGGATAGAAATGTGGCTGCAAGGGATGGGAGGAATCGATCACCTTGTTTTCTCCAGACAGCTAAAAATACTAGATATTACAGAACTTTTCTGAAACATTTTCTCTTGCAGATTGGAATGCCTTTAATTTTGGCACAGTAAAGCAGAGCGCTGAAAACCAGCCTTTTCCCTTTTCAGCATTACAGTTTAGGAAAACATGGATTAAGACGATAGCATTTATTGGTAGTCTATTTCTCAACTGTAGATTAGTCCTTTTACATTGATTTTTGATGACACCTCTTGGCCAAAAGTATCAGCCGTCTTCACCTTTAGCTCAGTTTCCTAACCCCCCCCCAAAAAAAAATTAAATGAAATTCATATCCGGTCAGTATAGCCCAAATCCTGCTCAGATTTTTGTCTATAGGTAAACCCTGGTGTTCATTTTCTCTCTCCAAACTTCTAAAATTCCTCGCAGTTATTCTCAGTAAGCCGTCGCAAACTGACGATAAAACTGCGCATTTAAAAGTAATGGGATACCATCCAAAGCAAGGACGCCGTATGTCCGTGTCAAGTGCTGATTTGCATTTACACTTGACTGGGCACGGGCGAAATCTGTCAATGAAAGGCGCCTTGGATGGAATGGCGTTTGAAGTCTGGGTGGGTCGATTAGGCTTATACTCCTACAAGCTCTGCCAGCCAGAGTTCCTGTTTCTTCAAATATAAAACGTCAAACGTTGGCCTCCCGTGAAGAGGAAAGAAAATGTTTCACACCGGCTTTCTTCGTCACAGGGCGGCGACTCAATCCTCCAGCTTCGTAGTCCGGGCCGGCGCCCGCCGTGCTGCAATGAGCCGCTGAGGTGTTTAAAAGCACTGGGTACAAAGCTGTGCTGCAGGCTTGGGGTCCCTGGCTGTGGTCACAACTAAGGTTTAATCCAGCTTCATTCCACTTTCAGAGCGAGAGAACACACCAGCAAAACGACCAATAGTTCTCTCTCTCTATTTTCTATCTCCGAGTTTTTAAACACTGAAATAAAACACGCTGCCGTTTTGCCCGATGTACTCTCCCTCCGAAAGTGGCCTGAAGGTGGATTAAGCCTTAGGTGTGACCACAGTCTCACTTCTTCGCACACCCTCCCTTTCTCCCCAACCGTGCTTTTCTAAGCTCTTTCCGCAGCCCCCCCCCCCGTGAGCCATCCGGACTAAAGCATTCCGACTTCAACGCGCTTGTCGTGCAAGGCTACCGTTGTAAGTGGAACTGAAAGAGAAACTGCTCTCTGCCGAGTGAACGGCCTCATCGACAACCTCCCCCCCAAGCCATTCTTTAAGGGGAGCCATTCACATCCCCACACGAGAGGGGAGCCCATATCCCCGAGCAGAAGACGCGCCTGCCTTTGGTTTATTCCTCTCCCTGAACTCGAGCGAAGTTAACTTTCCCGCTCTTTTGCCCTCACGCAGCCGGGAAAGAAGCGCCGCGCCGCGCGCTCCAACAGGCCAAAACGTGCCCGGGTGCGTGGAACGTTGGGCCACTGCTCTGGGTTGAAGCAGGTGTCGTGTGATTGCGCGACCTGGGAAGTTCTGCACCTTGGAGCAAAGACCGTGGGAACCACCTTGGCTCTGCATTTCGCCTTGCCTTGACCCTCTTCTGTTCTTCTAAGTAAGAAATGCGCCTCAAAGGCAAAATAATGGCCACCCCTCCGCGCCTGCTCCAGCAGGATCGACTCTGTCGGAATCAGAATGCCAGGAGGATCTCGTCCGCTCAGGTATTCCCCCGTAGCCTTTTAACTTTGGAGTTCCAAAGTCTTCTAAAGCGGCAAGGGGCCTTTTAACGGGAGCTCCTGCGATTAGCTTAAAACGCTCAAAATGGAAAACATTAAAGCCTGTTCGTGTGTGTGCGTGCGAGACGCGTGTCAGGTCCTTGCCAATGGAAAACGCTGAAAGATCAAACGCTGCATTGGATGTATTTTTCCTCAAAGGTCTCTTCAGATTCTTTTCCACTGTGATTCCCAACTCCAAAAGGAATGTGGAGAACGTGGAAATATAGTGTATCGAAATAACGTTATATGGTGCATGTAGTAGGTTCTGTGATATAGAACAAATAGTAATCTTTTGGTTGCATTGATAGCAAAAGTGCCCACTTTGCCCTTCAAGATTGTGCTTTTCCCTGGGTCCTTCCACACTAACCTCAACCGTGATATATCCCTGCACCACCACCACCACCCCATATTAGAGCAACAGTAAGGGAAATACATTAGGGTTGGCATACAATGCTTGCTCCAGGCCCTGGCAAAATACACATGACAGCACTGTGTTGCTTGGCTAACTCCAGGTTGTAATATCCTACAAAAGTAATAGTCCCTATGGGGTGGTTAATAATGGACTTTTTTTTTTTAAGTTCAGGTACAGTTCAGCACTTACTAGAGGGAAAGGGGTAAATAAATCCAGATTGTACAATCCATATGCCATATCTCCTAGGAGGACATGGAGGTGCTTTACAATGGTGTCTTCGTGGTGGCAAGACTAAAACTGTTAGAACTGTGGAAGTATTCTTTGGCATTGCTGTTTTTACTGGTGATTAAGGAGCAGGAGGAGGCTCACCTGAGAAGACCAGGTGTTCTGAGAGCCTTCCTAACTGCTCATCATTTACTGCCCTTCCCTCTTTGCTTGATGATTGGGCATTTCCTCCATCACTTGTTTTTTTATTATTATTCCTTGTGTTCCTGCAGTAGCTGGCCCAGCTTGGCAGTTTCTCTGCGAAGAGTCAGAAATTCAGTGTTTTTCACAGCCAAAAAACAGGCATTTTGGGGTTTTTTCTTTTGGCATTTGGCTATTTTTTGGTGTTCACAAGTAGCCTGAAGCAGTAGCCTGGCTGTAGGAGCAGGGGTGGGGTTATCATAGCCTGGGGCTATGGGTAGAGTTATGGGCAGGATGTAATATAGCCTGGGGCTAGAGGTAGGGCAGGGCAGACCATGGACAGACTTGAGGGTGAGGCATGGGTGGGGTGTGGCAGATAGGCCAGGAACTTGTCAGTTTTTCCTACACTGAAAATGCCAGATTTGGCAGTTTCTGGATTCTATCTGCCTACCACAACCCTTGCTAACACAGCGTTCATTATTTGTTGGCACTGCCCCGCCTAGTACTCAGACAAACCATGTTCATGTTCACGCACACATACACAGTCTGAAGGCCTTTCTACCTCAATAAAGGCAGTGTGTCCACCACTCAAAGATGCTGCTCTCAAAGCCTAGCAATGGATAAAGTTACTGCACCGCTGCAAGAAGAAAAGGCAATTGATAAACCATAGAGATGTACTGAACTGGTTTCATGCTTCAACAAATGGCAAAAGAGGCACTTTATCTAACAGTTCATCCTCCCTTCAGCGTTGCTCCCTTACTCCCGAAAATAAGCTGGGAACTTACCTGCTTTCTAGATGCATATTCACCACCTTTATAGGCCCCTTGTGGGTGGGGCTGTGGTATGTATTGGCATGCATGTCAGCCTAAATCTGACATAACATTTTCATCCCTGTGTGCTGCAGTGCCACCCACAAAAGGACCTATAATGTCAGTGAGTACATCAAATACTCTGTGGCCTCTTCTGCCATTCGTAGAAGGGTGAATAGTAGTCCAGAAAATTCCTAAAGGGTGTTGAACCGTATTATAGTGGGTGGATACTGCATGAATTTGCATTCCCTTTTGCACAGTGTATGACGACACACTGTGAGCCACCGAACTTTTATCCCATCAGAGCACAAGGGCTGTTGTGATGGTGAAAAGGAATGAGTATCAAAAAGTATCAAAAAAGAGTTCCAGGACAGGAACAGAAAGGTGTGACCATACTGACCCAAACTGAGGACGAACTGAGGAAGGATTATTAGGTATTATATGTGGCCGGAGTTAGTGCATTCTGAGTCCTGTCTCTTAATAAGACAGACTATTTCATCAAAATGTGACCAAGGCACAGGAGAACTTCGCTCTTCTATGGGGCTGGGATTCCATCTCTAAAAAGCACTCATCCACTGTTTTCAGAATCATACTTCACCGTATACACAAAGCTAGAACAATAGGAATGCAGTGGGAAATGCACAAATGATCAATTTTAATGTGATCTCTGGAGATCATAGCTTGGTCAGCAATAGTTGTAGTTTTAAACATGAAAGTAAATCCTGTTGCTGTGAATGGGGCTTTGCCTTGTTTCAAGTGAGTGATTTTTATGATTCTGCATTATTCATTTTCACAGAGAAGCAAGTCTCAGTGAATTGCTTTGAGATAAAGAAACCAGGCTTGCAGATTTGGTTCCAGAAACATAAAGTTTAAAAAAACTTTTAAAAAAATCATTTGCTTTTAGGACACTATTATACTTAACTTTAACTATGGTTGTATTGTAAAGTTGGTTATCTAAATGGTTTGTACTAAAGTGTATACTTGTAAGTCTCAGCAGTCCAAATTTCTGTGGGGAAAATGGCAGTGATTTTTCATGGTTGTCACTGAGGATTTTTAAATAGTGACTGTTTACCTGGCATTAAGCTCTCTCTTTTTTCCACAAAGAGCAGCTTGGACTGCTACATGGTCCCATCTACATGTGTGAAAAGGGTCCTTTTTAGTCTTGAAGTCATCCTACATGAGTGTTTGCTACTTGGATCACAGCACACCAGGCCCATCTGCCTTCCACTGTCTCCCACAATCTACCCAAACTCATGTTCATTGCCTCTGTAACGCTATCTAACCATCTCATCCTCTGCAGTCCCCTTTTCCTTTTGTCTTCAATCATTCCCAACATTGGGCTCTTTTCCAGTGAGTCCTGTCTTCTCTTTATGAACCAAAGTACTTGAGTTTGTCCTTCAACGTTAGTCCTTCCAATGAGCAGTCAGGGTTAGGGAAATGCAGAAATATTTATATTTGTTATTTGGACGAATTTGGACATTTGTATACAAATCAAATGTCCGAATATTCATACTTTAGTATTTGTACAAATACAAATATTTTGAGTTATGCCCACCCCTTTTGCTACTGAGGGTGGTGGTATAACCAGGAGGGCCTCATCTGCAGGATACTCCTGTTGGGCTCTTCCCAGGATCACCCAACGTACTTTGTGGCCAAGTGGGAATTTGAACACAAACCAGCATTTTAGCCACTATGCTACATTAACTCTCCAGACACAAAATTCCTCTTCTGAATTTAATGTCATAAGTAATTAGCTATTTTATAATTGGGATATATCTTGTTTGTGTATTAAAACAAAAAAACTGAACTTGCCTTCATATCTGGACTCGGGTTGGGCTCTGCATATGGACAGGATAAATACACATGTATGTCTCAGTACTTGTACTCCTTTTGTGAAGTAGTTGAGTTAAAAAGGGAACTTCATTCAGTGGTGAGGTTTGGACTTGCAGTGGCTTCTCCCCTCTGTGGGGATGTTGGACCTATTGAGATGGTCCACCCCCAGAGACTTATGGAATCTGAGCGATTCCTGAATGCCCTGGGGGATTTTCCAGTTGGATGACTGGTGCTCCTGTCAAAGCCCTGGTCTCTCTCTGGTATCGGGAGATGAGCAGGGCTATTGACACGATCTCTCCCAAGTATCCTCGACATGCTTGTAGAGCCCAGAAAGCTCCTTGGTATTCCATGGAGCTACGGCCATGAAACAGGAAGGTTGACGGGTAGAGTGCAGGTGGCATAAATCTGGCTGTGAATCCAACCAAACACAGGCTAGAGCGCACTATTGTGCCTACCACGTGGTGGTGATGGCAGTGAAATGTAGTTTTTTTCTCCACCACCATTGCGTCCTCAAGTAGCCATCCAGCAGAACTCTTTAGAATAGTAAAATGGACTTATAAAACTGGGCTCGAGGAAGTGTGAGCCAGGGCCAGGTAACATCTGCTGTGAGAGTTTTGCAAAGCACTTTGAGGACAAAGTCGCTCAGATTCGCAGGGGATTAGATGTCACAATTAGACAAAGTCCAAGGAGGTGTCCAGAGAACTGTCTAGTCCAGTTCTTTTGGATCAGATTTAATTATTGTGGCCTGAGGACCTGGACAAGCTGCTTGCAGGGGTGTTGCTGACAATGTGCTCTCTGTATCCTTGCCCTTCTTGGCTGATAAAAGCTAGCTGGCAAGGTATGACTGGGTGGATCCAAGAAGTGGTGAATGCCTCTCTGAGGGATGGTGTTGTTCCAGTGGATCTTAAACAGGCGCCCCCTCCTGAAGAAAGCCTCCCTGGATCCAGAAGATGTAAACAACTATCGGCATGTGGCCAACGTACCTTTCCTAGGCAAGGTACTAGAGAGAGCTGTCGCTGTTCAACTGCAGGCATGCTTGGAAGAAGCTGATTATCTAGACCCATTTCAGTCTGGCTTCAGGCCCAGTTATGGCACGGAAACTGCCTTGGTCGCCCTGGTTGCTGACCTTCTCTGGGAGAGAGACAAGGGGAATGCAAACCTGTTGGTTCTTCTTGACCTCTCAGCGGCTTTTGATGCCATTGACCATGGTATCCTTTTGGAGAGGCTACAGAGTTTAGGATAGGAGGCACGGGGTTGCAATCCCTGGAAAGGACAGATATGTAATCTGGGGGTACTCCTGGACTCTACAATGACACTTGAAGCTCAAGTGGATGCCATGGCCAGGAGTGCCTACTCCCAACTATGGCTGGTATGTCAACTGAAGCCTTTTCTGGACAGAGGTGACTTGGGCAGTTATCCATGCTCTGATAACCTCTAGATTGGACTACTGTAATGTGCTCTACGTGGGGCTGCCCTTGAAGACGGTTCGGAAGTTGCAGCTAGTGCAAAATGCAGACACTAGGGTGCTGACTGAGACAGCTAGCCGGATGCACATCACGCCAGCCTTAAAAGAGTTGCACTGACTGCCAATTCGCTACCGAGCCAATAACTTTGACCTATAAGGCCCTAAATGACTTGGGTCCCAAATATGTAATGGGACGCCTTCTCCCATATCAACCTGCCCGTGCCTTAAGATCTGGAAGGGAGGCCCTTCTGGCCTTCAGAAGTGAGATTAGTGGGCACCCGGGAGAGGGCCTTATTAGTAATGGCCCCCAAGCTATGGAACAGTCTCCCCATTGAGTTGTGTCAGGCTCCTTCCCTGATGAGGTTCAGGAAGGCGTTGAAGACGTACCTCTTCGCTGAGGCCTTTGGTTAAATGCAAACGCTACTGTTTTAATTGATATTGTGCTGTTTTTTAACATGTTTGTTTTAAATTTTAATATGGTTTCTTTTTAAAAGTTGTTACCCACCCTGAGACCTTCGGGTATAGGGTGGGATAT
>MTQE01001134.1:52073048-52083348 GCA_014337955.1 Aspidoscelis marmoratus | reverse complement strand
GTGTGTCACCTGTGACACGTGTGTCATAGGTTGGCCATCACTGATGTAGGCTGTTGCTCCCTGAAATAACTCTACCTGTTTTCCTTACAAATTCACATGCCTGGAATTTCTCAGAATATATCTGTTTGAATGTCTTTTTTTGTCTTAAATCTCTCAAGAAAACCCCACTATTCTGGTCTCATATTAGTCCCTGTTGAACAATATTTAATTGAGATAATCAGTTTTGGACTCAGCTACTCATAAATATTAATCCCCCTTCAATGTCCCTTTAGAGCAAGAAAACATATCAGCAATGTGACAAGCAGTCTAACTTGTTTCTTAGAGGCTTCGGTAGTTCATAGCATCAGGCATCCTTGACTGATCTCAAAAACCTGACCAGAGGGGTACTTGAATGGGAGGCCACCAGCAACTCCCAAGTATGGACACTGGGCTCGGAAATCAGTAGACAGTTCCTGTTGGAAGGCAGTGGCAAACCACTTCTGAATTATTGCTACGAGAAGTAAATGGATGCATCCATGTAGATAATAGGAGTTAAGCCTGACTCAACACATCTTTGCCTTTTCTAGTTTTTTAGTAGCATTTTTTTCTAAGTCCTGAATCTAAACTGCAGAGTATTTCATTTGGGTGTTTCATTATGTCACAAATTCAACAAATAAATGACCAACAATTTCAATCCTGATGTTTACAAACATAAAGCAAAAACTTGAAGGTACTCTAGTACAACAGTATACATGTTTGTGTTTTCTATAGTCATTATCTTTTTTTTTTAGCGAGCTTCATTCATGAAGGCATTAATTTATATAACTACTACTTGAGATAAATAAGGTCATAGAATTTCATTGATATGTGGGGTGGCAGAATGCTGAAGTTATACGTATGTTACTATTTTTTACATCAAAAGTGATTTTTTTTCTTCATTCTTATTTTTCTATTCATCATGACTTGCTTTCTTTGAGAAGAAAAGAGTCTTTGTGCGGTCTTTAAAAAAATCCCTTAATTTTTTTCCCTTGCAAGGTGCATGATTCATTTATGTTTTGACAAGACAAGATATAACAGAAGCTATGTCTTTCCCTCTTACAAATACAGTACTTAGTATTATATTCACATAAAGAATCACAGTTACAAGCGGTTCAGCTGCAATCTCAAGATGTTCATTTTGAATCATGCCACACTGACCACCTGGTGGTTAGAGAGTGAACTGTTACTTTAAAGAATAGTTTAGGTAACAACCATGCTTGAGACAGCAGGCTATTCTAGCAAAGAGAGCAGTACATGTTACAGGAGTGAGTCTACTCTGCTGAGAAGAAAAATGCAGCTTACAGACTAGATGTTTTAATGTGTTAACTCTAGAGAGAAAAATTGTTGTGTACAGGAAACTTGACATCCCTTGGACTTTCAAAGGATTCTCTTTCTCTTTCCCTAAAACCAAAATCTGTGGCAAGATGTTTGAAATCACCAGGACGCTTAGTGCTGCTTTGTTAAATAATGAGGTAATATTTTTGTCACATCTTCTGGGCATTATTTGGTGTGTGTTTTTTTATCTTCTTCTCCATATGCTTAGAAAATATTCCATCCTCAAAGTGAGAGATTTTAAAGAAAAGGGGGGGAAATTGAAACGGTCCTCTGCTTTATTTTTAACAACAGTCCCCATCAATCGTTTTGGATAACAGGATTCTCTTTTAATTGTGGTTTTAATCAGCTGCTGTTGCCTAGGACATTATGCCACGTAAGACTTCTTAACAGCACAGAGTAGGTAGTTATTAACGCTGAATTGGCTTCTAGTGTAGTCCATCTGGGCTCTGTATGAGAAAGCTTCCTGGCGGTTCCTGATGCTAAGATACCCGCAACCTTTGGGATGTATGCCTGGTGGAGAGGGACCCAGTGCTATGAGATCACTTCTTTTAAGGGAAACTGTCATTAATGAGTCAAGAAACTGCTCATTTATGGTAAGGAAGAAGAGGAAGGAAAAAGCCACTCATGTGGTTTCTTTTAAAAAATGGATTAGCTTTGAGTCAGTTTTTCAAGGAAGGGTAGATAGAGGGGTTGCATGAAAATACCATTTTCACAAGGAGGCTTCCCAGATATTGGTTGAGAGACTTTATTGGAAATTTTGATGCTTTACATATCGTGTCAGTGCTGCTGATGAGGTGGTCAGTTCCTCACCCTGAAAGATGAATTGCCCTCCTAGAGATCTGATAACAACACTGGTTTTCTTTCTTTCTTTCTTTCTTTCTTTCTTTCTTTCTTTCTTTCTTTCTTTCTTTCTTTCTTTCTTTCTTTCTTTCTTTCTTTCTCTCTCTCTCTCTCTCTCTCTCTCTCTCTTTCTTTCTCTCTCTCAACAATAGGATTCTGTTTTTGTCTTCCAAGGGAGGCCTCAGAGGACATTTATGCATTTTTCTTTGGCTCCTTTGCTTTATTTTAAATTATTTTCACAATACCCTTAATACCTTAAGTGTCCTGCTCTGGATGCCTGGTACAGCATGTAGAAAAATGCATGGTTTTATTTTGTTCTGTTTGTAGACTGGCAAGATAGATTATTTATTCTAGTGCCTAAAATTATTTGGTTTGGTTTGTTTAAACACAGAGCTGAATAATGATTTGGAACATTTTTTTTAAGGCTAATACTATAGAAAAAGAACGTTTTCATTCTTCTTAAAAATGTTGTTAAATCTTAGTGAAGTTTAAATTCAGTATTAGTATTATAAATGAAACTTTTTTTGATGACTGTATTATCCTAATCATTGGGGTGCATCATCATTGTTATGCCCTTGAATTTACTCCAGTCTTGTACTTTTTTTCTTGAGGCTCAGTATTGAAACTGGAGAATAATCAGATGCAAATACTATAATAAAGGTTGTCTTATATAAGCAGCACGCATGTGCTTTTCTTTTTGGGGGGTTTTCTCACAAATTTTTTTTTTTCTACATATTTCTCTTTCTGCCCTTGTGTCTTTCTTTTCATTTTCCTATTCTGAATTATGTTTGTTCTGTAGCAGTAAACTGATTACTGAATGAATACATACTGTGGCCTGTATTGGAGCTTTACAGAGTCTTGAATTTTAAGGCAGTGGATTCTGACAAGTCGGATAATTTTTTTAAAAAAACATACTTGCTAAGTTCAGATGATATATAACACGTGTATAGTAGTACCAAGGGCAGTGAGATCGCTGTTCCCTGTAGTTCAAGCACACTGGTGTAGACATGTCTCTAATTTCTCTTTTTACTGAGAAATAATTTTATTTTTAAAATCCTGAAGGATTTTCAGATAGTGGCTTAACTATGAAAAGTTTGTTAACATGGCATTAAGAGGAATTTGCATGTTTTGTCAGATGCAAGTGTCAAAGGGACTTCTCTGGCCGTAAAATGATTTGAAAATATATACTTATATTGTTTGTTGATTTATTGTTGTCCTTTGTCTTGGTTGTCAGTTAGAGTAGAACAGTTACACAAATGACAAAGAAATAGTTTCTTTTTCAACTTGAACATGCTGGCTAAATATCCTAAGAAATATTCATTGAGATTAATAAGAAATCAAATTTATAAAACAAGTGAAAATCTTTTGTTGTTTTCCATGCTGTCAGAATGTACATGCAGATTTTAAAGCGAAATATCTATTAATACAGTTAAAATTCCCCTTAAAGTATTTTTGTCATATATTTTAAGCCTAGAGGCAAATTATTAAATATGCATTTCTCTGCAAGGCAAGTGTCAAGATAGATAAGGTAATCAAAATAGTCTTGATTTCACAGCAGGGCATGAAAGAGGTAAGAAGATGCAGTTATTGAAGCATAACAGGTGTAACCCTGGGATATGAAAGTATTGGAAACTCTAGGTGTGGCCTGAAACTGCTCCTGTGTGACTGAGTGGGGGATGCGGGGAAGGTAAAATCTATCCATGTGTGATGTTCTTAAACTGGCCCTTAATTACTAGACAGAAGCAGCAGTTCAGAAATCTGGTCTCTGTTGTTCTAGAGGTCACCAAATCATTAACATTGTCAATCTGGCAGTAGCTAATTTCAATAGCACCTGATGTTGCAACGCCTCCTTTAGTTTCCCTAGCCAATCGGCTCTTGCTCTCAGCTGACAGATGGTCCCATAAATGGGATGTAAAAAGGAGAAGCTGCTAGCCAATTTCATCAAGGCTCTATTCAGTTGTTATCTACATTCTAAAATCAAGGGGCAACAACCCATTGCTTGTTCGCCCCCTCCTTTTGCTGCATTATATATCTGCACTGTGTATTTTGTGGAATTTTTTGAAAGATACATATATATAAAAAATCCCTGAAATCATATCATATCTTTAGAGGAACTGAAGCCTTGCAAGACCTTTTATTTGCCATTAAGAATGGTTATGGTAGGTATTAGTAGTTTTTAAAATCTGTTTGTTGCAGCAGTCTTTCATAGTCTGTGTATAGAACATAAAGCTTTCCCCAAGTCTTCATTTTGATCAGTCTGTGTTGTCACATTAGTTTAGTTTTCTTCTGCTGGCTCGCTTGTTAAATGTCTTTCTCCCTTCATTTCTCTTTTCGTCTCTTTCTCTCTGTGTGTGTTGCATTTACATACTTGCTTAGCTTTTAATAAAGAGCAGCAAGGATCTGGTTTGCCATTTTGAGCTCATTATAATTCTTATTTGAAATAAAAGGTTTGGGAGTTACTAATATGGGTTTTTGTGTGGCCAACAGAAAAGCTAAAGAAGTGGGGGGGGTTGGCTGGGGGGGGTTAATTTCCCACATTCACATGCGGGTGCCCCCATGCAAGATGGAATCCTTTGGGGGGGGGAATAAGAAGGCAGTATCTCAGGACAGATACTTTTTGGTTTAGTGTACTATGCAGTAGGCATGGTAATTTAAAAAAAGAGAGAGAGTGATTTATAGGAGCTTCAGTAAATGCTGCATATTGTATTTCAAAGAGTTTCCTGTCATGACCTCATAAAAAGAGGAGGCGGCTTGTATGTGTACCAGTGCCTAGTATATGCCGATTTGTTGCATCGTTGGGCAGGAGTTCTGTAAGAAGGAATGTCAGCTTTTACATAACGTTCTTTTTGCTTTTGACACTCTGAGGGGCTGTAAGGGTCCATCTTTGTGATCACAGATGGAGTGGAATGGCTTGAAAATGGTAAGTGAATGCTGGCAATGAACTGCTTTTCGGCTTTGTGCCATTTGCATGTCTCGTGAATTAGGCTGGTTTAGGGTGGCAGAACCGAGTCAGAACATTATAGGTCATTTTGGTTGTAAATGCAGGACCAGTGTATATAATGTGTATGTACAGCTATTATATAAATACAGACAAGTATCATGGCACATGAGTACTTTATCCATTGAGCATGCATTGAGATAAGCTCCGCTGACAGTTACGGTGACTTTGTAGTATATGCACAGCACAGGAAGGATGCTTTTTTAAATCTTCGTTTGCCACAGAAATAGTGCCAAATAGAAAGGAAACCTAATAACGGCATGTGTGCTGTTGCTGTAGAATCTTGCTGCTGTGCTGAAACAAGGGTGCTTTCTTTTCTGCCTAAGTAAGTTAAATCCACCGATGTGATAGTAGTATTTCTATTTTTAGAGTGTTCTTCTGGCGGAATAATAATATTAGAGATAAAAACTACATGACTTGCTCCTCCCCACTGCAGCCCGATTCTTGGTTTTTGGGCTTTCCTTATAGACTGTACAAAATGGCTAGATCAAATATGGACTTTTGAATCTTGCAGGAGGAAATAGGGTGGGGGCAAGCTTGAGAAATAAAGGCATTAACATTCACCTCATTCTTCCTACTTTTCTTTCAATTCAACATTTTGCAGCCATTCCCGCTCCCCTCTCAAGATATTTATTATAAAATGGGAAACAAAGCTAAGGTCTTTCCCCTATTCTTATAGGATTTTCTTTGTCTAGCTGCTTGTTTTGATGGGTGTAAAACAAATAAGGTTAGACTGAGCAGCCGAACTGAAAGCGATAGCTGGGAGGAATAAGCCAATGAAAGGTTGCCCGGGAAACGAGCATAGGGGAAGCTGAGTGGGGGAGCAGGTGGCAGTCATGTGGGAATACTGCAAACAGTGTAAAAAAAAAATCTGGGGCTCCTTCAATTATCTTTGGTGTTCTTTGTGGCAGTCACAACTTTAATTATTCTGTATAAATAAGTGTTGATTACATTTCTGGTTTGAGCTTACAGTGATTTCTAGAATCTGATTTCTAAGCATCTGTTCTTTTTCTGCACAGGGTGGGAGGGGGCTTCTTAACCATTTTATTTCTGCTAGAAAATGGCATGTCTAAGAAAGTGCAAGAAACAAGGGGATCGATACATTATAAAGATGCAGGGTGCTGAATGGAACCACCAGGCTTACCAGTTTTCTCTCAAGGGTATCCATCAAGCCATGATGTAGAAACTGTTCACAAAGTTATCCTAAGTAAAGATATTTGTGTGAAAGTGATGCTGATTGTGCTTTTTGTGAACCGATGCTGCAGGTGTGCATTTTAAAACAAACATAACCTATCGTACACTTCCTCTACGGAGCAGCAATTAAAAAAGAAAAAAGTTCCCCTTTACCTATTCAATTTGCACATTATTATAGGGCTGTACCACGTTATTTCAAAGGAATGCTTACCATAAAATAAAAAGTTCTGATAAGACAGATTTAAATAGCTTGCTGTTTTTATGATAACATGCATTGCTGGACACAAAATTATAATGTAGGAAAGTAACAACTATCTTTTGAAAGTGATGGATATATCAAATATCTAAAGACACATTTGGTTGGAAAATACAATAGAGGAGGGTAATACGTAGAATGCATAGCAAAGAGATGCAAACAAACCTGTCCTTTAGAACACACACTGAGTGATCAGCCAGAAATGCTAGTATTTAGAAAGCTAAATCATGAGAAATAAACTCTTCCAGGGACAGAATCTTTAAGGAATCTTCTGCAGTCTTGAGGATGGAAGCGACTGGCCTTCTGTATGGGAGAACAAAGTTGTACAGGTTCATGCATTCAGTATTTGATTTCTACAAATCTGTTTTCAGAGGAAAAATTGGAAGTCCATTATATTCATTCTGCACTCAAATGATCGAACACTTCCCTCCTCCCCCTTCATCAGAGTGTCGACATATTACTATTGTTTTCCTGAAGCATTTTGATAGTTTTTCAGGCTTTTGCCTACTCTACACAATTTTGGTGATTTAAACGTTAAGCAGTTTTGTTGTCTTATTCCCATTTTCCTTTGGTAACAATTTGTCACATGTTTTTAGGTAAAAAATTGTTGCAGTGCCTGTAGTTCTGGGGATTCATGGGTATTTATTTACTGTAATCTTACATATATTACATTTTGAAGAGAGATACCTGATGTCTTAATGAATAGAGCGTTGGTTTATAAAAGAGGATTTTGTTAAATCAGCAAAAAAAAAAATTCAGAAGATTAATATGATGAACCTTTCCATGGAAATGTGAAACATATAAGAAGGCTGTAACATTAAGGGTGTGCGTTTTACAAAATTCTTAATGTGGACAAAAAGTCCGGATAGGGTTTGTTAAATAATGACACCATCCTTTAGAGCAGAATTTTATTTATTGCAGTTCAATTAACTAATCAAATAATCATATAATGTAGAAAAATGCTGTTCTTCCTGAGTAGACTTTTTTCCCCTTTGGCTTTTATTTTTGCAAAGGTTACTTTCAGCATTTTATCAAAGAAAAGCCAATTTGCTGCATTATAGAATTACAACAAAAGGGTAACAGAACATTACCTACCTCTAGAGACTGGATTGCTTTTACTCTTTTAGCAACATGGAAAGAATAGTTTATTTTTCACTGTTGAATCTTAATGAATTGGCTCTAGTAGTATTCGTCTTTTTGAGTCTTTCACATGTGGGGGCCTATGAGATATATTTTTCAAACTTTTAAATGCATAGAATCCTGTTGAGAAACCTTGTTATCTTAAAAAGTCCTACCTATGCGTACTTTTGTGAAGATGTTATGGTTTAAGTGATACCACCCTTATAAAAGAACTTGGAATGTGTGTTATGATCTTTGGTATCTTATAACACATGATTTAAGCTACAGAGTGGGCAGTAACAGAATACTGAAGGAGCGTGTAATACCATGCGTGAACACTTGTCAGTTTCATAATCATTTGACGTTTATTTACAATATGTGCTTCTATGTCTTTGAATTTCTACTGGTTTGACTTTGGGGCATCTAATGGGATACCCTCTAATACACTGACAAATACTGCAATGCAGTATTTTGTTCAATGTCATTGGGGTTTGGGAGAGAAAGAACTACAAGAAATTTCATGCAAGCCTGAATCACTAGAGAGGTCAGAATTTGTAAAATTGGTCAGTATCTTTCGAAAAAGCTATTATCCACCTTCTGCCACTTCTGCTTTTCTTTCAGAGGTGGATGAATGAATTGGGTAGATGAGTGTCTTTGTTTATGTATGTGAACATGTGCACACTTGTGTTTCTATCACTTTGATATAATGAAGCTAAACACAACTAAGTCTTATACAAGAACAAATTTCTGTGAGATATACAAAATACTTTGTGTTTGATTTATCACAGTCACAAATAGATTCCTTTATATTAAACACAGCTGTACTTTATCCCAGAGAGCTATCCTCAGTGATCCGTGTTCTGTATTTTTACATTCCCTTTTATTTCCCTTAATTTCCTAATTATATTTAGATGCAGACTTCTGTGGGTCACCAGCCTTGAATAAAAGCATAGAAATCAGGAGTAGTACCTTTATGTATAATAACACGAACTGCGTAAACAAAGCCATTGATTGGGAGAGATAAATCTGAGGGACTGTACCAATACAGTCTGAGTGATGCTGAAGGATGAATTTCAAATTCATATAGATAACAAATGATTACGTTTGAATTGGTGTAAAAGCATCAAGCCCTTCATGGCTCAGTAGCTTGGTTTTAGAGATTTGTCACTTTAATTACTTTATGTATTTCTTTTGAAAATAAACTATGGGAGCAGAATGATCCCTTGTTGGACATTTTGACAACATGCTTTGGAGCACCACAGTTTCTAAAAAGCCATATTGCTGACTGCAACAAGCATACACCTAACATTTGTAATAATTTATTGATGGAACCACGGGTTGAGATCACTTGTATGTTAATTCATTAAGAATTACCTCTGTGACTAGAGTTGTTTATTTTATCTAACTGCTCTCATTTGCTTTAGGTATTGTACAGCTTTTATGCCTGTGGGGGCCTGTAGAACTAAAGAGAGAACTGAGAGTAATTCCTGCCCATTATTCTTCCCCTAACTGAACCTTCTTAATATGAAGTAGTAATCTAGAAGTGTCAGGAAAATACTAAGAAGCACCAAGAAACCTTTAATTAAATTTGATTAAGAGACAGCCAGAATGTTGAAGAAACAGGGTCAGCTAAAGACTGGACATATTTCGAAGGATACTGTAAACCAGGAGTAGCTTTAGTTATATTTGGGAGCAGTAGCAGCTGCAACAACAGATATACAATGCAGATGTGTTTCTTTGTTGCTAAGGTGAAGACAGTTATTCCATCCAGCAGTCTACTGTGATGGGCAAATTAGATGTCCTTGGCATGGCCTCTTTAGATATACTTCAATTCAAAATGATCTTGAACTACTCCAGTGATCAGAGAGGAAAATGTGAGCATGCAGAATATCTGTGCATTAAATTTGCTGTTGAGAACACAATGAGTGATGTTTCCATAATCCTAAGGTACTAAAGGTGAAGTTTTATTTTTGCTTTATTTCTTTGAAACTGAATGTGAATGTTGTTCAGTGTTTTTGTTATTCTTCAGGGAAAATCTATGCAAAGAGCTCTTCTAAGTTTTGCCACTGGACTCGGATAACTACTGGGATGCTTTTCAGTAGTCAGTATCTGTTAGTTCCAATCATTGTTGCAGAGCTTTGGTCATATTTGTGCAATTCTTGATATCCCCAGCCATCTTTTTCAACATCCTTGAGATCAGAATACCCTAGAGTTTGAACCTAGATATTTTTCAGGCCAAGCTGCTGCTTCTGTTGTTCTTTAGGACTCAAGAATATGATTGGCTGGTGGATAAACAGAAGCATCTTGCTTCTGTAGAATAACATATTAGACTATTATTCTGTAGATTCATTCTGTATTCATTTTCTGCTTGCACCTGAAAAGCAGCGGACGTGACTCCACCTTTGCAGAATGCCATCTGTTAGCAGACTGAAGGAGCTATGAGAAATAGACTGTAGCAGTCAAAGAGAGTGAGTTTCCCATCTTTTTTCTTGAATAAAACCTTTGTTTTTCTTTTACAAAACAAACCTTCCCCATTAATT
>MTQE01001134.1:52058985-52072987 GCA_014337955.1 Aspidoscelis marmoratus | reverse complement strand
GAATAAAACCTTTGTTTTTCTTTTACAAAACAAACCTTCCCCATTAATTACTGCTATCACAACTAAGTCTTATGCAAGAACCAGGACCATAGTCTATTACCTGTCTAAAGAAGCATCTGCCCAAATCATTTCAAGTCATATTGGAGAAATTATCCACAAAACAATTCTTTCTACTCACCAAAGTGCACTTTTTTTTCTTGGGAAAAAAAGGGGGTATTCCTGTTTTTTCTTATTGTTGCTCAAGCACACTGAATATTAAGTTTAGACATCTTACCTATGTACACAGTACTATAATGGGCATTGGACCTGTCAGGGCATATAAAAATGAAGTCAGTTTGGTGTGTACAGGCTCAAAGAAAACTGCAATAGTAAAATTCAAAGAACCCCAATATGCAAAATTTCTGTCAAATATGGATGTAACGACAGCTCAGTTACCTGTTTCATTACAGATTTTGGTTCTCGGGTTTAATTCCTGCTGGAGTAGAATATATATTCCCATGGCGTTCTCATATACTAGAAATTACTGCTCATAGCAATCTGAATCTTCCAGTTGTGACTTTATTGAGATATCGGGTCATCAGGGAGGGGGAAGAGGATTAAGGAATGGAAAGAAATGAATACCTTTGTAGTGCTTTAGTAACACACATAATGTTTGGAATAAGTACTGTAAATGGATATATCAAAAATCAATTTAAAAAAACAGGAGCAAGTGTACATAAGAAATTATACTACAGGTGAAATGTTCATTCACGATATAGTGGAAGAAAGCTGAATTGGGATATCATAAACATTATGCCCTCCAAGTGTTGCGGTGTGTGTCAGAATGTTTATTATCTACAGTACTTTACCAGGACTTTATTTTAGCAAAGAAGCAAAATACATGCCCTTTCCTTCTCCTTGTATAACATGGGTAGAGATGCATGGATCACTTTTTTGATACTGACCAGAGAATATGATCCAGCTGTAATTAACAGTACTGCCTAGTATGTAAGGAGTGAATTATAGTAATTGCACTATCAAAGGTTTAGAACGAAAACTGGTTTAATTGTAAGTTTTAAAAAGCTCATTCTCACTCTGCTCTTTAAAGTTACACAAGTTATAACTAAAATATAGAAATTAATAACATTTTGTTTATGTTGTCTTTTCTTTCGTCACTCTCTTGTTTCTCTTTCTCTGTGCAACTTTTGAATGTGTTTACACAAATCTCTACATTATTCTTCATTTTATAAATATGCAAACTGCTTTCTACTGAATGCCACCATTCCGTGTATGCAATAGAAATCCTGCCTTCCAATTGATGTTTGTTCAGAACAGAAGTTGTAGGTGATGATAGCTTTGAAGACTTTCCCTCTCCCTCTAAGGCTAGCTCAAGTAATTTAAAAAAATAAAAATGCAGCTACACACAAACTGTTCGTTAATAAGCTCCATTAAATTTCATGAACTACAGGTAAGCATGTATAGAGTTGCAGTGTTAGTAGCAGCGAAACAGCTTTGAATGTGAACTAATTTAGCATTCTAGCACAACAGCATATGTTTTTGGAACACTTTAAACATTTCACTCTATGTCTTCCTACACAGGGAATCTCAAATATGGTTAATGAATTGACACCACATTTGATCATTCAAAAGTCATGAAATATATTTAACAGTAGGTCTGCTAATTCTGGGAAATGAAATTATTATTAGTATCTTTTCATTGTCGGCAGTTGATGTGAAGAAGATATTTATAAGTTGAATATTACATGAAGTGAAAAATGAAGGGGAGACTCACACCATACGTCTCTTTATACCAATTTATTTGGGAATTGAGGTGTAGAATTACATAGTATAAGATAGTGAAAAAGAAACAAGTCAGTTTTTGCCATCATTTTTCTATGTTCTGATGCTCTAAGGCGGTGATGGCCAACCTATGACACGCGTGTCACAAGTGACACGCCAAGCCCTTTTGGGTGACACACATGGCCACCCTGGCACCTGGACATGTAGTGCTTGCTTGTTCTTGAAGTGAACGAAATACCAACTTTCAATTGAAGATTTAGCAACAAAAGTCACTAATTTAAAGAATTATTTGTTTTTGCTTTTAATAAAATACATATATCAAAAATATAAATTTTTTACTAGAGCCACAAATATCACAAAATTATGGATATTTCCAGACGTGACACAGCACCCAAGTTAAGCTAGGTTTTCTTGCGAATTTTGACACACCAAGCTCAGAAGGTTAGCCATCACTGCTCTAAGGCCTTGCATACAAATGTGCAGACAGAGATGGTTGAATCAGGCTGTCCTTAGGTTGCAGGTGTTGGGAGGCATTATGTCTTTCATATATTGAAAAAGTCTGCTTTCCCTAGAAGTAATGATGCGACACATTAAGGGATACAAATTTAGCCAAACTTTGTTTGATACTAGTTCTATGATAACTAATAAGGGTGTTGCTTGTTTGTGTGCAGGTAGGGATCACTTAAAAACAATAATCCTTACAGATATAGTCTCTGGTCACTTTACTGCAATCTCATTTTGATGTTCCACCAAGCAGCATGTAATATAACAATACGTTTAGTTCCATATATTTTGTAAAAGGTTGGGCTTTCTGTGGTGACTTTGTGGATATATCCAAGCAGTTTTCTTGGCTGTGATCAAGGAAATGCCTGCAAGTTGTCAACATTCAAAGCAGATGCTCTGCCACTAATGCATGGCTACTCTTGAGTTCCACATGTTACTATCATTAATTCCAAGTTTCTACATTGGAATGCATATTGGGATGTACAATGGGTATTGGATGGCAATAGCTAAGTATCTTTACCACTTGCAAAGTGCTACTGATTCAATCTGTAGCAGTCAAAAGGGTTTTGCTGTTGTGTTCTCAAAACCCTTTTATTTGGTTTTATTTATAACATTTATAACCCAATTTACACCCAACAGTATCAAGGCAAGTTACATTATAACATAAATTTGATCCAATGTAAAAGTATAACAAAAATAACTGATTAAAATAGCTCTGTAACAAATGTGATTTAAAATTAATTCAAAATTCAATTTCCCTATAAAATACAACTAAAATACAGGATCTTATATAAACACAGTAATAGATCATGTCAGAAATAAAACAGGTGATTTTCTCATCAGGACACAGCTAATTTTGAGCAGCAGCTGAGCTGTTTTATTCACATCAAAGGGTCTTTTTGCACTGAGCCTTATCTCTGATTGTATCCTGGAATAGAGGCCTGCCATCCATATGCTGGTGTAGACTATGGCAAGTTCCAGCAAGTTTTGCAGAAGTATCCACAGTGCCATTCTTATGATTGGTCTGGGCAGTTCTTAACTACCAGAGTTACTTGAGTAGAAAGTAGAGGGCAAGGCAAAAAGCGACTCTCAGCTCAGACAGCGAACGATCCACCAAATTCATCCACTGAGCCACTGCCTGTGCCCATCCTGTATTGTGTGCAGCACTGTGATCAACAGATGCAATGAATTTTTTAAATCAATGCTTCAATTGGAGTAACCATTACTTTTAAAACATTTTTTTTTTGCTAGAATACTTCAAGATTTCTTTATAGGATGGATGTAGCAGGAGGAAAGGAGGGAAAACCTGATTGTTTTGTTAAATTAGCAATCACTGCTGTATACTTCATTTGTATATGAAACTTAATTTTAATCTGTTGATCACCTACAGCAGTCTTGAAACTGGAAATCATCCTCATTTCAGTGTAATGAATTTTAGAGAATTTCGTGTTTCACGGAAGGCATGTGTGCAGCACTAACTGTATATGGGTATGATCTTTACCAGTGAAAATATTGTTCCTTTTCAACCTTGGTTTGTTCATAATTATGGCAGATAGTTTATGTGACATAAAACATAGGCTCTTGTTGTTGTTTTTTTCAAAGGGCTTATTGGATTCCTTTATTATCTTTATCCAAGTAACTTGAACTGGAAGTTCATTTATGTTTTATGCAGAAAATGCCTCCCATTTGTATTTTTATTTATTTGCATGGATAATGTGTTGTGTGCTATTTTGTTCTTTAGTACATAGTACTTGATTGTGTTACTAAAATCTACATAGGTTTCACAGCTGTGAAGTACTTTATTCATTTACAAACTTAGGTTGATGTTGGCAAAGCCTGCTGTTTTAGCAAAAGAGTATGTAATCTAGATTTCAAATGCTTCAAACTGTTTCAGAATTAACAGTAACAGGTGTTTATTATGTCTGTGGCTCTCCTGCCTTCTCCTTACCTGGTGATTAAAACACTTTCCATTTACATAACACTAAAGTCATTATCCTTCGAACATACTTGCACTGTGCCATCTCTTTGGCATGGCATTTGTTTTTACAATAACAGGAAATACCAGGGCTAGAGATACGCAGTACACTGTTCCAAGTGGGGCTGGTATATAAGACCACTGTTATGTTTTTATTGGCGCTTTAGGATCATAACCCTGCTGGATAAGAGGAACCCTGCTGGATCAGGCCACAGCCCATCTAGACTAACATCCTGACTCACATTAGCTCAAAATTCATTCTGGGCATTCTCAAGCAGCAGATGACTTCTCGGTTATCTGCAGATGGTCTTTAGAGGCATCCTGTCTGTTTCTCCAACCTGGAGACAGTATCTGGCATCACTTCTAGTAGCCATGGATATACTGATGTAGGTGTAGCATTACTTGAGATTCTGCTGAATTTAGCTTCTCTGGACCTGAGGAGATGTGTCTATGGGTCATGAGTCTAAATGGGAACGAATGCTTTGGGGCCTATAGAGGCTTCCATCAACCCAAGCCAGTATTTCAAAGGGCAAATAATAATAAACAGAAGTGCTGTTTATTCTTTTAGGGCTGCTGAGGTCTGGGGATAGTCTCTGAAACCCTAAAACACATGGTGCCATACTGCACTGCTTGGTGTTACCCTTAAGGTCTAGGGTAGGATGGGACTAGGCCCATATAGGAGCTTCCCATTGCTCCTTGGAGCAGAAAGCATTAAATAACATCTCTAGAAAGGCTTTGTACTGTAATTCATTTATCCACTTTGGCTGGTACAGTCATCCTGCCTCTTCCTGGCAATTCCAGATTACTTGCTTTATTTGCCTCTGGATTATCCAGCTGCAAGAAGCTCCACATGGGGCTTTCTGTGGGGATTCTACAGAACGACCAGTGGCACAATATTTATGTGTTGGAGACCCTATTTTGCAATTTATATATTTTACTGTCTTAATTTGCTTATATGTAGGGTTCATAGTGCTGCTGATTATCTTCTAAAATCCTAACTGGTTTAAATCCAGACAGTTTGAAGGATACACTGTATCCATACCTTTCTTGTATGTTCTGACAGGGACCAATGTGCAAATGATTATTAATTTTGCTGTTCTTTTGTCCTTTAAAATAATAATTAACAATATAGACCGATGGATAGTAGAGATATACAAGGCTATTTAAAAACAACAACATTTTTTGGAGGCAAACATTTTATTGGCCGGTGTGTGTGTGTATTCCTTCCCAGTCATTCAGTCCTGGAACAAGGAAGCGGTGTCAATTTCCACTTCACTTAGTGATCTAAATGTTTGACTTAAAAGAAATATTTTTACATTGCTGTAGATAGTGAACATATGCATGCACACTCAAATCATATTTAGCTGTCTAGTAGTGTGCTCGATGGGAGTGTGGAAGTTATCCACACATCACTGCTCAGTGTACGTGAAAGGAAGTATTTTCTGTTTCCTAAACAGCATGAGATACAGCATAAATACTCCCTGCACATCTTGTAGCACTGCCCATAGCAGTCAAAGGGGCTCCTTTTCACTCAGCCTAGGGTTACTTGAGGGAATAAATAATCTAATGCTGCACCCTCCCTTGCAGAAAAATGTTGTGCAGTGTAGAGGCAGGCTTCAGGGTTCCCATGGTGGCTCTAAGTTACCTCAGAGGGGCTAATGGTAGTTCTTAGGTTTGGAATAGCAGGGTCTGTATATATCTTTCATGGTTGTACTTTGAAGCAGGCAGTAAGAAGATAATGGATAGTAATGGTGCCCAGGCTGATGCCACTGTGGAGGCCTGTGGGGGAAGCAACTGAAGTGGGAGAGAGATATTAAAGTAGACTGTGATGGCAGACCTGAATTACATAGTGGTAGCAGAAGGAGTGATACGATAACTCACTGTAATAGATAACTCTGCATCTTCCTGCCTGTCATACATTTTCTATTGCTTCTGGTTAGTGTAAGCAAAATTCAGAATCATTTGTTTAAAAAAAAACACATTTACTAATGGAAAGAGTATTTTCAAGGGCTTGGAAGTGTGAATGTCAGCCTAATTTTTTGGGTCACTGCTGACTATCAGGCAACTGTATTTTTAAGCCCTGCTGTTAGGCTGTTGAACATTGTGTGGTTGAAGCAGTGGTGGCATGCAGTGTGCTAGTTCCAGACCTGAAGAACTAAATGGCACACCTTTCTAAGTTGATTTTCACCTGAAAACATCTTTGAAAAAAATGAACTCTTGAAATGCCATACTTCATTGCCTACCTTCAAAGCAGGACTTGGAATCTACCATGTGATTAGGTTGTTTTCCTGTCCACGTGACAGCAAAGCAAGGAGCATCAGAAGGGCTCTGCTGATGTTCTTGTGAAGATACAAGTGAAACTGTAAATAAAGTTTGAAATTGTTATGAGTCAGAAAAGACAGTGATAGACTTGCATTTAAAAGTCAGCTGGGATAGTTATCTCCAGTATTACTTTTCCACAAGCATCTGACTGAAACTTGGGGCCTGTTACCTGGGGGACGTTTCCAGATGGATCCCGGGAATGCTACAACTCAAATCATACGTACCTATCTAGATCTGCAACTGTTCCCTGAGTTTACCGGCTGTGGACAGCTTAAAAGCTGCCACAAGCTGACCTTTGGCTTCGGGAATGGTTGTCTGCAACATTTCCAGTGTTGCAAGGTGAGTGGTCTTTGGCTTCAGACCTTCAAGGGTTTAAAATCTGAATCTCAGGGTGCACCACACCCTCACACACAGGACATGATGTCCCCTTGCCCAGTCATAGCGAGGATGGGATGTCCGGTGCCAAGATATCCTACCAGGAAAAGAAAGGGATGCCTGCTGTTTGCATTGCTGGAGCAGCTGGACAGGAACGGACCTGTTTCAGTGCTCTATGTTCAGATGGCCCCTTCATCAGCTGTTCCTGTTCAAAACAGCAAAATGTCAGCCTCACCATAAAAACCACAACCAATCGGAAATCCTTCTGTTCTCCCGTGACGTTAGGACTCATTTGCAAGATATCAACTTTTACTTACTTATCAAGACTTATATTTTTTATCAAGCAGTTTATAAATGGGTGTATTCTAGATGGTAGTTTGGGGTCAAGGGTGCTGCAGTTTGAAATTTTGTTTAGATAGGTCTTCTAGTAACTCCATGTTTTGGGGATAGTTCATACAGGTTTTGAATAATCATTGTTGGAATATCAATTACCAGCAGCAATAACTGAAGTGAAACTACATTAAGTTACAAAGTTCTACAGAGATCACCTAGCTTATAAGTGATATTTTTGAGTCAGAATTGCAAAGCTGGACTGCTGAAAGTAACTCGTGCATTGATGCAATGGTGTCAGCTGGCAAAAGGATCCAATAACAAGAGTAGGATTATTTGTTAATGAATGTTTTACCTAGCCTAATTGTATTTAATGTCCCAAGTGTTGGTAATCTTTTCCCCATTGTTTTTAATGTACAAAACATCCACTATTTCTGCAGATTTCTTTGCTCAGAGTTGCATAATTCTTACAGCTTTGGCCCGTTTAGCACTGGGCCAATTCCAGGATGTATTCCAGAATAAGGCCCTGGCTGCCACCCATTTGCTTCTGTAGACTATGGAAGGCCCTCGATGGGACCTGCTGTAGCATGGCAAGGCCCTGTTCTGGGATATATCGTGGAGTAAGGCACAGATCAGAAAGGGCCAAAGTTGGAAATCTGCAATACACAGCTACGGAGCTATCTATGACTCTCCAGAATGAAAGTTTCCAACTACAGTTGTTCTTCTTGTACTATTATCTGTTTCCCACAAGCCGTCATGTAATGCAAATTCAAGTTGTGCCAATAATAGCCACTTGTAGCAAACCAGGATTTTGGAGAAGCATGGATCTAGTTAACCAGTGACTTTTCAGAACAAAATTGTGCTGTCAAAATACACAGAAAACTAATCTGTTTTTGAATCCCTTGTTTTCTGAAGATTCATTTAAGAGTATATATTTATAGCTTGTATTTTTGTCATGGAACTAGGAGCTAAATTATGAAGTGAGCCCTGTTTACACATCTGTTGGCTTCCAGTCCGTTTGCTGGATTGTTAACCCTCAGACAGTAATAACAATATTGCAGTAATAACAATAAGGGAAAGTAGTATTTAAATTTAAGATGGGCTTATTTCTTACAAGACTGCCAGTTGATTGTAAACAAAAGTTTCAAGGAAAGGTTTAATTGTAAGAAAATTTTCAAGGAATGGTTATTGGGTATAAAGGAAGCAAACTTCTGGTTATTGCAGACACTTTGTTAAGGAGGACAAAAAGATGGAGATTTAGTTACAGAGGGTAACATGTCTTTAATTTTAGCTTTTACTATTGCCTAATTAAGTGACTAGTGGTAGAATGGCTGAAAAATTAAAAGCACATTTGCATTTCGTTCTAGCTACGTTCTTCTCTTCACAGTTAGAATTCTATATTCTTGCTGCCACTTTTTTCTGAAGATAAGGTTCTTGGTCTTATGTGAGGAACTATAATTAACCACACTACTAGTATTGAATGAAAATCATCTTCATAACTTGACAACCTGTGTGTAAGGGAGGTTTTGTAATGGATGTGTAAATGCAGAGCATTCTATGGTACAGTTGGAGCATCCATTGTTGAGTTCATTATACACATACTTAGAAGTGAACAAAGGAATATGCTTTCTGTGTACAAAACATGACTTGTTATATTAGGTGTAAGGATCATTAAGTCTAGAAAACAGCTGATTGTCCATCTTCTTATATGCACCACCATGTGAAAAAAGAACAGGACATATACTTCTAGCTATAATAGCACATACATATTGTTTTTAACCAAGAATGAGTATTATTTGAAGCTTATTATTTTAGTGGCCTTCACAATATCCCACAACAATGAATGTTTTAGGTTTATTGGTAGGGAGGGTTTGTTTTTGCTGCTTCTAAAAATGTTCAGCTAAAGTTCAGGGAATTTAATGTGGAATCTAAATTTGTGACTAGCATATGGTTTGTTATGGAGCCAGACATTTTCCCTTTCCAAGCAGTCCAAAATTAGAACTGATAGTAAAATAATCACCCCTATGAAAAAGCACACCCAGAACAGTTTAGATGCGTGATTTCTAAAATTATCATGCCTCCTTACAATCTTCCTCCTGTTTGTATGAATCTTGTATATTCATATGTTTCTGAATTGTGATTATTTAATGTTGTTTGCTTGTTCTACTTTTTAAACTATATTGGTGTATGTCTGGTCAAAGTTTCATTCCTTCATATCATTACGCTGCTTGTAAATAGGTTTCTTTAGAGTGCTTATTCTTTCCAATATCTACTGAGTCTCATCAAAACATTAAAAAACATAGAATGCCAATGATTTATAATAATTTAAAGCTGAGAAAAATGAAATTCCTATGTAAAAAGTAAGTTTACCTGAGAAGTCAAACCAAAATAGAACAATATGTGAATGATCTGAATACTGTATTTTCTGGCATATAAGACTACTTTTTAACCCAGGAAAATCTTCTCAAAAGTCGGGGGTCGTCTTATACGCTGAGTGTTGTCTTCTTATACGGCGAGTATATCCCAAACTCTATATTTTAACTGGAAAGTTGAGAGTCATCTTATACGCCCAGTCATCTTATACACCGGAAAATACGGTAGTTCATAAAAGGTAGGACAGTTGAAAAAGACTAGAGCCCTTTCTGCACTGGGCCTTATTCCAGATTATATCCCAGAAAAGAGGCCTGCCATCCACATGCTGGTGTAGGCTACTGTAGCCCCTGCAGGGCCCTATTCCAGAGTATAATTCAGAATAAGACTCCTAGCAACAATAAGTATATGTCATTTGCTTCCCACTCAAATTATGTCACTGTGCTTTTTGCTGTTACAATCTATGAGTCTTCTAGGTGTTTAGTTACAGTGGGAACTGGCAGCGTAGGGCCCAGATCTTGTCTGCGGTATGGTGTCCCAGATCTCTCTTCCGCAAAAGGCTTTCTCCAAATAAAGAAACCCTCCAATTAGAAAGTCATCTATGGATGAGACAGCTGGAGAGGTCAAAAGTATATTCCTTCTGCAGCTATTGTTATATTCCATAAATCCTATTATTATCACTTGATACACAGCAGTTAGGTTTCTAGTAAGTGGTGAAATCCTGTTTCTGTCAGAAGATTTTTCAGCCTCAGTCTGGTTGCGTCTCAGAGGAGGCAGACAAGAGCTTGAAAGCGAAGGTTTAATTCTTCTGTTTCCATTTGCTGAACATCTCCTTGACTCGGAGGCTCTTTCTGCGCTGGGCCCTGCTATCCACATGCTAGTGCAGACTATGGCAGATCCCAGACTCCTTTTGTAGAATACAGTCCTAAAGAAGGCTCAGTGCAGAATCGACCTCAGAGAGGTAGTATGAACTAGCAGTGCTTCCACTTGGCATTCAGGCTCTTTGTGGATAGCTATAAGGAAATACAGTTCTTTAGCTGAAAATAACTTGTTTTCCATGATACTTGCAGTTACTGAGTAGCTATGAACATTGGTAATCAATATTGCAGTCCCTCATCTGCAGTTTTAATAACTCCAAGTTCTATGTATCCTCACTGGAGAATTGTAGTTGTTGTTGTTTGCCATCTATGGCTCATGTAATTCATCTTCACCTGACCTTGGCACATTTTCATGTTTTTTCAGCTTCTGCTGCAGGAGGGATTTGAATTTGCTGGCTGTGATCAGCTGTCCTTGTGTTGAAGGATTTTTGGCTTTTGCACCTCAGAGAGTGTGTGGGACATTTGGAAACCTGCTGCATCTATCCGACAATCGTTCAGTTTCCCATTATTAGGAACTGCCTCACTGATTTGGACTCATGGCTCATCTAGTCCAGAATTTTGTTCTCACAGTGACCAATCAGTTGTGCAAGGAAGCCTGCTATGAGGACACTAATCACACCAATTACCCAGATCACTGCCTGAGGGTTTTTTTTTCTATGTAGTCTTCAGGTGCAGCTTCTCTTAACCTTTGTTATCCCACAGGCACAATGATTTAATATTCATGAATTTGAAATTCATGACAAACCTTATCCTAGTAATTAATGAAGAACTACTGTATACAAACAATGGCTGCTCTCACCACTGTTATAACAAAATGGTAGGGAATTGTTTTTACTTACATTCAGCATATAGAGTTTCATGCACCTGAGTAGAACATAGTAAATTATCATGTGGGTTTTTTTAAAGGACATTGTCTTTTATAATTCAGTGGGGCTAATCTGAGTAGATAGGGTTGTTAACCATTCACCTCTTAATTCTCACATTGCCTATAAAATGTCATTTTTATGGTGTTTCATATATGAGGCAACACCTAATAAGTATATGGACAAATGCTTGCTATCTTCACCTGTATTGTGGAATAAGATGTGGCTCTTCCAAGGAATTTCAGTAGTCACTTCAATCTTGTTTTTCTGCTTTATCTGCTGTATTCCTCTTCTGTTCAACTCCGGGAAGCATAATAATTTTTTTCATCTGTGAATTTTGGCACTTTACATGGGATTACTCAAATACTACCATCTATTTATGATGGATAAAAATTTATGTGGGAGCATCATTTTTACAAATTAACATTTAACTTAGGCAAACACCCATCTTCGGCCATCAGACGGCTCTCTAAAAATGTCATGGTGTTACATTACCCGGCATAGTGGAAGACTAAGTTTTTCTCTTACAATGTCAATTAAAGTTAATTTTATTAGCGTAAACAGTGTTTTAGCTGTATCTGTGTGTGTGTTTGCATTCCACATAGACTCATAAGAATGCGGTGAAATGGTGGCACAGATGTGCTGTGTTCCAGAGGTGTGAAAGTTGTCATCAGTGTAATGTGGCAGCTTGGAAGTTCAAGATTTAAGTTACCTCTCATCACAGGTGACTTTGGGCTGCCACTACCTCTCAAAAACATGGCAAAAACATTGGGAGGTAAAAGAGAGGGGAGGAGAATTATGTTCACTGTCTTAAGCAGTTTGAAACAAAAGCACAATAAAAGTTTGAAGTCAAACACATTTTTATTCTTATTCTGTGCAGCTTCCTCTGTCCTTTAATTATCAGCCCTCCCCAACTGAATGAATGCTAGTAATCTCATTTTGCCCTTTGATCTTGATTGTGATGTGATTTAGCTGATTAAAGGTGACTACATCATCTGCTATGTATCACTGTACATTTGTGGTTTAAGATGAAATAGCTATGATATACTCTATATAATTTATATCTGTTTTGACTTAGAACCACTAAACAAACAAGAGTATTTTGTGCAACTAATACCTCAAGCGTTAAAGCCTACTTATATGCACCATACACTTCAATATCTATATGAAGCTTCTGGGAACAGTCATCAGGAGTTTTGGAGTGGGGTGCATCAGTATCCTGATGAGACCAACTCCATCTTTTTATTCCATCTGTCTGGTGACACAGTTCAAATGCTTGACCATTGGCAGTAATGGGTAGAGTGTTGACCAATAAAGTGAAACTGAATCCAGAGAAGATGGAGTTATTATGCACAAAATTCTGGAAGGGATTATTTCCCTCCAGAAAGAACAGACACATGATCTGAGGGTCCTTCTAAGATTCATGGTTGTCACTGGAAACTCAGGTGTGAGCAGTGGCCCGGAGTGCTTACCTTTTTCTGCAACTCATTCACCAACTTCAGTCTTTTCTGTACAGGAACAACTTGGCCACAGTGCCTCGTGTTTTTGTAACTTCCAGATTAGGCTACTGCAGTGTACTCTACGTGGGACGAGCCTTGCAGAGAGTTCAGAAGCTGGAGCTAGTGTAGAATGCTACAACTCAATTACTGATGGGAATCTGTACTTGGACTTCATCAGTTCGGTTTTGATAGATCTTCATGGGTAACCCATTCACTACCAAGCCTGATTCTAAATGGCTTTGGTCCCAAATATCTGAAGGCATACCTTCTCCCTTACAGCCCTGCTTGGTTATTAAGATCATTAGTGGAGAGCCTTCTTTGATCACCTTCAGATGTTAAAGGGGTGCCCTGTTTTGGAATAGCTTTTCAACTGATACTGTATATCACACACCAGTGCTCTATATTTTTCAGCACCTGATTGTACTTCATCATTCAGTTGTTCTGTGTTTAACTCCTTCCTAATGTTGTTCCACTGTGGGTGGAAACATTTAGTAATTTAATTATGAATGATATTTTATTAATTTGAATCATATATTATCATTATTTAAAATGTATTATATGAATGAGAAATAAAAGAGTAAAAGTTGATGTTTAGAAACACTGAACTGTTTTGGCTGCAGAATATTGTCTATCTTAAATTCCCATGTGCCAGTGCTGGCTGAACTGTTATGGCTGCAGAATATTGTCTATCTTAAATTCCCATGTGCCAGTGCTGGCTGAACTGTTATGGCTGCAGAATATTGTCTATCTTAAATTCCCATGTGCCAGTGCTGACTTGTAACATTGGGGCAGTTACTATCAGTGGATATCATAGTAATTCATAACCGTTTCTCATGGTGGTGTTCAAGGTAGTTGGGTGTTTTTGTTTTTTTGCAAGAGCTATTTTCCCTATTTAGGCATAACAGAAGTTGTTATAGATTTTATTGAATATTGTGAACTGCTCTGAGACATTGCCCAGTTTCAGAGAGCATTTCAGTGTTGTAAATAAAAAAAGTAGTAGCAATTCACATCAAAGGAGGATCTGCTGGTACTCCTAGGACTTTAAAAGCAGTTCACAAACCGGGGTGTTTTTCCACTGTCACTAAAAGTACCCATTAAGTACCCATT
>MTQE01001134.1:52030459-52056486 GCA_014337955.1 Aspidoscelis marmoratus | reverse complement strand
AAAAAAAAATGTAAATATAATGCCTGTGAAAAATGGAATTCCCATTCGTACACACCAAGCCTCGCAGACTTGTAATCATCCTTAAATTGCATCAGATCATTGGTTTATCAGCAATGACAGATTTTATGTCAAGACCCCTATTCCTAAAATTTTCCTAAAGAACGTTATTTTGCTTTTAAACTCATAAGCTTTGATTGAGATTTATTTGAAAATACATTATTTCAAGTGACAATGTGCTTTATTCTGAATAGGAGAGAAATGCTATTGGTAGTGGAAATGCTGGGCTAGAATCTACATTCTATAGATAGGATGTCACTCATTCTAAAGCAGTTATAAAACTGTGGTATACCGGATGTTCATGAACAACAGTTTCCACCATCCCACTCCCCGCATTTTGTGCCACCAAGATATCAAAGGTGGATGCTATGTCTTGGAGTCCCCTAGCTAGTATGTCAATTACATTCCTTTCTATGACAACCAGATTTGGCTATGTCATTTATGTGTTAGTCAGATTCCTGTAAGATTGCTGTCACTATCTCTAGGTGATGCTTCTGTTAAAAAAAAGCATCAGTTAAGAATATGTGTGGAATCCTTCCTAGTGCTCACTTTTCAGACCATATTATGTCACTCTTAATTAAATTATGTTAATTTCAGAATTTTTCCTAGGCCCAGGTCAGGATGCTGGTCACTCCCCAAAAAACTCTGAGTGGTTTGGGACTTTGATATTTGAAGTGCCAGTTCCTAGTGTGTTATCTTTCCCATAAGTACTAGTCATCTTTCGATTGCTTGTTCTGTATTTATCCATTGTGTGATTCATAGTGATATGATTTGCTGAGTTGCTGGTTTGCTGAGTTGCTGGAGTTCTCTAAGCTCAGATAATTCACAGCAGAACTAAGTGTTTCTAAAAAAAAAAAATCCTGAAATGTTACCCCCTTTCTCATCTTGCCAAAATCTTTGGATGACCTGAAAAAGTTTCTAGTCTTAATTTTGAAACTATTTAGTACAGCATTAAATAAATGCAGTTACGGCTTGTCCCCATGCACTATATGTTACGAAACGAACCTTGCTTGGAGTGTCCCCATGCAAAGGCTGTAATCCGGGCTACATGCGGAACATATTGCCTAAATCCACGGTAAAAAAAAAAAAAAAAACCTTGCAAACTGTTCTTACTGCAGATTGGGAGGCAAGCACGGATTATCTTGGAAGCATGGTGTCACGATCCCCAGTGTTCCAGTAAGTGCCTGCCCTCTCCAGGAGTAGTTTGGCCCTGTTAGTATGCTGAGTTCGTGCAACGGCCAAGTGAATACTACAGTGTGGACACAAAACACTGGTAGCAAGCGTTTCAACAGTAAACTAAAATAAGTTTATTATTATACACAAGCAATACTAGAAGGAAAATAAGGTTCAGGTATCTGTTAACTCAGTAAGTCTCTTAAGGTTAGGAGCTACCCCTTTCCCTAAAGGAAAATAGTTCCCTTTTTAAAAGACAAACCTCTCCACATTCCTCCCCCCTCTGACTTGCTCTGCCACAGCTCAAGCCAAGCCAGAGTACCAGTACGTGGCTCTAGATGATCACAAGGCACGGCCCGTCCTTGCTTGACCGATCATCCAGTCTGGTCAGTTGCTAGTGAAGTCTTCCTCCAAGATCTTCCAGCCAAAAGACCCTGGTCAACTACTGGTCCAGCTCCTTCAGGATTCAGCTCTCTTCTGTTCCCTTCAGCTCTTCTCCCAGCACGAAGACATAGTCTGCTGTATTCTGAGTTCCTTTATACCTTTTTCCCCTTGGCCCTGATTGGCTGTCACGTCCTGGGGAAAACTGCTGCAATAAAATGCTGCTGGAAACTCCTGTTAGAAACTCCTGTCCCTCACCCCTGATTGGTGGGAACTCCTGCTCTAGCCCCTGCAGCCCTCAGATCCCCGGACAGCTTTTCCCTCCAACTACCAGCTGCAGCCAATCATTGCAGCAGGGCCCGCACAGGATTTCCCGCCCTTTTTGCAGCCCAAAACCCAGGGCTTGCAACAAGCTGTTTGGACAAAGGCTGGCTATTGCAGCTAGCTAGAAGCCTGCAAGGCCAGAAAGCAAAACAGTTTGCAGCCTGTACCCAGAAAACGTCACACATGGGGACACTCCCGGGTTATTGCGGGAGGAGATTGGCGCTCTCATCATTAGCGGGCGGGGTTTCGCCTGTGCTCACCGTTCCTGTCCTGTGTGTTGGGGATCACAACTGCTGGCCATTTTAAAGATCAAACAGCGTAAAAGAACTGATCACTCCAGTTTGACAGGTAAAGATGTGGCGATGAGGGGGGTCACCTGGCCCTTGTTGTCCCATGAGCCTCTTCCTGCAACTCTTATTCTATCCCCACTGCCTGATTGCCGACAAGCAGCTTCTAAAGTTAGAGGCAGTTTATCAGAGAAGCAGAAAAGTGCTTCTCTGGTAAACTGCCTCTAAACATTGTAGAGGCTTTGGTTAGCTTTTTAGCTGGCAGGCAAGCAGCTTCTGAATTTTACTGAAGCCTCTAAACATTGTAGCAGCTTTGTTAGCTTTTTAGATGGCAAACTTCAGAAGCTGCTTGTCAGGAGCAGGGGTGGAATAAGTTAACCAAAGCTGCTGCAATCTTTGAGATAGCGCATTCATTTTTACCAGGGATAATCAAAATCTACAAAGTATTAATATAATTTATTTATAAAATTAATTTATTAATTTGTAATTTAATTTATTGAGGTGTAAAGAGTTTTGCCTCCTCTCCTGAAATAGCAGCAGTTGACCCTCTTTCTTTGACCTGAGAGCAAGGAAAGTAATTATGAATTTTAGAGGGGGAGCCTAGCAAGTGGTTTTTTGTTTTGTTTTGTTTTAGTTTTTTGCTGGCCCTAGGAGTGCTAGAAGTGGGTACTATGGAAATCAGAGTCCAAAATAGCAGTCCAAACAGGTTAAGGAAGTCCTTGTTCAAACAACTTTAGGTTTGTGAATTTGTTCAGACCTTGATTTCCACAATGCTCATTTGATGCCCCATCTAGTGCTAACAAAGAAAACTTACCAGCACATTTTTAAAAGCTTTGCTATTATTTTCTTTGCATTCTAGACATACATGTACAGCGCTTTAGAAAAAAAAACTAATAATATCCAAGAAAAGAAAAGCAACTGTTGCTATTTTGGATGAGTGGGCACTGGTTTCACTAGCAGTGAATGAGGGCATCAGTGAACTGCTGGCAGTGGGGGGGAGCAGATTGCTCAACAGTGACAAGAGGAGTTGATCGCTGCCACCAGCAAATAAATGGGCATAGACCGGTGATGGCCAACCTATGACACGTGTGTCACAAGTGACACACCAAGCCCTGGACATGTAGTGCTTGCTTGTTCTTGAAGTGTACAAAATACCAACTTTCAACTGAAGATTTAGCAACAAAAGTCACTGATGTAAAGAATTATTTGTTTTTGCTTTTAATAAAATACATATATCAAAAATACAACTTTTTTACTAGAGCCACAAATATCACAAAATTATGGATATTTCTAGAAGTGACACAGCACCCGAGTTAAGCTAGGGTTTCTTGCGAATTTTGACACACCGAGCTCAAAAGGTTCGCCATCACTGGCATAGACCCTGCTATTAGCCAGCCTCTGCTGCAGGTCATAAGTGACAGTAGCTTGGCCAGCAGTGGACAGAGAAGCCTAAAGCAAGAAGATGAATCTCTTAAGCCTCCATCAGCTCCTTAAGATTATTTACACTTAGTACTGAAGACTCATACCCACAAAGCTCTTGAGATCATTGAAAAGGATATTATTCCTACTCTAATTTTATCTTGTTTAACAGTACCTCTGCACAAAGAAAAAGCTCTGGTAGTGTTAAAGAACTAGCTTAGGCTAAGTGTGAATACTATATTCTTTCTTCAAGCTTTCTCTCTCTCTCACCCTCCCTCTGTGTTTTGTGTTGGAATTAAAAGAAAGGGAAGAAGGTGACAAGAGTAGTAGGCAAACGTTAGGAAATCTCTTCTCTCCAAGAACACCCCTTTTAGCCAGAGGTTATCCAGGCCACTGTTGACTTAAACACCAATGCAGACTGAGAATAAATGTGCTGGGACTGGATAAAGTCCATACTGCAGAAAGTATGGACTATAGCAGGAAAGTCTATAATGAGGCACTATTTATTTATCATGTGGCAGCAACACATGGGCTTACAACAGTTAAAATAGAAAGTTAGAGTTTACAATAGCAGCATCGAGGCCATTTATCCATTGAAGGACTGCATCTGTCATTTCAAAAAAGTCACCGATCCTGAATTCACAGCTGGTCACAATATAGTCAATGGACTGATCTGCGGCTCCACAATCACAAGTGGAAGATGTTATACCCCATTTGTATAATGACTTCTAGAAGATGCCGTGAGATGTATGGATCCTGTTTAGTGTTTTCTAGGGTAGTCATGGTAAGTCAACACCAGCTGGTTGTTTTGTGCAATCATCCACATATCTTCCTAAATGGGCACTTGGCAGAGCATTCCTTGTTCCACTGACACTTAATGTTAAACCTATTCTTTATCTGTTCTGCTAACATTAATGATTTTCTAGATTTAAGTCTCCCTACTGATACTTGTGATGAAATATCAGTGTGTATTGGAAGCGCTGAGGCACTGAGCAACCAAATTTGATATCCATGAACTGAAGCCATTCCAGGACCAGATTAAATCATTAATGTGAACACTATCAAAATTGACACCAGTCATTGCTTATCAAAGAAGTTTAGAATTGAAAAATAATGCACTGGAACATTTTAATATTTCTGCTAATACATTTCAATACAGTATGCATCTCTTATAATAATTAAACTGGATTGTAATTTTAATTGTTAAACAAGGGGAATGCTCACTGCAGAGCTGAAGTCTGACACATAAATGGATGCATTTAAAAGAAAATAACATTTATTCATCTTTACATATTATTTGTCTAAGATAACATTCATTAGTAGTATAAAGATGTATACCGTTTTTTAACATTTCTAGGTTACAGACTGAATACTAGAATTAATTGAAATGCTTTAAGATCTTACTCAAAAAGAACTGTACATATTTATACCTCGCTATTTCATCCACCCCACAAGATATTTAAGGACTGTTATTCTGGAATGTAGTTTTGGGGAAAGTAAAGATGGTATTCACCATTGAGCCTTTTGGGGCTGTTATATTAAATTCAGAGAGTTAAAAATTTATTTCAGGGATATTGGATTTGCCTCAAGAGAAACCGACTCTAAAATGCAGTTTCCTTTTTTTATTTCGGGTTCATTATGTATTTATTAAGTAAATAATAGGCAAGTCTGCTTGTGTGTTTTAGAAGCTTTAATAAAAATAATACTGAAAGCTAGCAGTTATATTATTGAAGAAGGGGCTTATAATAAAATACTTTTGACACTACGAAAAGGTAACAAAAAATTAAAATAGATAAAAAGTCACTTTTCCTAGTCATTTAAATAAAAAAGGTATGTATGAGATAAAGGTACATTCCTACTCTCCTTTACCTGGAAGAAAACCCTATGAAATCTTAATGACTTTACTTCTGAGTAGATACTTGTAAAGATTTTGCTGGATCATAAATAGGTGGGAACACAGATTTAATCTTGCTCTAGATTTTTAGTTATGAAGGACAGGATTCTCTAACTGATCTGTACTGGTTTGATGTGAAATGAAGGGGATGGATATTAGCTACCATTGTTTATGAGTGCTTCCTTTCAAAAAGAATAACCCTCATGTAAGTTTTTTTGCACGGAAAGAGCAAAAAAGCAGATGGGTCAAGAAACAAAATATCTAAAAGGGAGGAAGTTGAAAGTCATTTCTGAATACCTGAATTGGATTCTACTGTGTACTTCGAACAGCTGAAGTTTTCAGTCATATTACTCATCATGGGCCAGATACACAAGCTGTGGCTGATTAATATCTGAATGACTCTAGGCATTAAATCATCTGACACGCATAGATCGTCAATTGTACAGAACTAGTTACAGTTTTATTTATTATGATGTCATCTGTAGTACAGACACAGAACAAGAAGTAGTTGCTTCTATAAAAAGCATGTGAGAGTTCCAGATCAACTATTACCTCTGGTTCATGATTTCCCAAATGTAATGACTTCCCAAATAATGACATAAAGAAATGGTGACCTGTGTACTCATGCTCCTTTCTTCATACAAGATGAGCAGAGAACCTAAGGAACACCTTAAACCTCCTATTTGTTCACACTCTTCCCTTCTCTGCATCTAGGTGGCCTTGGCATGTTTTCATATGTGCCACTAGGTTATCCATTCCAAGCTTGGGTAGCGGTTTATGTGGCTGCTGGCATCCTTGTCGGTGTCCATACTTTAGAAAATCTCTTCCAGCCCCCTCAAGTGAGAAAGGATCCGCTCGAGCAGTCTATGTGTCCTGGAATAATGCTGTCTGTATTTGGACAGCTGTGTCATGCTAGCTGCCATGCTTGACCTGAAGCTTGGACAAGCTTTGGAGTTAACCTCTGCAAACTCCAATTGGCAGGAATGAAAGTTCCTGGCCTCAAAGGCCCTAAGTACCTATTTTGGCACATGCTTTGGTGCACTACTGCAACAAGTTTCCCACTAAACTAGAACACGGAAATGTCTGGTTGGGACATATAGACTGCTGGTAGAACTTTTAAAAAAGATCTACCAATATCCTGGACTAGGTGGTCATTTTGGGAAGCCTAATAGGGGTGGGTGTTTTTTTTTTCCTGATTCACTTCCTTAGTGGGTGCCAAATGTAACAAAGCTTTAGCCAAAAGTACGATAACTTCATTTTGCACACGAAGGCTGACCTATGAAAATAGGCCCTTTCTCCTTGACCTGCCAGGTTTGGGACCTTCACGGTTCTCTTGAATCGCAAAGGTGCCAAAACTTTTTGGCACACCCCTCCTGCCTAATCTAATCTATGCTCTTTCCTTTGAGGATAAACCATACTAGCAGTGGAATGGCCTCTCTTTGACCATATCAAGGAGCAGAAGGGAGGTCACTAGTTGCCTTCAGGAACTGTTCTATAGATAAGTGTGGAAAGTCCTCTATTCTACTTAGTCTATGTGAGATGGGAATTGAATGCTAAACTTGATGCAATTTCAAAACATTCCAATAAGTGAGGTTTGTCACTTATCAGTCAAATAATTTCAATTAATTTAGAAATTTGGGGGCTAATTTGGATTATTAGGAATTTGGAATAAGTTCAATTAATTTAGTAATTTTTACAGCATTTGGATAATCAACTGTAAAGAGCTACAATTTTTGTACTGTGTTACATATGCTGGCCACTCTGGCAGTCATTTGGCAAATATTCCAGTAGTTTCCATTAGCCCCCCCCCCCCCCAGTTAGTTGCTACATGCAAAGCAAACAAGTTGCAGTGATAATGAAGGAGCTGCCTATGACTACGGAACATTGCATTATTTATCAGTGTTCTTTTTATGAAAGAATGCTCTTCTCAGTCTCTCCATTAATTAACATTTACAAATAATGTGAAATTATAGCTAATGAATTTTTCATGACTTATAATTTACCGTGATCACTTTTTACCATAATAAACTATTTATAGTCCTTCCTTGTATTTTTTTAACTTGAGAATCCATCCATCCAACTTGAAATTTATTCTCCTTTACTACCACAGTTTCAGTTTTGTTTTCATACATCCAAATTACTTAAGCATGAATGCATTTCAAATATAATTTAATAATTTGGGGGTCATACCTTTATATAGATATATTTTTCTATGGTAGGAGTTATGGGCTTATATGTATGCAAATAAAACCATACTTTAAATATAACTATTATTTTTTATTAAAAAGTAAGAAGTGGTTGAATTCAGTTTAAAGATGTAGATGATAATTCTTTATGCTGTTGGTAGCTTATTTTTAATGAAATTTCAAATTCATATAAATCCTATGTTATTTATATGGGTCAGTAAATGGAATAATATTGACTCAGTTTTGTGTAAAAATGAATATTGCACTACCGAAATCTATTTTATGAATACAATAAGATATATATACACGTTTTTTAGTTTTGTGTCTTGTTGATAGTAGCTAGATATATTGATTACAAAAGTGTATTATGAAAACATTTTTAACTAAAATTTCCAAATGTTTTGAACTGAAGAGCACTTCACTGAATTAATTAATATTAACATATAATACAAAATAGCTTTTACTACTTTTGCAGTTGCTGCAAGCATATACTATAGAGAATGAAGTCTATTATTTTAAAAGACAGGCTGAATTCCCATTGCCACTTTAAAGCTGTTTCAAAACGGTTTGGATCCTGGTTGTCCCCACCCCCCAGTCAATTAAAATGGCTTTGAAATGGTTTAGATACTCTTCGTCCCCATTCCCAGTCAGTTTCAGGGATATTTTGAGGATTATTTAGCTTAGGAACGGAATAAATAAACACCTGATTTTTCAGGTGTTTATCCGGTTTTGGCTTTTAAAACACTTCTTCCTTATTGCTGTGGGAACGCTAGAGCACTATTTGGGCAAATATGTCATGAAATGGATGGGGTTTCACCCTGCAAGACAGCCCCTTGTCAGTTAAAATGCCAGGTTTCCCTTCTACAGCAGCCAGTTTCATTGTAACAGTTCAGCCACTTCACACCTTATAACAATGTTTCCTTTCCTAGTCACGCTTCCCCTCGCACACCCTGGGCACCTGGGTGGGGGTGGGGGGCAAGGGGCCATGCAAGTTGCTGCAGTCCGATTGGGGCTGCAACTGCAGGCATCGCAATGGAGCAGGACATCCCGCTCTCTCGCCACCGCTGACAGGGCCTGCCAGCTGTTTGGCTGAAATCTTCCTGAGGGCGGGGGGCAGGGCCCACAGCTGTCTGGCATGGTGTGCAAATGCTCTCCCTGCCATACAGCTGTGGGACGGCCTGGGGTGGGTGTGGAGCACGATTTTGTGCTCTACACCCAGAACGCAATTAGGCCACCCTGGGACAGTTCCAGATGGAATCGCCGGCCCAGCAGAGGAAATGGTCTGTCCCAGGCTTGCCTAATTGTGTTCTGCAGGCCTAGTGCGAATAGGCCTCTGGTCTACTGGGAGGCTGTTTTCTTAAAAAGCAGAGACTCTTAGTTGGTGATGCTCATTTCTTTTTAAAAAGCGGATAGGAACTTCTAATTAAATACAATACCACTTGGGTTTTTTTGATTACTGCAAAACAGTAACAGCAGTTTGTAACGTCTATGTGCATGTATGGGTTTGGAATAAGTAAAAAAGGAAGATCTTAAAATAGTGTCTTTTGCAATATTGAGACATTCACAAGATACCAGTGAACCTGTGTGATACTGAACTTCACAAGCAAATCAGTAGTAGTGAAACATCAAGTATGAGCCATCCCTGAACCAAGTAGCTGCATATATGTGACTGCTTTTTAAAGCATCTTTTTCTTCCTTTCTTGCCAGCTATCAAGTTCAGAATGTTTGCAAAAGACCCGTACCAGATTTTGGAAGCTTAGCCTGTCCACAGACTTAGCCCACTTTTACAAGACTCCTAGAGGGCAGAGAGGAGCACTTACTTACTCATCTGATTCCAGAGCAGGCTACTGAAGTAAAGAGTAGTGTACGAACAATTTTAAGCATTTTGACATGTCCATTTGTGCACCTATTCACCATGCTTATATAAACTGTAGTGGCCATCAAAGGAAGGTTGCAGGCAGAAGAACTCACCACACAGTGCTTTGCATGAGCCGCCACTGGTTCCAGCCATTGTCTAAATATTTCTCTGGGCCACTAGCAAACAAAATTATTATGGAAATCAAAATGGATCATTCTTACTGAATTATTAAATTGTGGCTAAGTTTATGTTAGACTATTATACTTTGACTAAATCAACTGTCGTAATATCTTGCTTTGGTTTGAATATGGGTGTGTTGAATAACAGCAGTATTAAAAGCAGTCTTGGGAGAAAGGCAACCATTGACAATTAGAAATCCCAGAGTGTGGAAAGCAGTGTCTTTTGATAGATGCATTAGAAATATAACTGCAGGTACCCCATCGTAGGCTGTGGTTCAGACTAGTTTAAATAGTTGAACCCTGGGATACCAGACTGTTTACCCCTACATTATGCCTTACTGGTTGTCAGACCCTTGGACAAGCTGTCCCTCAGATGGAAAATGATGAGACTGTTGCCCCTCTCTTTTTTCAGTCACATTGAAAGGGGACATACTAGCCACTTGCAGCATGGAAACAAATGTTCCTAGTCAGAGACCAATCGGGGCCAGAAAACTGGGCAGGCAGAAGCCAATCAGTGGGGAGCATTTGTTTTTATGGAGGCACAGGAATGACATAGGATTCTTTTTTATATTTGCCTTTTCTTCCAAAAGTGACACAGTTTCAAAAAGGGGCAGTTGAAGAAAAGCCCTGTCTAATTGCACCCTAACTGTAAAGAAAAGCAACATGGGTACAGCTAATCTAACAATATCACATAGCACATGGTTGTACCTTTGGGCAAGCAGCAGGAGTGACCAGTCTGCTTGCAGCGCCAGCCTCAAGGAAGCTCCAGACCTGATATGTGCTGTTTACAGCTGTGTGTCAGAATGGAAATGGAATATGGCTCCTCTTTCTGTTGAGGTGCAAAAGAAGCACCTCACTCCTTCCAGTTCCTGGCTGATCACTGGGATTTAAAAAAGATCCAACTTTAGAATACATTAAAAGGTTTCTAAAGCAGTGTTTATCCCAGACCCTAAAGGTCCAGCTGCACCCAAATTTTAATCTACTTATAATTCACCTTCAGAGTGAGAGAACACATCACTAAAATGACAGTTTTCCCTCAGCATTATCTAACACAGAAAACTCACGTTTGGGTTAGAGGATTAGAAAAAGGAAAATGGCTTGTCACTTTCTTAATGTGTTCTCTCACTCTGAAGGCCAATTGAAGGTGGATGAAATCGTCAGTGTAGCAGGCCAGGATGAATACCGGCAATGCATGTAGATTGCTTGCCCTTCAGCATTTCCAATTTATGCTGTATCTGGCGTGCAGATATAGGAGTCAGGAAGAAACTTATGATGGAAATATTTTACTCTTTTCGTTATTGTGTTTGCTCCAGTCACTTTTGCATGACATTTATAGAAAATAATGATCTCCACAATTTGTTCTTAAGCTATATATTGAAGTACTGTACTGTTTTACAACTCTGAATACAAACATATGTTCTACCAGGGAAAAATATTTTTCCAGTGTTACACTTTGGTCCTCTGCAGATGAAACTAAGAAGATTTAATAAGTTTCAGTACCGAAGTATTACATTCTTCATTTTCATTCTTTTGTCTGATATTTTCTTGAAAGCCAATTTGTGAGAAACTTCCTTTTGCACTGTTTAATCATTGCTCAGATTCACTGATATGGGTTATTAATCCATGTGGAAACTAAAAACGAAAGTAAAGCATGCATAATAGTCTGAAACCATATGAAGGGGAATAGAAAAATGCAAGATCCATGATACAATAGAGCTGTTTTACAAAAGAGAAACTTTAAAACTCAAATTCCTTAAGGTGATTTGCTTGAGGACAAAAAAAAGGGAAAAAATAAAGTAGATTGGTGATTATCTAGGAACACACTTCTCTATGAAACCAACTATGTTATTCCATAATTGCTTTTAATAACTTAAAAAATGTCTGCCTTTCATATTTTTTTCCTACTGCAGGCTATTATTGGGAAAAAATGATGAAAGGTAGACATTTGTCAACTCCAAGTATTTCTCCACTTAGCACACACATATATTTATCTTCCTTTGGGAGGTCTCAGTATCATCTTCACCTGTACAGAGAAGAACAGTGAAAGCAATTCTAAGTGCACAGTAAACTTCAGATTATAAAGCTTTCTCTGCCCTGCTTTCCCGGGTTTTTCCCTAAACTTTTAAGATGTCTGTTTGCATGGTTTTTCTTGCAAGGTTATTCGCTTACAGTATTTGTAAATGTATATTCTATTCTAAAAAGGTAGGAGTAGAGCAATTGTTGCTGGGCACCACTGCATCATGGATGACTCATGGTTAATTGCATGTGCACCTCTGTACAGTTCCTTTGGCAGAGATACATAACTGGTTTACCATTGTCTACTTCCAGGGCAAGGCTAGGGATCTGCTTTCCAGGCGGCTTGCTCTACTACTAAGCTACCATTTCCACAAGTACCAATTTACAAAGCATTCTGTCTCTCAAAATGTCCCCCTCCAGTTTGGTCTTGTAGTTAGAATGTCACATTCTTATCTGGAGGTCTCCCAGTTCAATTATGCACTCCTACATGAAGCCAACTAGGTGACCTTAGGCTAGTCACAGCTCTCTTTCTGAGCTCTCACATCCCCACCTACCTCACAGGGTGTCTGTTGTGGGTAGAAGAACAGAAAACTTTTAAAGACACTTTGAGTCCCCTTAAAAGTTGAGAAAAACGGGGCATAAAAGCCAACTCCTCCTCTTCCTCTGCTTTTCCCCAGAGGATTTTATATATATACAGTTCAAAGCATATTTGTTTGCCTCAGTATATATTTTTTTTCTCTAGAGGAATCCCACTACTGTGAGGTTACAGAAGTGCAACTGAGTTCAAGCATAGATATGCCCATTGGGATGGCTACTGTTCTGGCCTGACAGCCAGGCAGTGCCAGCTGTGCCAAGCAGGAAAATATGCATCTGTCTTTCTGTCAGTGAGATTGCATAAGAAGCATAGAAGTAGTAGCATGTAGACTAATGTTCCCCTCTCACCTTTAATCTACTTTAAAGATCACTTAATGCAGACACAGTTGCTTCTAAGCTGCTTTGGGGGCACTTTTTTATTTTAACCATGCATGGATGCACTCTAAGGCTTATGCTTTTCTGAAGCAAACACATTGCTTTCTGCAGCAATAGTAAGGTGAAACACAGAAGATGCTTATACTTCTATATTACCCCTTCACAGCTCCAGAACTTACATTTCTTAGGTAATGGTAGAAAAGAGAGTGTTCTGTAGCACTGGCAATCGGTGGTTTTTTGTTTGTTTGTTTGTTTGTTTTTGTAACTAGTGGTTAAACAGTAAATTACATACTATATCTCCCTCAGAGACAACAGACACAAAATCTGCCCCATCCTGCAGATTGTGCTATTTACACTGGTGGCAGACTGGTAAAATGGCTTTTAGAAATGGGTTCTCAAACTTGCTCTTTGAGATACACAAGCTTCCTGTGTTCTAGAGATGTGCATGAAATGAATTTGGGGTATTATACTGAGCTGGAACTCAGTTTCCATCAAAAATATCTGAATATTTCGCTGGAATCTTTGGAATCCCTGACCAAGCTATGAAATTATGGGTGTTTTTCCACTGCGCTCCTTTAAGCTGGGTCTAAGAAGATCCAGATCTAAGGAATAGGTACTTCCCTTAAGCCGGATCTACTGTAGTAGATCCTGATTAAGGGAAGTACCCAGTGTGTTTCCACGGGTGGTCTAGCATCCAATAGCAATGGGTGCTAGCCTGCCTGCTGTGGAAATACGGGAGCACCCATGTGGCAAATCCAGATTGACGCACAAGGGGCCTGCCTGTCACCCCAGGTGTTTTGGGGGACAGGGAGTGCAATCTCCGAAGTTGCCTTTGGAGATTAGCAAAGGCTCTGAAGTCCAAAGGCAGCTCTGAAGTCCCACCGAAGGCAACTTCGGAGATTAGCACACACAAGGGTTTTTTCTTCAGAGCCTGCGCTAATCTCCAAAGTTGCCTTCAGAGCTGCCTTCAGAGGGACTCCGAAGTCTTGACTTTGGGGCACCCCCCATGGGTGCCTCCCCCACCCTGAGCCTCCTCTAGGCCCCATTGCTGGATTGTAGTGGAAACAGGCTACCTACAGTCTGGATTTTAAGGCTGACGCCCCCATTGTATACCCCTTTAATGGGGTCTACACGAAATCCGGATTATAGGTCCTGAAGGACCCATATGATCCAGATTTTCCTAGCTGTGGTGGAAACAGATGTGTCCCTAATGGGATCTGTGGTGGAAATTGGGTCATCCGGCTCTCAGCCAAATGGGTCCTTAATGGGTGCTTCAATGGGTCCCAGTGGAAAAACACCCAAAGCTCATTCTGTTTCAGAAAAGTTCTAAGTATTCAAGCCATAGGAAACAGCAAACTTTTGAATTTCTTTGTGATTTTCTTTGTCCTCTGTGGGAAGATGCTAAAGGTCACCAAGAAGTATGAGAGTTTATCTAAAATGCTTAAGCCAATCTCTGTTCTAGAGATGTGTGTGAAGTGTGTCTAGGGTTTTGTTCTGGAAAAAAACTCAGATTCCATGAAACATCTGAATGTTTGACTGGAATCATTGGAATACCTGACCAGTATATGAAATGTTCATTCCTTTTCAGAAACTCCCTAAGTGATCAAGCGATAGGAAACAGAGGTGGAACTGTTTTGAGTTTCTTTGTTCTATGTGGGAAGATTGTAAGGCTTACCAAGCAGTGTAGATACAAGTGACTTGTTTTCCAGTTCCGACACAGAAAAAATAACCAAGTTGACAGTTTTATACAAATTTTGACCTTCACTGGAAGTGAAACATGGAATATGGTTATGTTGTCTTTCTGAAAGAATATTTTTTTTTTTTAGAAATTATTTTAATCACAAAGAGGTAGGGATATGCACAATTTTTGGCGGGGTTTCGATTCTTATCAAATCGAATGCAAGACAATTCATATTCGTTCGGGTAGTTCCCCTTTGAATGCGGTAGGATTCAAATTTGATATGAATCTTCGGTACCGATGTTCTATATGAATCACATATGAATTCCCTACATATACCATACGAATCTGACATATATCCCCTACATATCTGCTCTGAATGCATCAAATCTGCCCTGAATCCACTGAAAATCTGCTCTCAATCCACTTCGAATCCTCTGGGATCATTGCAGATGTGACTGGTGCAGCCACTTTCCCACCTCCTCAGTTTCACAAATGTAACAAAGCTTCATACGAATGTTCTAACATTTTATTTGAATTCAAATGTCCGAATTCATATGAATTCGCATGAATTTCAAATCTTACAAATATTTATTCATGTCCCTACAAGGAGGTCTACACCATCCAGTTCAATGTTTCTGCCAGCCAGTTGTTGCTTCTTTCAGGAAATGCTGTTTTATTTGCCAGTCCATCTTGTTTTGTGTTCCCCTCCAACAGTTTAACCAATACACTATGCCTCTGAGCATACTGAGCTCTCTGTAAAGCATAGACAAGATAATGTGCTTGTCATCATTGCCAATAATGACAATTCTGGCTGCCCTTCTTAGGTTTCTCTGCTGGTTTTGCATGTCAATTTTCAGTAACACCCACGTGACATCACTTCTTAGTGTTTTGCATGATTTGGTTTTCAGCAAATTGCCCATCTGCGTCATGGCTGTGCCCTTAAGTATCCTGTGCAATAGACCCCGTGTTAGATATAATTAAACTATTGTAATTTACTATTTCAAGCAAGCAGAAGATACAGTCTTAAAAAATGAGTTCATTGTTTCTGAAAACTGACTAATAATATTTGCATGTGTCTCATCTGAACTGAATAACTTCCTTAAAACATGTCAAAATGCATGGCACCTTTCTTCAGTTTTACTTGAAGATTCTGCTAGAGCAAGGAGTATTTCTTTGTATGCATCAAAAGAACTTTGAGTTTCTGCCACCCAAGCACTGTTTCTGAACATTTGACATCTTATAAAATAATTGGGGAAGAATTTTACAAATGATGGTAAAAGTTGTCACACAGTACTTGTTTGTGGGATTTTGCTATGCCATGATGTGCAATTTTCAGATTTTTAAAAGTGTTGCAAACCAGCATGTAACCCCCAAAATAACACTGCCCAAATAATTACCATGTATTGAAAACCAAGTGTAGGAGAATCATAGTAAAAAAAAAATCTGTTGACTGGGTTTCTGCAGTTTCATATTGTCCCTATTTTCCGTTTCTTATATTTATCTTCTTTGGACTAAGAAATAAGTAGCCAAGATGATTTGAAGTACAGTGTGTACTTTAAAAAAAAAAAGCCCATGAATCAGTGCACGGAGGCAAAGTAGCCAGTCTATCCGCGTAGCAAATAATCAAAGAATATAGAACATTTGTTCCTTAGTATACATATGATTTATGTATTTATTTTTGCCATATAAGATTCACTCTCCCTACCCCTTTTATCTTAAAATGGAGGTTTGGCAAGAGCTCTGCAGTTTTCACAATGTGCCTTATTTATTGATTTTAAAACAAAACAACAGAGTGCTGTCCTGTTTGGGAGGGAGGGAGGGTTAAATTTTAAAATATGTTTTAATAGTTTATATATTTTATTATTTCTTATTGTGGCCCACCCTGAGACCTTTTGATGATAGGTAAGATATAAATTCCTTAAATAATAAGAACTGCAGGCTAATCTTTGCAGTTTTGTGACATTTCAACCTATTGTTTTTTCCACCTTCTGCAAGGGATGGCAACCCATTGCTTCAAACAGATTTGTTTCTTTGTTTTAGCGGCACGGCCCACACCTCTTTTGTTTGCTTATTTTGCTTTTCACAAGATTCTGCCAGTTTAATGTTAGAAGGAAAACTGACACCTGCTGTTTATTGTCTCTTTACTATTGACAGCTGGACTCGAAGAGGGCTGAGGCTTAAGTTCTTGCCCTTTACAAGGCCTTTCTGCTTTCTGTCAGTAAGCAGCACTGATGAGCAATGTATTTTAAGGGTGACATTAGTGCCTCTTAACCATGAAATCACCCTCTCAGTAAACAAGCAGGGCAGAAGAGAATGACTCCAAGGGCAGTGCTTGTACTGTCTGACAGCAATTTCCAGCCTCACATCAGCAAGCAGTGCTGATCACCTTCATTTTAAAGGGGGAGGGAGGATAAGCTAACTAACCTCTGCTACTTGCAAATAGCCAGTGAAGAAGCTTGGTTTAGCCTCTGCGTACCTGCAAATACTTGCTGAAGCATATTGACAGCCCTGATTGTAATGGAGTAGGTTGCTGATCAAAGTGAACAGCAACAAGCTTCAGTGGAAGGTACAAGAGACAAAACCTGACAGTACTGTTTCAAAAGCAACTAAAAAGGTTGCAAAGGAAACAGCAAAGTAGAGTGTTGTCACAAAATCCAACTCAAGGTTTCCTCATATGGAAGAGAATGACAAGGCTTTTAGCCTTGGGGCAGCTCAAACGCAAGTGACACCTCAAGCTGCCACTCTACATTCTCACTGGAATCAGCTGCTTCCAGTTTGGTCTAGGTAGGGAGCTGGACTCTTATATGGAAATACAGGGTTTGATTCCACCCTCCTCCATGAAGCCAGCTGGATGACCTTGGGCTAGGCAGAGTTCGCTTCTGAGTTCTCACAGCCCCACCTCACAGGCTGTTCTGTTGTGGGGAGAATATAGAAAACTTTGTCAGCCACTTTGAGTCCCCTTAAAAGGATGAGAAAAGCAGTGTAGAAAACCCAACTCTTCTTCAAACCCTCTTTCCAGTCAAGAGTGGTAGACAGCAGTTGTCTTTTTGGCACTGAAACCCTTGGGGCACTACAGCATCTACATTAACTTATTTGAATATGAGTTGTGGTCAGCAAGAAAGGATGTGGCCACTCATAAAACAAAATGCAAGAAATACATGGTTGCGCCTGTAGGACTATAAGGTTTGCTTAAATTTTATTTCTCTAAATATTATTTGATAAATTATAGAGGTTCGGCTTATGCGCCTGTGTGCCTTCCGTGGTGCAAAATGGTAGCTTTCTTTATTTTCCACATTTATACTTTTAATTTTTAATGCCATGGCACCCGCAGGACGGCTATTTTGAAATTACTATGTAGTTATTTTAAAATTGTTTGCTGAAGGTTAAACAATATAGTTTTTCCAGGCTAAAGTGCAAGGATTGCATGAAAATCAGTGCTTTCTTTTTATAGCACACAGTGAAATATGTGACATGGGCAGAGTGAAACTGCTTTCAAAATAGAATGGTATCAGTTCACTTAAGGTACTACTTAGGATCTGAAAGTCATCTGCTTTTCTACCATGTATTTTCCACATTCATGTACATGTGTTGCAGCAAGTAGGGCCCCTTCTGCATTGAACTTTATTCTAGATTATATCATAGAATAGGAACCTGCCATCTGCAGGGCCTGGCATGATCTGCAATAGTATGCAGATGGCAGGTCCCAATTCCAAGATATAACCCAGAATAAGACCCAGTGCAGAAAGGGGATACAGAAGGGATGGGCACTCAGGGTAGGGCCTTTTCAGTGATGGCTCCCAGATTATGGAATTGTTTCCCTGCTGGGGTGTGTCAGGCACCTTCACTTCACGTGCTCAGGAGAGCTGTGAAGATGCATCTCTTTGCCCTGGCTTTTAGCTAAGTAAGGAAATAGCTTTTCCTCTCATATATTTCAGGCACTGTTATTGTTTTAGTATGTTCATTTCACATTTGATTTTTAATGCTGTAATCTGTCCTGAGACCTTCAGGAATAGGGCAGCATGAAAATTATAAATAAATAAACATCCAGCTCTAAGTTCACCGACTCTATGATCGGAAAATACATTTTTTTTCTTTTTGAGTTTGTAACTTTAAATACTGTGAGGTTCACCTAAGTGAAGGTATGACCATGGCCTTTGTCACATAGGTAATGTGAAACATCCAGGATCACAGATGTTACACCTCTGAGCATTATGTTGCTATTTACACATTGTGCTCATATGTTGCTTGTGAGGTTCTCATATGAATCTAGATGAGTATTGCAGTAAACAAGATGCTTGTCCTTTCATCTATACCAGCAATTCTATTTGTGAAATTTGTGGATAACTCTGAATGATTTAAAAGCTTGTAAACTCTTGTAACTAGGGTCGTTGGTTCAATCATGGTTTCCATTGCCTATTTTGTACTTAAAAAAAATCAAATACTTCCACTTTCAGCTAAAGTAAGGCTATTTACTTGCACATTATTGAGTCGTATATAAATGTATATATAGGATTTTCTGGTTTCAGACCTTTATTTGATAAAGAATCAAAGAAACCCTTCGTGATAAATATAACTATGAAATATAGGCCTTTCAGTGATGCAAATAAGTGTATTAGCTAAGACTTGAGAGGTTATTGCTTCAAGCTGATCACAGTCACAGCTTTCTATAGCTCGAATGGCCTAGATAAACCTGTCACAGCACTGGGTGTTACAGTAATTAAATACCTAATGTATTTTTACCTTTTCAGTTTCTACCTCTGTATGGGACTTTTCCACTTAAATTGAACCATAATTTTAATCACAGTCATTTTATCTTAGATTATAATTAAATTTGTGTGGTGTAAATACAGATTTATGAAAGTGATTACATCATGAAAAGAGAAATTAGCTTTGCATTAAAAATGAAAGAAAGGAAAGGAGATTTTATTTGCTTCTGCATCTTCATATATATGCTCTCTGCCAAAGACTAGCATGACCTACTTTACAACAATAGCAAAGAATCAAGCTGGGCTCTCTTGTTAAATTGGCCATGAATGCTACCTACGTGTTCATTTGCTAGTATATATATATATATATTTTAAAAGCGACTGTAATGTCGAAACTTAAAATGCTTTATGTTTTCCTTCTTTTCCTGTTTAGATAATTAGCACCATGGAGCCTCAGGTGTCAAATGGCCCAACATCCAATACAACCAATGGACCTGCCAGCAACAACAGGAACTGCCCTTCCCCTATGCAGACAGGGGCTGCTACAGATGACAGCAAAACCAACCTCATAGTCAACTACTTACCCCAGAATATGACCCAGGAAGAATTCAGAAGCCTTTTTGGGAGCATTGGAGAAATAGAATCCTGCAAGCTTGTGAGAGACAAAATAACAGGTAATGGGCTTCTCTATATTGTTAAGCCTGAGACATGGCAGGTTGTGGGGTTCAGTTTCTATGATACCTTACAAGATTGTTGTGATCAAATATTTACTAGTTCTCTTTATATAAACAGTTTACATAGTACACTCATAGAGAAATATGGTGTCTTCTTTTGCTTTGATATATTTCACTATACTAGATACACTACAAGGGAATAAATCACACATGCGTACCTAGCCAGAAGGGGGAACAAAGGAAGACAACTTGTAGGTTTATAGTAGTAATAAACTTTGGATCAGGATGATGTGTAGGGAGAATCATACATTGAATAGATGCATGTATTAAGCATGTATTAAGTGTATGAGTATTGTACTGTTCCTAATCCTTCCTGTTTAAATATAAAGTTTCCATGGATATGCCAGACTCACACCTGTTGAAAGTGAATAGGAGTTAGAGGCCAAGGATTGTTAGGTGTTTTCTCTAACAGCCCTGGCTCTATTCAGCTTTCTTGCCTTACTTGTGAGTTGAACCGTTAAGTTGGAAACTTACCTGTAGCCACTATAGGCTCCTTTGTGGGTGTCAGTGTCCTTGTGCATGCAAATAGTTGTGCACATGCAGTGATGTTGTGCACATTCACACCGCAGGCTCTGTCCACAAATGCAAATAATACAATTTTCACTTTTACTGTTTCAGCATGGGGTGGACTATGCATTGCGGGCCAGATTACTGCTTGTCCAGTTTTTTTGAAAACCAGGCCCAGCCTTCAAAGGCAGGAAGAAAAGTTCCTCATCTCTGATGTTTCCAGCTGATGCCATTTCAGTCACAGTACTCAGTATCAGGCACAGTTCTGACTCAGTTTCTGGATTTCTAACTAAAAAACAGGCAGGGTGGTATGCTAGATAACAGGAATGCCCTTCATGGTCTTATCTACCAACAATGGTACACTTGCAGACCACTTTGATAGGGTTTATCAGTATACAGAGATAGGGTGCCCAAATAGCATCTTATTCCAATCTTTTGCTCCATTCAGAGTGGACAGAGCATGTTGCTGAGGGAGTACAGTCTGCAGTTTTCTGCAAAAGGCAGGCCCATGGACCGATAATGGCTCCATTATTAGGGAATTATGTGCTCCTTCACATACTGATACTAGGCCAAGCAAAATTACAGAATTGCTGGAATTTATTTGCATTTTATCCCACCCTGTGCCCAAAGGTCTCAGGGCAGATTACAACATTAAATACCAAATATAAAATGAACATACTAAAATAATAACAGTGCCTGAAAGAGCGGAAGGTATGCAAAATAAAGTGCTGTCATGCCTAGGGGCCTCACCTAGCTGGAGGTTTGAGAATGTGCCGGGCTTTGAGGAGGATTTCTTAACTGCTATACCAAACCTAGGTTGTGCTTTTGTCTTATGCTTTCCTCTTCCTGCTTACTATGAAAATTTCAGGAAAAAGCAAATTGACTGTGGACAGACAATGGACAGCATAATATATGTCTGGCAAGCCATTCCAGTCAGCATATCAATGCATTCTGCACCAGCTGCAGCTTTTGAACCATTACAAAAGTCCAGTCTGGAAGTTACCAGAGCATGGATAACTGTGGCCAAATCATCTCTGTCCAGAAAGGGCCTTAGCTATTGAACTAGCCATAGTTGGGATAAGGCACTCTTGGCTATGGCCTCTTTTTGAACTTCACACATTTTTGCAGAACCCGAGAGCACTCCTAGATTTCATACATGTCCCTTCCAGCGTATTCCAGCAACCCCATTGATGACAGGATGTCTCCCAGTTTCATGAACTCAAGACTTTGTGACACACAACACCTCTTTCTTGTCTGGATTCAGCTTCAGTTTAGTAATAAGCCAGCTGTTAGACTTCTTCTGCATGCTTAAACTAGATTTGCAAATCCAGATCATCTTGATCTGGATTAACCACAGGCAGAGGCATCTTCAGTAAGCAGAGTAGATGGCAGCAAATGCGGTCTAAAAAGAGATGCAGTGTGGACACGTAAGCCATGTTCCATATCAGTGGATGCAAATTAAAGTCCCTCCGAAACCTGATGCAGTTAACCCGTCAATCAAATGCAGTATCGAGTAGTGGGTTTGAAGTGTCTTCATAGGTAGTGAAAAAACACATTGTTGTCAATGCAGTTGTTGTTTTGTAGGAACTGCAAAGGCCCTTCACAGTTTTGGCATCATAGCACATTTCTCGATGCCATGCTCACAATCCTCCTATTTCCATTCTGTGTGTAATTGCCCCTTCCTTGTTCCAGATCAGACAGCTCTAGTACAGTTGTACTGATTTATTGAGTCTACCACTAATCCAGATTGCTGCACCCTTAGCACAGCCCTGATCAGGAATATAATGAGTCCCATACAGATTACGTGGATTAAGAGGCTTCTTGATCTAGATTATCAAGTAAGTGCAGAAAGGGCCTTGCTTTCAGTTTCCTCAAACTGTCTGTAATCCTGGTTTCCAGAAATAGAATTACAAGGGATATGAGCATATAATCTTTTCTTGTATTGTGATCAGATGGAAAAGGAACAGAAGTCAAGGATAAATGCTGCTGTTGTTTGCAGAGAAGTAGGTGTCTCTACTAATTACCAAAAGAGATCAATGTAAAGCTGGTAGATAAAGCAATGAGTGTTGAATTCAAGTCATCTAAGAGTAGAGAACTGCTGTGAAGCTGTAAGGAACAGATAATGGTTTGAGTTGCTTCAAGAGCTTAAGGTGCAGAAATTTTGAAAACAAACAATGAAACAGTGGGTGGAGTAAACCAAATAGATATTTAAGAGATACAAGTTTTGGAGTAAAAGCTGACGAATGTTCAAATAGAAAAAGGAAAGAATATAAGACTCTAAGGAAATAACAGAAAATTTAAAAATGCACACACATTACTTACCCAAGATGTTATCAGCAACTGCCATCGAACAGGAAATGGTGGGGTAGTGAGACAGGATGACCCAGCATACCAGCTATCCTACTACCTTCATTTCACCCAGTTCTATTCAACAAGATGGGACAACAGGAAAGAGGCCTGGCATTGCTAAATGCTTCACTTAGCTGTTTTCTACAGCACCTAGGGAAAATTAATGAACAGGTGAGCACCAAGAAATTCATGCAGGGAACTCACCTGCTCAGTGCAACTTGCAGATGCCACCATTGCTTCCTCGTCTCCGGGCACAACGACATCATGCTTACGCCCTCCATCACTGCATATCATGATGTGTGTAGACATGATACCGTCCTGCCTTGTGCACGGAGCAGGTTTGTTCCCTGCAAATTTCTATAGTGTTCAGCTCATCATTTACCCTAAGTGCTGTAGCACCTAGCAATCCCTGGCATTTTTGCTGCTGTTTGATCTTGTGGAACAGTTGTTTGAGAAGCCTAATTTAGTTTGACACAAACCAGTTAACAGTCAGATTAAGCTAAGCCATCACTGGTTAAATTAAATTAAAAAGTTGTGTCTGAAACCATATTCTTGTGAAGCATTGAGGAGTCCTCTATACTATTGTGGAATTATCCATTTGTTGATGTAAGTCTTTAAGCGCTATACTGCCAGAGTCTCAATTTGATTTGGCATTCTTTTACTATGTAAATCCTGATTTTTAAAATATTGTTTTCTATTTATATAGAAATGTGTGTGTGTCTGTGTGTATATATAATTTATTATTATTTTAAATAAGGCAAATGTACTGTTTTTAAAAACTACGTAATATATAAGTAAAGTTTTTCAGTACTTTATCCAAGAATCTTGCATATCTGTGTAGAATATTATCATTATCACCTATTTAAGATGTTTACTCAAACCTAATCTTCATCGTCCATTTTGATTAGTTATTATTTATGGGATCTTTTTGACTGAAAAATATTTTTCTGAGAATCATTAAAAGGTATTAACAATCAGTGTATAGTGCATTTGTGCACTGTTAATAAAATTTAATGTCCCTTTTGTAATGTGGAACTGGTATCTTTGTAAACATGTTGCATGAACCTTTGCCAGTTACTGAAGCTGGTTGGGGGAAACCAAACATTGTGATACTTCCCCTCAGCACAATTTTCATAACACAGTAGTTTCTCAGAATGGAACCATTGTATCATACAAAGATTACCTGTACTTATTTACAACATTTCTCTACTGCTTCTCGTAAAAACATAGTGAACCGTTCATGATTAGGATGTGGAAAAGAAAAGCATAGAACTGAAAATTCAAGGTCTCATTGGTTTATATTTTTGCTGGAGATGTAGATATTATATGGTATGTAAAAAGTTTTGCTAAGGGTTGCCATATAATGTTCTAATAATCACCCAAATGAGAAAATGGCTGGCCTTGTCAGTATTGTAGTAAGGAACCACATCTTTTAGTCACTATGCAGTTCAGCAGAGAGATGGATGGGTCAGAAAACAGCATTGTCTCTTCTAATAGCATAGGAAAGTTTGTGTGTGGTTTTGCTTATGGAGGATTTCCTAAATTTTACAGTTAGTTACTGACAAAATGTTGGGGAGAACTCAGGCTTCTATCGTGTAAGCCTAGTCGTCTTCTGAAGCCAGTACTATTTGTACTGATTGGCAGTGACTGTACTGATTGGCAAGAAATTTTCTCACCCCTATCTGGGAATATTGTGAAATGAGAAGGAAAGTTTTTGTGTGCAAATTGAAGTTCCTCCATTAAATTATTGCCGTAACAGCAATTATGCTACATCCTAATGACGCATCTAATAACAGAGTATATATGGGATGTGCTGATTCCACTATGACTGAATTATCCTTAGTAGTGTTGTTCTTCTGATAAGAAAACCATCAAGATCCTTTTTTTTAAGATTGAATTTTGTGAGCTAGGGATTCCAGATGGAGGAAAGGGCATGGGCCCTCTATCTTCAGTAAAGAGTTTCAGCAGGTCCTTCCACATACCTGTTAAAAGTGGAGAATACCAATCATCCTTGAAAACTGGCAACACTAGTTTTGCATCTCTGTATACAGGCATAATTTTGTAAGTGGACTAAGCTTAATTTAGTATTTAAATGATAAAAACCAGCCTACTGAGTTCCTAGGGGCCTCCCTTAGACCACCCTAGTGTGCAGAAGGAAGACTCCCAGTACACTTTCTGGCCCAGTGAAGAATTGCCCCATTCCTTCTCTATAAAGCACAGGAAAGACTATGCTGGATCATCTAGTCTTTATTTTTAGGGATACAAGGCAGCAGTACGTGGATATATGTGCATTATTTCTCATGGTCCTCAGCTTCTGATCTTTAGTAGACTGCCATCAGGATTAATAGGTAAAGCAAACATTTTGTTGCCAGGTATCACGGAGTTGGGTGGTAATATAAAACTGGCAGTTAGGGGAACAATGAAGAGATTATTTCCTGTAACATGATTTGCATAATGTGATGGTTTCCTTCAATGTCGTAAGAGGGATGATGATCATGGCAATTTGTTCATCAGTGTGTTTCTTAGTAGTCCATAATTTGATATTGGTCTTTTTACAGTAGTCATACATTGGATTAGCATCTTCATTATACGCTGTAGTGGTATCTGTTTCCTGGGCATACATTGCCAGAACAGGGCCCATGAATTCATGAATTCAGTACATGCAGCACATACTTTATTTGTTCACTTATATTATTTTAACATCCATTCACTCAGTTTGGAGAAATCCTTTTGGCTTTTCCACAATTTCTTCTTGTTTTAAAAAGCTTGAACAATTTGATGCTATCAGTATACTTAACCATTTCACAGCTCTGCCCTTGACTCCGGGATTTATAGGTACAAGTCCCAGTACAGATCCTTAGGGGACTCTATTTGTTATGTTCCTCCGTTTTAAGAATGCTTGATATACACTGTATCTCTATTTTCATATCCTTTTCAGCAGGAGGAAACGGTCTTTTATTCCAAGACTGAAAAACTTTAGAGCTTTTGGTGAGGGACTTTGCTGAAAGGTTTTGAAAGATCCCATTTTGACAAGAACAGTAATCTCACAGTACCAGTGTCTACTAAATGTGTAAGGTGATCCTCATGACACTACACACTCATAGTATGGTGAACAAAGGTAGGGTCTGCACAACTCCTCATGAACCCAGGAGGTATCCCAGCTCGAGGTCTTGTTAGAGTGTTTGAAAGGTAAAGTAGGAGTGTATGCTCTAATAGTGCTCCTCCCTTCTCTTCTGGCAGCACTACCAGTTTGTGAGCCAGTTTGGTCTAGTGGTTAGGGAGCCGAACTCCTATCTGGGAATACTGG
>MTQE01001134.1:51988504-52010078 GCA_014337955.1 Aspidoscelis marmoratus | reverse complement strand
TTTTTTTTTTTTTTTTTTTTTTTTTTGCTTTTATTAGAACAGCAAGGAAAACTTTATCATGTGCAACTGCAACATGTATAATATGCTGCTTTTCTATTCCTGTTTATTAGACTTTCTGGCTCGGTTTAATTTCTGTTTAAAGAGGTAGACAGAGAAGGAGTTCACAGCCAGAATCCCTTCCCCACAATATATTGGTTTACAGGCTTTTAAAAAAGGATCTGTGACACCACAAATCAAATTTCTGAACTAGCCACAACTTCTGGGGATGGTAAAGATGGTGGTGGCAAGCATATTTTCTTTCAGCTACTACTAATACCAACCTATGATGCTGCATTTGATTGATTGATTGATTGATTGATTGATTGATTGATCGATTGATCGATCGAGCGATTGATTGATTGATTGATTGATTGATTGATTGATTGATTGATTGATTGATTGATTGATTGATTGATTGATTGATTGATTGATTGATTGATTGATTTTCTGTCCTGGCCTTTACCAGATGACCTTAGGACAGGTCACAACATTGCATAGAACATTAGCATTAAATACGTATTAAATGAATAAATCATTAATAAAGAAAAACATTATTAAAGTGCCTCCTACTTTAGCAAGTTACATGTTGTTGCTTTAGATTTTTCTTTCTTTTATACATTGTGTTAGTTTTCTGTAGTTCCTCTACCAGCCTTACCCACTTTGACAGCCATGTTTATCATTTTCTTCTTTTTAGAAGCAAAACCATGGATAGAAGTGATGCCTAAAAGAAATGCACTGGACCAGCAACTGTGTTTGACTTATAGTAGTGTGGCTAGCTTTTGAAATTTGTTTTAGGCTTCTTTAAAGCATTTTCCATTTACTCCCACTGTAATTATTTGCAGGTAATTTTGAATCAGAATTGACCCATGGACTCCTGCATTTGACACAAAACTTGACGTTTTGCAATTCTTCCCATTTCTTGTACACTAAGTTTCTCACATGTTTGTTAAGTTTACTCAATTTAGTTAAATGCTAAATTTGGCAATACATGTTGAAATTATTGGAATAAGAGTATGTAGTCAGCCTTTTTTGTTAATTTTTTTGTAAAAATAATGTAAAATGGAAGATGTGTGTTAACTTAATACAGCTGACTTGATTTATTCTGTTTCAGCTTCCTTGTATGTTCATTGCTTTAGGTGGGAGTATTTAATATAAGCATCATTCTGCTTGCAGATTAACATGGAAAAATGTATCCCTTCACTTCAGGAACTCACAATTCAAATGTCTCCTACAAAAGATCCAGTGGTGGGAAACTAGGAGTAAATATGTTTATAACAAATTTTACATTTCACTGAAATAGTAAAACCCACATTTATGACACCTATAATTCTTTTTAGGTCAGGAAGAAGTAAAATGCGATTGAATGGGCAGTATACCTAATAAGCGTGCATTTCTTTTCATTATGCAGGCAGTTCCTTTAGTCGGTCTCTGATCATTCTCCTGATATTTAATAAGATTTTATTCTATAGTGCTTCAAAACGGAAGAAATTGTTTGTTTTTTCTTATATTTGTGCAATTATATTTGCCTCCTAGGGTTTTAAATGTCTAGTCTTCCTTTTGTACTATGACAGAAATTCCGGTTGTTTAGTCTGAGTTATTGAAAGTGTTGCAGTTTTACACTTTATAAATTTCCCTTCATTTTCCTTGCTTCAAGAAGGTTGGAATGTACTTTTGTTTCATGCCATAAAAGATGCACTGGCATATAAGACAAACCTGTAATTTGCCAAGGAATATTTAGGAAAGATAAATATAAAGTAGGGCAATTTTAACAGAATAACTTTTGAGAGGAAAATGAGGGTGTTATATTTATGTACTGCATCATGATAGAGTTATTTAAGAAAATTCCTGCGCAATTTTCATTACATGTTTAGTACTGGACCAAAGTATTTGCCCCAGTGTTTTTCATAAAAATATAGTGTTTGTGATGCTTGCTGTCTTTGAATCTTTGGAGGAAAGCACATGGAGACATACATTTCCTTGCAAACCCTTTTTTAAAACAAGAAAGCAAAACAGTAAATAAAAGCCTGTGAATCCCTTCCATATGTGGTTTGATTGACCCTGGAGCCTGACTTCATTCCTGAATCAAAACACCCTTCAGAATGATGCAGCAACATATTTTGACTGCCGCGACTGTGGCCAGTGAAGGCAAGTGTCTTTCAGAAGGCTTCTGGGAATAATACTGTATGATAACATAGACAGTGGCTCCAGGGGCATTCCATCTCACAAATTCAATCAAGTTGCTGAAAACAGTCATACTGCCATTTGAAATTATATTGAGAACATAAGAAGAGCCCTGTTAGGTTCAACATCCTGTCTCACACGGTGCCCACCAATTTTTTATGGGAATCTCAAGTAGAAGATGAGGGCAAAATCTTCACCAGCTCCTGAATCCCAGCAAATTGCCTTTGGGGACATCCTGCCTGTCTCCCCAGCCTGGAGGATGTACCTGGGCATCCATTATAGTAGACATTGATCCACCTGTCATCCATGAATTTGTCTAATCCTTTCTTAAAAGTCATCTAGACTGGTTGCTGTCACCCCCTCTTCTGGCAGCAAATTCCATAGACTGATGAGACTTTTTGTGATTGTTTAAGGACATTTGGGAAAGGAAGCGTAAGGCTCAGCTACCTCAAATGTAAAATGTAATGTTCTTAAAATCCCACTCATTTTTCAGGGAAAGCAATGATCCTACAGAATGGGAAAACATTTTCAGTTTAGTTAAACTGAAGTATAACAAACAGCAGATCAACAAGTAACAGAAACAAATTAAATTGAGCAAATTAAATTAAAGATGGTCACATACCATCTTTAAAATTGATATGAACAACAGAGGTTAAACTAATGGTTTCAAAATTTACAGTAAAATAATTGGGGGGGGTCTCTTAAACTGTCTTGAAAGCCTGTATTTTTGTAAGACACGTCTTAGTGGAATACTTCATCCTCAGCATGTTTATAAAACTAAACAAAACAAAACAAGAAAGGAGAATTGTCATTATTCCTCAGTTACCTTTCTGGCTGAAAGACCGAGCTCCCAACTGCATGAGAACATATTTGATACATTGGATAGAAAAATGATAATTCTTCAACCTTCTTTTCACTCCAGACAGTATGGCATTGGCTAGTGCTATGTAGAATTAACTTTATGTTTGGAATACCAAAATGCACTCCATGTAGACTCATTTGTGCATCAAGTATAGAAACTGCAACTAGTACAAAGTTAAGTTGCCAGACTGTTGAGTAGGGCAGCAGCTTTTACACATATAACACCTGTCCTTAGTTGCACTGTTTATTAATCAATTGCCAGACCAGAAAATTTGAGCATATGGTGCATAGTGTCATACTTTACTGCATTATTGTACTCTGGATACTTACAACTGAACTTGTAGAATTATTGTAAAATGTTTGGGGTGCATTGTGTAAGCTTCAGTTTTAGCCTTTCAATCTTATACTGCACAAAGGAGACAAAGTAGAGGGGATTGCATCCTTGAATCAGCCAGCGGATTCAGGAATTGAACCTTCTTGTTAATAGCTCATTCTTTTCGTCACTGCACTGCACTACTTTTATTATGATGAATTATGCTGTCAGTTGTCTGGACAGAATTTCAGGTGCCTTATCTAAATTTAGTCCTTAGTAGCTATCAGGAATTTTGTAAACTTTTAAGGGTGCATCCCCATGCTTGTTTGGTATGGTTCCAAACATGGGATCGGCAAGGGGCATCCCCATGCGTTTTGGATTTGGCCCACAAAAAGCGGGCCAAATCCCCCCAAATCGTGTCAGAAGATTCCAAATTTGATACCTGAAAAAACAAGTCTTGGCACAGTTTGGGGGGACCGACACACATTGCTTAGCGAGCCGGGACCGCTCATGGAGACGATTGCAGGCTAACGGGGAGGATTGGCACTCACATCATTGGGAGATGGGTGTACTTGCTGTCCCTGCCCTGTTCATTGAAGATCGCAGCTGCTGACTTTTTAAAATGCTGATTGCAAAGGCAGGCTGGATAATGGGTTAATTTTTTTAAAAAAATTGCATTTCCACAGAAGTAATTTCAACCCCATTTCACGAATGCCAAGGCAGGCTGCATAATGGCTTGATTTTTGTCCAATTCCCAACTTCCATTCCCCCAGTCATCAAGATGATCATAAATAAAGGCTTCATTTACTGCCTTTTAAAATTGACAGGCGTTCTTGCCGTTCCCAGTGGAGCGGAGGTGTGCAAAACTGCTCAAGAGCCTACTGCCGCTAAACCTCGTAGCAGCTTTCAGTCTTTTAAAGTTTTTATAAATTTATTATTATGCAGTAAGCTTTATTTTAACCTTTTTCCATGCCTCCCAGCCCAGTCCTGGCTTTCAGTGCTGCTAAGGGAGGGGGGATGCGGCACAGGGGTGGGCTGACATCAATTTGGCTTCCAATGAGGAGAGAGGGAGCAGGGTTTGGCACGGTTCTCATGGGGACGCCTCCATCCACACCCAACCCGTACCTGTCCCACATTGCTGGGAATGACATGGAGATGCCTGAGATTCATTCTTGGTTCTACGCCCAGCCCATATGAGCCCAAACAGCACCAACCTGCTTGTATGGGGACAAGGCCAAAGAGTGCAAAACGTAAAAAAAAAAAAAAAAGACATATGGTCCTTATTGTGAATATCAAAAGTAGTATGTTGGAATTCTGAAGAACTGTTCTAGAGAAGGGAGGGTGTTCTTTGCCTCTTCTCTCTGAGGCTGTCTCCTCAGATGAAGTGAGTTCCAGTGGTTGCTTAACCAGTCTTTGACATGATATCACCAGATGAATGATATTAAAAGTTGCTGAACTGAATCAGATTGCAGAAGAAACTAGTACAGAGTAAGAGGAACAGTTAGAGTATTTCCACACAGCTTTGAAACCAATCCACGAAGGGATCCAACAGCCTCCCTTCACCATTTTTTAAGGGAAGCTGCACCACCCACTAGTACACTGCTTCCACATTGGACAGAGTGTAGACTGGACTAGGTGCCCCAGAATGGATGCCTAGTGGAGTATACAGGTCGACATTTTTTAAGAGTCTACTAGTGGTCTTATACCATGTAAACCAAACACAGAGATCTGGGAATGCAGCACAGGCCTCTGTGTTTTGTTTTAGTGGGGGACCCATTTTGACAGCACACCAAATTGGCCAGGAACTTTAATTTTTGGCCATAGGAAAATGCAGAAGGTGGCAACGAAGATCGTGTGATCTTCAGCGACCATGCAGGAACTGTACCAGAACAGCTGCCGAAACACAGACAACCTTGTTCTGGTACAGTTGCTCCTTTCAGCTGCTGGACCAGTTCAGCTTGACCCAGTCTTACTGGAAGGGTCAAGTAAGGTAAGTGCTAAAATGGCTTGATTGCACTTGTGAATATAAAACTGTTAGTCCTTTCTAAATCTTTGAGGGTATCTGAGGGAAGATTACAATGGAGGGAATTCGGTGAGATTGTACTTGAATGATATTGACAAGGTTTAGTTAGCATTTTTGTAGAAATTGAATGTGTTATATGCTGCAAGAATAAGATCTGTTGTAAGGAGATTTTATGGGACAAGTTAGCATTATTCAGACCAACATTATAGGCTTAAAGACTCCCTTAATCTACGTGACACCTAATGGTGTGCAATTAGTATCTTGTTGCATTGTTTGTCCTAAATGAAGTTGACCTGCAAAACATAAGGAAAGCAAAGTGAAAAAGGAGAAGCTGTTGAAAATCTTTAGCTGCTAAAATGGATTCTTGTAATCTTACAGAAGAAATTGTTTCATGGTTCCAGACATTACCCCATAGTCACAGAGCATGTAGATGAGAAATTCATGTAATCATCTGTCATGACATGCAATTTTTTCTGTCATACCTGCTTGTCCGTGTGATGACGCTGATTAAGCCACAAGGCAGTAATCTGAAATGTCGCCTTTTAGCTGCTGTCTTTCATTCCGGATTTCAAAAATTTTACATTTCACGCTTCTTTTTAAAATTTAATCTGCTTTCCAGTTCTGAGGCAATATGTACTGGTAAATGTTGTAAATATTATTTTTGGTGAGTTGAGATAAAGAAATTGAGGCTTCTTAAAAAATGTCCTTGTTTATAGTAATTTAGTTGGCTACTGATAAATATTTTTTGTTTGAGAATTGTATTTATTTCCCATTAAGTTGAACTGCCATTCATTGCACGACCATTTTAAAAAAACTGGTATGCTAAATAAAATAATATAAATCTGTTGTTACTTGTGCACTTCACCCTGCTGTTACTTGACTCTTGTCTTTGATTCTCTTAATGTGGTTTTAGTAGCCGGAAGATCAGTGAGTGTAAGTTTAGAACATTTTCAATATACTCAAGTTTTTACAGATTTAAGGACACTAGAAGAATCAGCACTTGTTACCACAAATACAGAGGCTTTCATGTAAAAACTCATTTCTGAACAGGCCTCCTGAATACATTATGACTGCATGGATATGCTTTCTGGATTGTGATGGAAGTGTTAGGTGAAAAGATTATCAGAGAAAAGGATTTCAATCCCCCATTTGGAAATCATACACATGTGCTGCAAAGAATACTGAGTCCTTTTTTGTTTGTTTGTTTCTTATGTTTCAACAGGGCAGAGTTTAGGGTATGGATTTGTTAACTATATTGATCCAAAGGATGCAGAGAAAGCCATTAACACTTTAAATGGACTCAGACTCCAGACCAAAACCATAAAGGTAAGAGAATATAAAGAGTGTTTTGCTAAATTCAGGAGGAGGAGTGTAGATAAGACAGTTTCTGGCTATCTCATCAGCATGGCATTCCAACAAAAGCAAAGTGTATAGCAGATGGCAGTTTTTGTTCTTTTCAATCTTATACTGATTTTATTTGGAAAAAAAGCAGCATCTTAAAATCGCTCTGTATGGGGTTTGGATCTAGGATATCCAGATTTTAGCACTAGGCTCATTCACTGAAAAGAGGATAATAATGTAGGGAAAGTAGGCTGTTCACAAATGGTGACTACTTGGATTCTCTTGCCATACTGTGCATTCAATAGATAGCTGCTATCAAGATCCCCCAGTAGTTATCCTACAGTAATGATAACCAAGTACAGTACTTGGTTTTTTAACATTAATCAAGTGCTAAGTTCTAGTAGCACATTCAGTTTACCCAAATGTTCATTGTGGAGCTTGTACTCCAAACAGAACATCTTGAAGAGAAACCAGGATCAAGTGATACTGGTCTTTAAACTTTTGTCTATTAGCTTCTCTGTACTTTAGTTCTGTACGGGAGAAACTGTAAACCTCTGTGATAATAGCCTCCAGATTTTAGAAGGTAATTAATTCATGATCTTTTTTCTAACATACTCTTTGAGCCTTTCTGCATGTTACTCCCTGGGGAACTCGCAGTATGCCTGAGCATGGGGCATACACACTGTGTGGAGCTGCTTTTATCCTAGAAACAGCTCCACACATTCCAGGGCATTCCCCATGGATATAGCTGTAGAGAGTACTAAAAAGTATTCTATAGCTATAGTACCCACTGGCCTAGGACAATCTGGCATGCCCTGTTTGCCCCAGGTGGCATAGCTGCAGTTGCTGTTGTATCAACCAGTCACCCCGTCAATGGTGCTACACATACCTGTTGCTGCAACCTAGCGATCCTGGTGACCCAGTGCTTAGGAAAGACTTGGGTAAGTTTGGAATGGATCTGGTGCCGCAGTTGCTGGAACCATCCCCCATCTTCACTTGCTTGGGATGCTTTCCTAGGTAAGTGAAGGGGCAAAAATGCCTTTTCTAAATCCACTTGACAAAGTTTGGCACTACCTACTTTACCTGAATGAGACTGCACAGTTTTAAAGTGTATTGTGGTAACAGAAGCATGGGGGAATAAAATATTTAACAATAATTTTCTTATCCTGCTGCTTTGCAAGCAAACACTTCTCAGTGGCACCACTAGCCAGGATGTGCTTGAACAGCAGATGTTAGAAATCCTTTCTGCCCGTGATTGCAGCACACCTCTTTGTTGCCAATGCCTCTCTCTGCTTTTATCAGGTTATCTATGCAGATCTTGCACTGAAAGGGGGGTTACCATGGAATTGTCAGGCATGAAATTCAGTCCAGAACCTACCCATTTCAGCAACCCAGCACTGGTATTGCACTGAGAGTTAACAGGAAGACACAAAGCAAGTCAAAACATTAAAATATATATCTGAGCTTGTAGCTTTCGTCTCCACTTCCAAATGAATGATAGATGTTTAAGTCCTCATTTAACTAATTAGCTTGATAGGCTTCTTAGGGGGAGGGGGATGCTACCTTAAAGTTTAAATGAAGAAGAGAATCCAGTTTTTAGCATAACTCTTAATCACCTGCCTTACACTGAGGACAATGGTGGTGGATGGGGTGTTGTATTCACTTTGCGCATGACTGTTCTGCTTGCAAGTTTAGCCATGTTTTCTTGTTATTGTTTTCAGTTTCTACTATCATTGCATGATAAGTAGGTGAAAGTGAAGCTATGGCATTCAGCACTTTAGACTGCAGATGTGCTGTCTGGGGTATAAAGTTTACAGACGTAACACCGAGCAAAGTAAAATATGTACAGAGAATGCACAGACACATGCACACATCTGTCTACTTTTCTAAAGGCCAAACTTTATATAATTAAAGTATTTAGACTTTTTAATATATATTTTAATAAAGCTTTTAAAAAAGTTATCTTCTGGTGAAGGGACATCCATTATTTAATTTAGGTAAAGTTAGCGGAAACTTCTAATAACTATTGTTTAATGTAAAAACTTGAATTAATACATAGAAAGCATTATAAAATGCAAAAATCATTTCTGTTCAGAATATAAAATGATAGACTACCTTATTTGGTTTTATTTGGTTTTACAGTATCCTGATTTCTTTCTTGCCCTGAAGTAGCTCCCACTGACATACATATAAGCTAAATGTGGAAAGCAAGAAATTTATATACAGTGGTATACAAGTGCCCTGACATACAAGTGTTTTGAGATACAAGCCGCTGAGCAAGTGATATTTTGCTTTGAGATGAGAGCAAGATTTGAGATACGAGTATGTAAATACAGTACAGTACATAACAAAAACAACTGAGGTGGTGTTTTGGGAGCTGGAATGGATTAATGGGAAAATTGCTTTGAGATACGAGCAATTTGACATAAGAGCAAGGTTACGGAACGAATTAAACTCGTATGTCGAGGTACCACTGTATTGTTATACACGTGGCAACTCTGCATTTTATCACATTGAAATCTAGCAGACACTCCTCTACGTATGGAAAATAAAATACATAGAAGGCTGAGTAGAACATTTTGGAATTCTAGCATCGTGCAAATAGCTTATTGTTTTAATGTAATCTCCTAATTGGTTCTTCAAACAGCAGAGATCTATGGAATAACAATACATTTTTAAGTATTATAGTAAATTAAACTAGGGTGGAATTAAATGAACATTTAAATGAAGCAAAATTCTGTTAAGGGGTGTTTTTCCACTGTCACTAGAAGTACTTAATGGGTACTTTTAGTGACAGTGGAAAAACACCCATGATCTATGTAAAGAAAATTACAAAACCTAAATGTTAAAAGTTTGATGATGTAAACATTGATAATATTTTAACAATTTATACTATGATGTTGGGACTAGAGATGTAGGATGATTCAACCATTTTTGACAGCAGGTCTGTCTGATTTGGAGTCCTATAAACCCAGTTGTTGATAAGGACATAACTTTCTGTTAGACCATGCTACCACAATTTTCAGTACAATTTTGGTGCAAGCCTGTATATATTGTATTTTATGTATACAGAATGTTTTGTGGGGAAATGCAATGAAAAACATTTTAAAATCCATAAATTATTAATACAGTTTATAAAAAAAGGCATGCACTTTGAATCTAGACTTTTCACACATTCTTTCAAAACATTCACACAACATGAAGCATGGGTTACGATGAGAGTTAGGAAGACTGAAACAGAATGCAGTTAGGCTGCTCCAACAATCCGTTTGCTAAAATAATAATGAAGGACAAGAGGCCCATTATCACACTTAAGGCTACTAGAGGTTTTCATTAGTCCTGGTTTCCTTTCATATACAAAGTGTCTTCTCTCTCCTCCCCTGTTTCCCTCTGTCTCCTTTCCTTGTCCTGAAGATTTCATCTAAAATTGGTCTAGAAAAGCATGCTCCATCAAGTGCCAAGTCCAATAAAATGCAAGGGGTGGGAAGAATCAACTAGTATGTCTTTTAAAGTAACATTGGAGGATTCCCATCTGCTCCAGATAGGGGGTGGGGGGACACATAGAAACGTAGAAGAATGTAGTTAATGGTATGTTTATGAAATATTAGCTCCTTTTTTCTGTGCATTCTGGGAAATGGATCTTAAACCACACACACACACACATATACATACATCCTTTTTAACAATTAATTCCAATAGTTATTTCTATCAATCTGTGGCAGTATTCAAGAAGAATAAGCAAATGCCAAGCATTTTATGACATTCTGCTTAGTACTAAAAAGAATTGCTGTAATGATGCTTAAAGTTTAGTTGCAGTGTTAACTGTGTGCGCTGAACTGTACCCAGAAGAGTAAATAAAATGACTGCCATAAATGAGTAAACACATGTTATTTACTGTATATCACACAGTGATGTCCCTGACAATGGGAGCAAACTTCAGTTCTGCTCACTTGCTTGCTTAGTGGGTTGGCATAGCTGCCCACAACTGAAGTCTTCTTCTGTTTGCAGTTTAGAATCCATGCATGGAAGACAGCAGAAAAACTATTAGAGGAAGGAAGCGTAGACAGAAGAGGAATGTTTGTTAACTTCCTTATAATAAGTTTATTTATTTAAATTTTTATCCTGCCCTACACCCAAGGGTCTCAGGGTGGGTTACAACATATAAAATAAACACATTAAGACCATAACATATTAAACATATTAAAATCATGGTTTTGATATGGGATTGAAGGAATGACTTGAAAACTGTACCCCTTTATGGCAGTTTTAGGCAATAAGAAACACCAAGGAAGCACGACGTAATTGGGCAGCTGAGGTTTGTGAAGCTTGGGGATTTGTTTGTTTGTTTATAAGGGTATTGTAATATGCTTTGGAATTTGTTTGAAAACATAATTGTAGTCCTAGTATGACCCTTTTCAAAGTAAGCATCAAAGAGAATGTGGCAGATTGCACCCACAGAGATGCACAGGGCTTTTTTTTTCCAAACTACTTACCACTGTTAAGGGAATTTTTTAAAAAATTATTTGTTGTTCTTCCCTTGGATGCATACAACCCAGTCCTTTCAAATAATACTATTGCCAGTATAGGGTATAATTCATCTCCCACTGAAGTCAGTGGCAAAGTTGAGTTGATGATAATGGCTGTCAGTTGCAACCAAATTTATGACAGCCTGTGGCAATGAGTCTTTGGTGTCTTTTATGATGGTTAATCTCTCCATGAGAATTCAGTTCCTTCGTTATTGGCAGAGTAAGTTATTGTGTAGGGTTTCCGGTCAGGAAACATTCTCCCCTAGCTGTTTTTACCAGTAGTAATAACCACTATGATGCGTGGATATATAAACATTTCTGACATTTTTAACATTAGTTAATGTCAATAGTATACCAACAGTATTGCTGCTTTTTAAAAAATGGCTGTATATTCATGTCCTGAGTAAGTAATTTTCTTCCTTCCAGTTGAATAACGGATAAGGTAATTGCAGAAGGGCAAGTAGTTAAATTTTGTCACGTAAATGGCTTGTCATTAAAAGATAATACATTGCTAGTGCGTAATTTGATTTTTAAAACTGCTTCTCATGTGTCATCTTTGGCATAATGTCAGAGACCACTGTGAATGGCTAAAGCATTTTTCTGCAGCACTAGATACGGACGGTTTGGTAAAGAGGGTAGCATTTAGGGAAAAGATGCTAGTACTGTATATACTGCACTTTTAGTAAGACATCTATAAATAAAAGTAGGACTGTAGCAAAATCTTATAATAGTCCTGCTTCATCACAGAGATGGCAGTTACTCCGCTGAAGGCCTGAATGCTACCTGCCAAGCATGTGTCAGACCTGATCTACTATTATTGTTTATTTATCATATGGCTAGAAACACATGGACTAACAACCATTAAAACAGGAAGTTAAAATAGGTAAAAAGGATTTAAATGTCTTTTCTCAGCCTTGATAGAAATAAGTACAGTAGGGCCCCATCTAATGCAAAGGTTTTCTTCCAGCAAGCCATTTTTTAAAATGAAACCTTCCTTCTGGCGGGAAGGAAATGGTGGGAAAACATGTTAAACAGGAATGGTGGGAAAACATGTTAAACAGGAATGCTTAATACAGCTTAATATTAGAGCAGTTAGTAAATCGTGTTATATAGAAACTGCACAAACTGAATTTTCTTAAAACAAGGTCTGGCTGTATCCTCTTTCTGCTGAATGTTAAATTGGCTGTTTAGTGAACAAAGAGGCAGTAGTCCTGTCAGCTAAGTTTTCCTGTTTATTTAGTTTAGAGAGTGAAGGAAGTTAATTCCGTGTCTAGGGTGTGGCCCTGGAGAGTGGGCAAAAGGCCACAAGTATTTAGCCAGCGGTGTTACAGGAATTATCCTATTTTCTTTCCTGACCCCTGTAGCACCTCATTCCCAATCAAGGTTTATACCTCTTTAATACCAGTTCCAATAATATTGAATGTGTTGCAAACATGCTTCTAGTATTTGTCTTTGGAAACATAACAAAAGGCTCTACAAGGCTTGATCATAGCTAGAATGAACATTAGAAAAGGGTTGGGGAAGTCAGGTAAAGAAAGAAAGCATGAATTCAAAAGTTTTATTTGTTTGCATTAGAGATTTACACGTAGCAGTTGTTTCCAACTATTTTTTTTACTGTTTACCCTTCTGGATTCCATCTCATTTTAAATATTTTTTCTTACTTTTAAAATAGATAAAACATACAGTGCAATTCTAAATGGATATTTCATAATAAAGCAACAGTTATTCTTAATTATGCAGACTTCCAGCCTTCTTCTAAAAGTTTTCTTCTTCTTGGCTTGCCTCTCATCTCTTTGTCTTCTTCCTCCTGGCTATTTTCTTTAATCTATTGGTAACTAAACCCTGCATTTAAGTCCAGTTTCTATTTTTTATATAACATGTTTCCAGTTTTTAATCAACTTATCCACAATATTATATTCCTTTCATTTAACTATCAGTCTTTTTCAGATGCCAACATTCAATTTATCATCACTGTGTACTACATTATAACAATACGTTTTCTAAAATACCATCACCCATGCCTACTAGATGCATTTCTACAGTAGCTTGATTGGGGGCATTGAAAGATTTCTGCACCACACTGCCCTCACTTGGGGGAACTTCTTCGAGCTCTAACAAGGATTTCTTCCAGCTCCCTGTTGATCAGGTAGATGAGAAATTTCAACAGAGGGGAGATTGGACCCCCCTCGGTCCTTTGAATTGCAGTTTGCTCAAGAGCAGCTCTCCTATGCATCTTCATACTGCCATATTCCGCCCAAGTCTCCTTCTGGCAGCCCATTTCCATAATTGTACCATTAATATTAGAAAAAATGTTTATAATGAATGTAGTTGCCTTTTGTAATTAATATGTGACTATTCCTGTAATTTTTCCTTCTTTTTTGCGCATCCTTAAATGTCTTGGTTCATGTGCCTGGAGGTATCTGTAGCCGAGGACAGAAATAACCGGCAATACAGTATTTTCCTATTTTTTAAGAAAACACTTTCATAGGTACACATTGACCTATGGAGTAAAATGGAGTGCATCATTTATTTACTGAAAACAGTTTATTTGCTTAAAACTATTTTAACCAGGAGGTTAAGAATAAATCTATTTAAAAAATCTATAAAAAAAATCAAGCAGAAAAAGAATTATTGGGTGTTTTTCCACCATGCTCCTTTAATCCAGATCTAAGAAGATCCAGATCTAAGGAATGGGTACATTCCTTAATCCAGATCTAAAAGATCTGGATTAAGGGAAGTACCCAATGTGTTTCCATTGGTGGTCTAGCACCCAATAGCAATGGGTGCTAGCCTCCCTGCCGTGGAAACACCGGAGCACCCATTTAGAAATCCGGATCTACCCATGAGGGGTCTGCTTGTCACCCCAGCTGTTTGGGGGGACAGGGGGTGCAATCTTCGAAGTGGCTTCAAAGTCATTTCGAAGTCACTTCAAAGTCTGTGCAAAACAGCTCCATTGAAGTCTGTGCTGATCTTCGGAGTGAACTTCGATGTGACTTTGGAGTCACTTCAGAGTCACTTCAGAGTCACTTCAAAGTTCACTCTGAAGATCAGCCCAGACTTCAAAGATGCTCCGGAGCTATTTTGCACAGACTTCAAAGTGACTTCGAAATGACTTTGAAGCTTAGGTTTTGGGGCTCCTGACCATGGGTGCCCCCTCCCCCTAGCCTTCTCTAGACCCCATTGCCACACAAGCGTGGAAACAGGCTCCCTTTAATCCAGATTTTCTGGCTGAAGACCCCATTGTAGACCCCATTAATGGGCTCTACAGAAAATCCGGATTAAAGGCCAGAAAGTACCCATTTGATCCGGATTTCCCCAGCGGCAGTCGAAACAATTGGGTCCCAAATGGGTGCCATGGTAGAAATGGGATCATCCGGCTCACACCCAAATGGGTCCTTAATGGGTGCAAAAATTGGTACTTTCTGACAGTGGAAAAACAGCCATTATTACATAAAGTCCAATGCCTGGGGACCATCACAGAGAAAGGTCTCTTTCTAGCTGCAGTCATATGTACCACACAGAGGAAAGTAATTAGAAGGTCTTCCCCAGAAGATCTTAACTAACAATCAGGGCTATATGGGAAGAACCAGTGTTTCAAATAATCGCATTGCAATTATGTAAAGGCTTTAAATGTCAGAGTTACCACTTTGAATTGGATGTGGAAGCAAAACAGTAACGTTGCATGTTGTGACTTTGGGGAACTAAGTTCATAACCCAAGCCACAACAGTCACCTGTCTAATTCATTGCATTTGTTGCTTTGTATTGTGTAAATGACAGGCTGATTGCAAAATTAGGTCAGATCTTAATAATCAGACAACAATTATAACCTGAAAGATTATTTTGTGCACATACTTGCTGTTCATTTTGCACAATGAAAGCCACGTAGCTCTCATTGCATCCCATGACTCCTGTGCAGTTCTGTAAGGTAGATTAAGAACAGTCAAAGGTTCACAGTTGTTCAGCCGCTTTTCCATTGCAGTACATTGCCTCTGTACAATGTTCATGTACGCCAAATAACTATCTCAAAGGAGAACATTATCTGAATGACTGCAATATTACCACTTCGGGGCTAATACTTCATAAAAAAGTAGTGTGTAATTACTCTAAATCATTGCATGGATTCTAAATTATAGTGAATGTAAACCATAGTGTTAGCTGTAGGTACTAAGAAACACTTGTCTGTTTTCACTTCCTTATCAGCTCAGCAGTCAGATTTCTAGTGCAGAGGTTTCCTCGAGCAGAACTCCTGTAACTCAGGTTTCTTAGTCTAAATACAGTGCTAAACCTTCCCCCTCTTTTGATACTAGCTTACTAGTTGATGTCAAACCATTATAGATGTGCAGTACTGGGTTCCATTTCTAGCAAACTCAATCTGGGTCCTGGTCAACTTCCCAAAACTGAACTGAGTAATAGGTTCAGATTTGGGCCCAATGAACCCCAGTTCCCACCCACAAGCCCCCACTCTCTCTCCTCATGCACATTGCCTCCTCTTTCTTCCCTTACATCTGCACCCATTACCACTGGATGAATGGTTCTCTGGAGCTCTGGATGGTTTGCTAACAGGCAGTTTGCCCTTGCCTTGCCCTTCTGGCAATAACAAGTCCTTACAGAACAAGTCCTTACAGAAGGTCAAGCACATAGATGTGCATAATTCTATTTCCATTTGCTTTTTGTGGGCTTGTGAGCTACAGTCAGTGTTAGCTTTGCTGTTTGTCCCTGTCAAATGCAAGATCTTATAGTGTGTGTTTTTAATGTGAGATTAAAGCAGTGTCGTTAAATTCAAATTCTAGCTTTCACCATGAAGAAGTACCCTTCTTGTTAATTAGTTGATCATAAGTTTGCTCCTTGGAATTAAAACTCTGACCTTCAAAGAAGTTTTCCCTTTCCATCCTCCTCTGAAGAGTTATGTATATATGCAGTGGCTATGTCAGTGTGTTATATGTTATCTGCATTCAGCTGCTAATGCTTTGAAGCTATGCCAGCACCTGCAGAATATGCTTCTAGAAGCCCACAAACCCTTCTAAAATGATTCTTTAATATTTCAGATTAATAAAACAATCCTTAAATAGTCTGAAATAATTTGAAGAATTTGTTTTGCAATCTAAGGGAAAGCATATAAGTCTTCCCAGTACATCTGAATGAGTCTAGCAGTTTCTAAGGGCATTTCAGTGCCTTTAAATTGGTCCATGGAGGGGTCCAGTGGCCTCCCACATAGTAGACCAGTTTAAGAGAGGTCACACCCCTGCTAATCTGCATTGGGCCTGTTCCAGGTGGCCAAAATGGCTGTCTAGACCAGGATACCAGGATACTTTTTCAAAAGATTTACTGATGAACTCCACCAGCACGCCAGGTTGCACACCAAAAGAGTCTCCCAGAGTTCCATTGGCCAGAAACTTCCTGGGCTACTGGAGTTGTCATAGGCTGTCTTCAGGGCCAGGATGGGGGCTGTATTAGAACCACTGTCCAAATGTGGATAGTGTGTTCTGATACAACTGGCCCTCTTTAGCTGCTGGACCATTCCAGCTTGACCCACTCTTGCTGGAAAGGTACAGAAAAGGTGAGGAAATGGCCTAATATCTGGTTGCATCACCCCTGAGTCTAATTCATTCCATACAGTGTTCAGTGTTTCACCGAGTGCTGGCTAGACATTACCTGGGTATATCTGCCTTGTACTGGCTTTATAGATGGTCTTGCCATAGGTTATTAAAATGGCAATCGTTAGCTCTAAGACCTGTATGTGTACATTCTCAGGACAATAGAAAAATGTTTGGCTGCTCTAACAATTGTCTTTCCCCACACTGATTGGTTTCTATGTGAAATAGAATATTGGCAAAAGTGACAGTGTATTCTGTGAAAGCTTCACCAAGTTCTGTGTTTTAGGAATTAAACTAGATAATTAACCTCAAAGCATAACATCACTCAAAGCATGACTTCAGATCTTTCCACAACTGCTTTCCTCTGTATATATAATAGCCCTCCCTTTATCACTTTTTTTCTTCTTCCTGCCTTGGCACTTTAAGCACAGTGCTTAGTGCTCTCTGGAAAAAAGAAGGATCCTATTTGTGCACACAAAAGAAATACTTTTCATAACGTAGTATTGAATATTACCTTTTCTATACTCTTTTTTAATGTATTGTGTATTCCGGCGTATAAGACGACTGGGCATATAAGACGACCCCCAACTTTCCAGTTAAAATATAGAGTTTGGGATATACTCGCCGTATAAGAAGACAACACCCGGTGTATAAGACGACCCCCGACTTTTGAGAAGATTTTCCTGGGTTAAAAAATAGTCTTATACGCCAGAATATACAGTACATGACCAAGCTTTCCTTAGGTGATCAAAATAATCACTCTGATTCTATAGGTTTTAACTGTTGCAGCTGTATTTGACAGGGGTGATATTAAATAAAGGGCACAGTGGCACTTGAACAGTTGGCCAGCTGTCCTGGGCCATATAGGCACAGGGCTTGTGGCCCCAGTTTTCCAGAAACCTTGCTAAAGGTGAGCAGGACCACCGTCCTTTCAGATGGACATTACCAATCTGAATATGTTGTCTGATGCTGCCACATTTACTGCCAGCTGAACATGAAAGACTGCGACTTGTGGCTGCTACTGTTGAATGTTGGGAGGATTAGGGTCTGGATAATTTTGCAACTAGTTGCAATATCTACCTTGTACAGCTGTCTGCCTGTTCTGGGCTAGGTACTGTAGGCACATTGCTTCTGGCAGTGAGGTTGCCACCAAAGAGACAACACTGAAGGTAGCCACCATCTGGGAGATTCACTTCTGGGGAGTGGGACAAGGACAAAGGCCACCACTTTAATTTTGTCCCTTATTTGTTCTGCTTTTTTTTTAAAAAAATATAACCTCTGTATTAATAGATGGAGGGTTTTTTGTGGGGGGGGGGGCTGAGTAGTTATTATGCTGTTTGCCTGTTATTAGTATATGTGTGTATTGAGAATGTCCCTGGAAGTGAGGACTAGAGGATAAAGAGGATGCCTCATCCCAGTGATCTTACGTTGAGGATGATATGGGTTTAGGGGGAGATGTCATGCTAGCAGAAGTTTTTGGTGATTACGTGTTATCTCCTCTGATCTCTTTCCCCTGCTCCCACAAGTTCCTGGTGGCATGGCTTCTGAGTTATCTTGACTGGTGAGTCTGCTTTTGAATGCTAGGTCAGCATCGCTTATTCCTGGTTTAACTGGCCTGACATGCATTACTGAGACCTGGATAAGAGAACTGAGTTGAGCATATCTGCCTGACCCACTTTGCCTGCTAGGCTGCTCAGTGCAGCATAAGCTGGAGAGTAAAAGTGGGAATGGAGAAATTATTGTGATTTACTGAAATAACAACTTGCTTACCAGAAAATCCCCACAGAATGAGACAGAATGTGAATATCTATACATGGTGTGGGGCAAGTGAAACAATCTGGGAATTTTGACATACAAGGAATCCAAAATCAGAATCATTCTAACAGAATTCTTTATTCAGCATTTAACATGTTGATTTGTTAATTGGAACCTGCTGTACACTAAGTACTAGGGCGGTGATGGCTAACCTATGACACGCGTGTCACAGGTGACACACCAAGCCCTTTTGGGTGACACACATGGTCACCCTGGCACCTGGGCATGTAGTGCTTGCTTGTTCTTGAAGTGTACAAAATACTAACTTTCAATTGAAAATTTAGCAGATGTAAATAATTATTTGTTTTTGCTTTTAATAAAATACATATATCAAAAATACAACTTTTTTACTAGAGCCACAAATATCACAAAATTATGGATATTTCTAGAAGTGACACAGCACCCGAGTTAAGCTAGGGTTTCTTGCGAATTTTGACACACCGAGCTCAAAAGGTTCACCATCACTGTACTAGGGTATATACTCCTGAAGTACCCCCTCCTGTCCCAGCTCTGCCTCTGATAGCTACTCCTTCACATGTTCTGTGGTGCTCCTTATTTTCCAGTTGCTTGCTATACTACATCAAACAGCTGCTACTCAACATCCCTGCCCTTGGCTGTAGGAAAATACACTCCATCAGATGTCAGAATGGAAGGAAATCAAGTCCACTTGTGTTTATTTGATTAGCCCTCTGACCATATCATAAGAATCAAGTCAAGATTGAGGCTGAGGACAAAACATTTTGCTGCCCAACTGTCTCCCTTCTTGAGCTGACAGAGATGTTCTGTCCATAGAAGAAGAAGAAGAAGAAAGTGGTGCCAAGTCATTAAAAAGATGTAGTAGTATATCAACTTCTGAAAGAGCCTTCCCTGGACCAAAAGGTTTATTCCGCCTAATCACAAGTGCCTTCTTTTTAGGCCAGATATTGGAGAGGACTATTACATGCAGCTACCGGCATTCTTCACCTTGAAGGCCTCCTGTGGGACAGAGGCAAAGGGGCTGTGACAGTAGATCCTGTTTGATCTTTCAATGACTTTCTATACTGTTGACCATGATATACTCCTAGATCACCTCTGCAAATTAGGACTAGAAGGTACTGGCAGCAGTGATTCTGCTCCTACTCAGAATTAAAGATTTCAGGGAGTTACGTTGGGTGACTGTGTCCCTGTTTCATGGCAGCTGGGTAATGCAGTGCTACAGGATGTTATTCTGTTACCTGTGCCATTTAATATAAACCATATTTTGTGTCATATAAGACACACTAGCGTATGAGATACATGTATTATTTACCATGGAATATTTAGGAAAGATAAATAAAAAATTAGTATTTTGAAGATAAATTATTTTGGAAAAAAATGTGAGTTTCATATGGCAAAAATACAGTATATGAAGCTGCAGAGATTTGCGGGGAAAGAAGTCATCAGTATGCTGATGACAATTCAGCTCTATGCCTTCATAAGATCTGAATTGGATGAGGCTGTGAATTCCCTGAACCAGTGTCTGGATGCAACAACTTGAAGCAGAATCCTGACAAAATGATTTTAGATAGAAAGTTTCCAGGTTCAGATAATGGGGAAATTACCTGTTCTAGATGCAGTTACACTTCCTCAGAAGGAACAAGTATGTAACTTAGGAGTGCTGCTAGAGTAATCAGTGACTCTGCAACTGGGGGCAGGGGTTTCCACTAGCACTAAGTACCCATTAGGGACCCATTAAGGACCCATTAGGCTCAGAGAAGGAAGACAATGGGGTCTGGGGGGGCTATGGGGGGGTGCCCCAAAACCCAAAGCTCCGAACTGTGCACGGTCTCTGAAGCTGGCTCTAAAGAATAGCACAGGCTCGAAGATGACCCCATGCGAGAGCAATGCCAATCCTATGGACCTTCAATGCCAATCCTATGAATCTTCAAAGTTTGCGGCAGATCACTCCGGAGAATCTTCAGAGCTTATGACAAAGCTCCGGAGAAATCTTGGGAGCCACTCTGGAGAATCTTTGAAGAATCTCCAGAGTGTCTATGGAGATTGCATCCCCTGCCCCCCCCCCAAAACCTGGGGTGACAGGTGGGCCCCACATGGGTCAATCCGGATTCGCCACATGGGTGCTCCGGAATTTGCACTGCAGGCAGGCTAGCACCCATTGCTATTGGGTGCTGCACCACCTGGGTCCCTCCCTTAATCCGGATCTACTAGATCTGGATTAGTTGAAGGACCCATTGCATAGATCCGGATCATCTTAGATCTGGATTAAGGGAGGTCAGAGGAAAAAAACCCTAGAAGTGCCTGTTAACCAGCTTTGGTTGGTATACGAACTATGCCCCTGCCTTAGGGACATTGTACCTGTGCTGAAGCAGTTACAGTGGCTGCTGATTAGCTACTGGACCAGATTCAAGGTTCAGTGCTTGTTATATAAGGAAGGCCCTAAATAACTTGGGCTCACACTACCTAATAGATCTTGTTCCCATTGTAGAGTGGGAAGATCACAAAAACTGAGCCCCCATGGGGCTGCCAGTGCCCCGCAGTGGATTCGGGGGACCCTTAATGCGAATCTGATTCACTTTAAGGAGTCCCCATGGCAATGGAGGATAGGGCAGGTTCAAGGCGAGCCCACCCGTCCCCATGAAAACTGTGGCAAATCACTGCATCAGGATGCCACGGTTTTCTCTACCAGCCCCCTTACCTGGGCGCTTAATCACCTAGGTAAGAGCTTGATTTACCCCAAGCAATCTTGCCTGACAGCTGCCCTGCACAGCTGAGCAGCTGTCATGCACACAAGCAGAACTCTGCAAATGATTAAAACAGACACAGCTTTCACGTGTGTTTTAATTTTACTGGCGCTCTGCCCTGCTCTTGACAGCCTGCCCAGCTGACTGCAGGGCAGCTGTC
>MTQE01001134.1:51974171-51987959 GCA_014337955.1 Aspidoscelis marmoratus | reverse complement strand
CCAGGTAAGGGAGGACAGTTGCCATTGCTGCGTTAGCGGCAGGGACAGCAAAGCCCCACCCGCTAATGCTGCAGTCGTAACCCGGGAGTGTCCCCATGCCCCCTTTATAACTCGCACTTGCCCCGTAATTCGGGGTGAGAACAGTTATAAAGGAGGGTTTTTTTTGTTTCAGTTAGGAGGATTTTGTCCCTCATGTAGCCCAAATTAGGGCTTTGCCCCAATATCTGCCATGGAGACGGGCACTGAGAAAATCTGGGGAGGACCTGGTGCAGGTGCTATGACTTACTAAATGTCATCTTGCAGCTATGTGCAGCACAACGTTCTCATGTACCCAACATTTTAAGTACTGTTTTTACACATTGAATTATATGGTTTTCTTTCTTTTTTCATTGTTTTTAATTTGTGTATGTGAACCACTCTGAGATTTGAAAGCAGTATATAAATATTGCAGTAAATAAATAAAATTTCTAGAACATCTGACTTCATTATTCATGCCACTTATGTAATCTTTCTGTTTGAGAATTGCCTACAGTGCAGCTTGTAGATCCAGTTATAAAAGATAAAGCATTCTGTAAATTTTCTTTCCTGTTGCCTGTGTGAGTGTCATAGTAAATTGCTTAATAGTTTTTATCACATTTCTTTTTAAGGTCCTTGAAAACTCAATAATTGCAGAAGGGTTACTGATAGAAAGCAGCAGGCTGCAGACAGCACAGTATTTAGACAAATCCTGATCCCTGTTAGCTTAAGGGTTTCTCCTTTTTCTAACAAGTATTTTGTCACCAAGACTTACAAACCCTAAGGCCTTTCCACACTGTCTACAATGGCATGCAGTCCCCTTCAAGACCTTCTCTTCCTCATGATGGAATGGAGGAGAAAGGCCCTTCCCCTTCTGTGTGTCAATCTCTGTGCACTGGGATAAAGAAAAGCCTGTTTTGTCAGGTCTACTGGTGTTCCAGGGACAGCGAGACCAGACCAGAGAGGTATACAAAAGGGTGCGCTTCTTCTTGCTTCTGTCTAACAGAGGGACAATTTCACCAGCACACCAAATTGCACCACTGAAATTGTGTTTCTAGAGATCACATGATCTCCAGAGTTAGCATAGAGTGCTGTTACTTGACAGCCTTCCAAATGTGGAAGACGTATCCTGGTAGTTTGGTATACTTCTTGCTTCAAGAATGAATCCAGATTGGACCACTAATTGTGTTCAGCCGCTTGATCCATGTCACTTGTTCCCAGAGTTAGTTTCTCCTAAGTTTTCCCCTCAGTATCTGATTTATATGTGCATTGTGAGGTTGCATGAATGATGGTGCTTAGTACAGGAGGTTACTCTTGCTTTTTAGGAGTGGGTTCATCTAGAACAGCAGTTTTCAACCTTTCTAATGCCGCGACCCCTTAATGGAGTTCCTCATGTTGTGGAGACCCCCAACCATGGGGGCGGAGCAGCTGGGAGGTGGGAGGGAAGGGCGGTGGGAGACTCGTCGCGACCCCTCTGAAAGGATAGTTCAACCCCCAAAGGGGCCCCAACCCCCAGGTTGAGAACCACTGATCTAGAAGAATAGTCAGTGTTCCAGAGCAATTATTCTATTTTCTTCTCCTCCCCACCTTCCTTTGTATTTCAAGTTCTATCTAGAAAACTTCATCTAAAGAAATCCTATCTGCAGAACTGTCTGTTCCATATCTGGAATATAACCTTATTGTAGGAACAAAATTGCAGAAAATCCCAGCTTGAATGGTTTCAAGAATGGTTTGAGCCACTTCATGGAAGTCAAGACTATCAGTGGCTATTAGCCATGTTGGCAGTAGTGATATGCCTCAGAAAGTCAGCTGCTGGAATGCTATAAGCAGGGAAGTCTTAGTGCTCATGTCCTGATGGTGAACTCCTTGTGCAGGCTGATGAAGTAGATGTGTCAATAAAGAAATTCTTATGTTCTTTATCATGTCTAAGATCTGCCTATGAAGCCTTCTTGGCAATGCCACCCCCTTCAATGGTTAATAGGGTGGGGACATGTGAGAGGGCATTCTAAATGATAGCCCCTGTACTATGGAATAATTTCCCCTCTGAGACCTTTATCAAAGAGAGATACATGCAGCCACTGTCACTGATTTGATTAATCTATTTTATCTGTTTTTATAGTAGTTTTATTGTGACCCACCCTGAGGTGTTTAGGTATAGAGTTGGGTAGCAGCATTAATTAAATTAAATTATCATCAGAAGAAATGATGTTATAATATTGTAGTACTGTACTGGAATTAACAGTAAACAGTAAATATATGAAAAGTCAGGTACCATTTTATGAGCCTGATCTGAATATAAACACTGCAGATGAGGGGCATCATCCATGTATGTTGGATCATTCAAAAATAAAGAAGAAGAAGAGTTGGCTTTTCTACCCCGCTTTTCTCACCCATTTAAGGGGACTCAAAGCGGATGACAAAGCTTTTCTATTTTTCTCCCCACAACAGAACAACCTGTGAGGTAGGTGGGGCTGTGAGAGCTCGGAAGAGAGCCGTGACTAGCCCAGGGTCACCCAGCTGGCTTCATGGGGGAGTGCAGAGTCGAATCTGGTATTCCCAGATAAGAGTCCGGCTCCCTAACCACTATACCAGACTGGCTCACAAGAGAATGTGGCTTCATCCTGAACACCAGCCTCAAACCCTAAGAACAGAACTTCATAAGAACAGATTTACCAGGTGATCAAGAACCCCACCCCTGCCCACCCCTTTTTCCTTTTGGAGCCAAGGGCTTCTGAATTTTACATTTCAAAATGTGGCATGGCTCTGAAGCCTTTCTAGGGAAGTCACAGAGGGAAACATTAGGGCTTTTCTTAGAAGAGCTCCAGAGGCCCCAAACATCCCATTGCTGAAACACTCCAAGGCGCTCCAGAGAGGGGCAAGAAAGCCATCGATCTCTCTTTTTTTTTAAGCCCCCAAGCTACCTAGTCCAGATAGTAGGTTAGTACAATAAGGAATGATCCCTGGGCCTAAGTTACAGGATGAAATATCCAGATACAAGTGTAAAACTGGTGTCTAGAGTGTGCGGAATCTTTACTGCCATTAGGAGAGGCAATTTGTTATCACAGTCACAGTTCTCAGTGCAAAGTGTTTTACTATTACCCTTCTGCCTAACATGCCTTCAAGTCTTAAACGTTCAGTTGCTATTGGTTTAAACTTTAATGGAACCTTCCATGCACCTCTGACCTTGTTTGAAACTCTGTTATCTGACTTGTTTCTCACCCTTCAGCATTTCAATGTGAACTTTTCTCTAGTCTCAAATTGAGGGTGCACTTTGCACTTAATATAGGAAAGGATTTCAGTGGTATATATAAAGTGCCCAAATTACTGCATCTGAAGAGTTTTACATTTGAGACATGTTGCTGTGCAAATGAAATATTATTTGAGACCCTGGAGCATTCACAGATGATACTATAAATCTGATTGTCCACTGTTAGTCTCAACAAATGTAAGACTTGTTCACATTTTTTCCATCACTTTTCCATGATCTAAACCAGAATTCCAGTTTGTTTCTTTGTTTATTGACATTTATTGACACCCTATGTCGAAGGTGTCAGGGAAGGTGTTCAAAGATAAAACCAAGACAAGCAGATTAAAATAGGGCAAACCTGATTAAAACCACAGATAAATAGGATATGGAAAAAAATTACATTTATAGTGTTAAGCATTAGGTACAGAGTTCTAAGTCTCTTATCATATCTGTAAATCTGAGATGAGAGCAAGATCCAAGATCTTTGCTGTGGTGAGTGTGGCAAAAAATATTTTCTCAGAGGGTAACCGTAGATTTTGAAAAGAAAAAAGGCTCATTAATGGTTTGAAGATTAATAGCTAATACTTTGAAATTTAATCTGTGATCTTTTATATGCACAATATGACCCCATATTCCAATGTACTGTCACCATTCTTAAAAGTATGAAATTAGTGGAGGACATCCGCCTGTGTCTCCATTTGAAATTAAAGCAATTATAAACGGTTTAAAAGCTAATAAAGCACCTGGTAAAGATTTATTTCCTCCTGAACTCTTTAAATTGAAAGCTGATTGGTGGGCACAGCTTTTAGCAGGCCTTTTCACTCATATAAACCACGCCTGCCAAATAACAACAGGCTGGAAGATGAGCATTGTAGTTCCTATTTGCAAAAAGGGAGAAAGGACAGCCCCCAAAAAATATCGGCCACTAGGCCTGATTGATATAGTGGCAAAAATATACGCCAGGTTCCTAATGGACAAGTTAGAAGCCTGGGCCGAAATTAACAACATTCTGAAGGAAGAGCAAGCCAGCTTCAGAAAGGTACACTCAACAATTGATAACTGTTTTATACTGCAACATTTAATACATAAGTACATTTCTAAAGGCAGGCAACTGTACACTGCATTTATCGACTTTTTGGCTGCCTTTGACTCCATCAACAGAGAAACTCTATGGGACAAGTTAGCAACCACCAACATTGGTTCCAGACTGATGGCCTCATTATCGCTCTTTATTCCGACACCTCATTAAAGGTGCCACTGGGGACCAGCAGCGCTCTCACACAGGTCATTCCCACCACTGCTGGAGTGTGTCAGGGTTGCATTCTGGCCCCCTTTCTGTTCTGCTTCTATGTAAATGATGTGGTAGAGGTTCTAAATCAAAAGGATCTGCATGTTCCTAGAGTCATGAACAGACAATTAAATGTCCTCCTGTACGCTGATGACATGGTGTTGATGTCGACGACCCTAATTGGTCTTAGAAGGTGCCTAAACAAATTTGGTGAATACTGAGCAAAAAATGCTCTACACATAAAGACAAATCTAAGGTGATGGTATTTAGAAGATCAAGGAAGCTTTATAGCTGGTATATCAACAGCTTAAAGTTACAGCAAGTTTATAACTATCAGTATCTAGGCCTCATAGTTACCTCCACTGGAACTTGGGCTCAACATCTGAAACATGCAATAACAAAAATAGATTTGCGTGTGCCCAGGTATCCAGGGACAATAAGACCCTTAGTTAAAGTCTACAAGGCCAAGGTACTCTCAATGCTTCTCTTTTGCATTGAGATATGGGATAAACAAAACCTCACTCTAGAGAGGTTTCAAACTCGCCAGCTTAGAGCCTGTCTGGGTGTCAACTAACCAACTTTATCTGCAGCCATTAGTGCAGAACTTGGAATGCCACCCCTAAATTGTTGAATTCTAAAAAGACAAGTTAATTACTGGGTGAAGACAACCCTAACGAACCCAGATAGACTCCTTCACCTTTGCTTGCTAGAGAAGATTCAGTTAAGGGAGGAGTCCTCCTGGCTTACATGCTTAGGAAACTCGATTGCCACAGTTGGCTTTTCTTTCCAAATGCTGAGCAACATTGGCCTCCAACAGGCCTTGGATATTGCAGCACAAAGGGACCTTGCTGCCATCGCTCAGGCCACAGCCATGCCTTTCTTGGCCAGGTACAAAACCCAGGTTAAGATAGAGGCTTATCACAGTTTCCCAATGCAATTTCACCTGCGTAGGCTATTTACCAGAGCAAGATCTGAATAACTGGACATTATGACCAAACTGTGTCTGTGGAGAAAATACTGTTGAAGATCTAGCACATCTATTTCTAAACTGCCGACTATATGAGAAAATTAGGAGCTATTACACAGCCCCTCTTTTAACCAACTATAACTTTTTGGATGACATCAGGAAACTTCATGTATAGCTCAGGGGCAGTCCATTTTAAAGGTTGCACTTTTTATCCTGAAGTCAATGAAGACCCGTGCAGATTTTTATTAGATTTTAAGTTCTTGTGCAGTGCATTATGTTGGGTGTTACTAATCCTTGTATTTTGATATGGTCAAATGGACTAATCAATAAAAGTTACGTTTATGTTTTATGTTTATGGAGGACATATTGAAACTTTCCTGTAGAATAATTCTTTGAATATTTCCCAGTCTATCCTATTGCTCTGTCTTTCCTACCTTTTATCTTTATTGGTAGTCTGAATATATTTATTGTAGAACTTTTACTTTGTGACCTTTAAATACTTTACTACTTATTTCGAAGGGAATTCTACTAAATAGTCACCTGTACCAATATGATGATGATTTCTTCTTCAGATTGCATGGGTTGCAAATATCTTGCATATCCCTGGATGTACCAGATATATGGATGAAGTCAAAATTCTGGTTCAGTTCATAGCAAACCTGAACAAGCCAGGTGTAGATTGAACTATTCAACCTAGAACCAGCTGGCTGGCGACACCAGGATGCAGTGGGGAAGATAGTAAGCGGGAGCATGCGACTGTGAGGCCAGGGCATGATTGGGTGGACACAAGGTCACAAAAGCTGTCTTTTCGAGCATACATGGATTCAAATTGATCATAAATCACAAATCCTTAATTTAAAGAATTTAAGTTCTGCATCATATCCTTTGAACTTCTCAGTTTTGTTCTAAACCAGTTCTAAACAGAATCAGTTTAGTATATCTTCCAGACAAAGTTAGGGTAGTAGTTGTCCTCATATTTTAATGTATTTTGTCAAACAGATGAAGCTTGGTCAAATATCAGCTTTGAACATATATGTACAAGGAAGGAAAGAAGTAACCTGTAAACAATAGAGCTAAGGGATTATGAAATGCAGGAGACAGAATAAGCATGCTATGTTTCAATGTGAAATCCAAATATTTCTGAAGAAAATCAGATTTTGCCTACCCATATTTCACATTCATGGGGAGCCTAGAATAAGTTAGTTTTCTAGATTCATCACACATATATCTAAACTCTTAATGAAGCCTCTAGTTTCTAGTCTACATGTTAGCATTTTCACAAGCATCTCTTTTGTTCTGGGACAGGATTATAATAGACCTCAATGCTGAGGACTAGAATACCAAGCTAGGGGACAATTTGGTGCACCATAGTCGTGTCCTACTTCATCCAATGTGGATGAAGCATGGTTGAGGGTACAGGGGCTGCCTTAGTCTCCATTAGTATGCAGATGACGGACCTTTAGTTTGGAATTTATCCTGGATTAAACCCCAATGTGGAAAGAGCTAGAGTGGCTAGTCTGTTAGCTGATATTCCTTTTTTAATATTTATATTCTTAAATCCCTTACTGTCATGTCGCGAGCTGACAAGGTGCGGAGAGCAAACATACAAGCTCTCACAGAAGAGCAGTGGCAGCCACAGTCAGCCACAGTATCAGCAATAGTATGAGTCAAAAGTACTGTGGGGTTTAAGAGTTAATCCATAGTCAAAGAGTTCCAGGGTCAAAAATACCAGCAAGAGTCAGTGGGGTTGTAAATCAAGGAGCAAGGTCACAAGAGGTCCAGGAGTTACAGCTTTGCGAGTCTTTGTCTGCAACACAGCTTAGTAGGGTGCGCTGCCTTAAGTAGAGGAATCTGAATCACACCTCCTTACCCACAAGTGAAGGGCATGGAGACTCTCAGACTCTTCAAACTGGTTGGCGAAGGCCATCGCCCGGCATCTTCCAACTGTGAGCTACTGTTGGCTTGAGATATGAGCTGATCCTCTGAACCAAGCCTTTGTGTTGGGCATTCTTTGTCTTGCCCATCTGGGTAGCCTACCTGAGCCTGGCTAGGCATTTCAACTGCCCCTTCATCCTCGGAGGAAGGGGCGCTGACAACAGGGGACATGACACCAACTGATATTAAATATGAAAGAAGTTATTGTGAGCCCCACATAAATTTATTTACTTATATTTCTATCCCCCCCCCCCCATATTCAGACATCTCAGGGCAGATTACAATAAAACACTATTCAAAAGTTGTTGAAAATAAACTGACTAAAATGGCAGCAGTGCCTGAATTGTCAAAGCAGTGCTGTTCCAAGAGCCTGACTGCATATAACTCCAAGGTGAAATTAAGGGTTCCTGCCTGTTCTTTTAGATAGGGACAATTACAAGAAGCAATGAAAATTGATTTTATAGGTTTGATCTACTATTTATTTCTTTTTTTTCTATACTGTTTCCCATAAAAATTACAGTAATTTAGAAAAATATACACTTAAAAGCAAAAGCAGAAGGATTGGAAGTTTGGTGGGATAGGGAAGAAACAACCATTTTCACAGGGAAGTATTTGGTTGCATTTAGCTAAATTTTATTTCTTTTACTTAATTTCAGTTTCTTAGTTTAGTATTTATTGTCATTTAGTCATTCAGTGGTCTCTGACTCTAAATGACCCCATGGATCTTAGCATGCCAGATACTCCACTGCTTCCTGAAATCTGTGCAAGCTCATGTTCATTATTTCCACAGCACTGTCTATCCATCTCATCCTCTGTCCCCATCTCCTTTTGCCTTCCTGTCTTCGCATTACGTGGCCACAGTATTTGAGTATCATTACAGTATTTGTCCTTCCAATGAACAATCAGGGCTTATTTTTCTTTAGTATTGGATCATTTGATCTACCTTACAGTTTGCCTTGAATTTGAACCAAGACCTTTCTGTCATTTTTGAGACTGTATCCCAGAACTTCTTACCCTTTTATTAACTTCTTACCCTTTTAGGGCTAATCCATTCCTTTTAAGGGATTCTTGCCCAAAGCAAGAGATGTAATGTTCATCTGAGTTAAACTCACCCATTCCTGTCCATTATAGGTAATAGACACCCAAGATGTCAATGTTTAATCTTGTCATGTTACATTAGACAACATCCAGTTTACCTTAGTTCATAGGTCTTACAGATTCTTTGCAGCATCCCAAGTTTCCTTTTACTTCCAGACAGATCCAGATCCACAGCTGAGTATCCTTTCAGCTTTGATCCAGACACTTCACCATTTCTGGAGCTATTTATACTTGTTCCTTTCTCCTTCTTCAGTAATATTTTGGACACCTTCTGACTGGGGTGGTGGTGGTGTCACCTTCCATGAGGTTTTCTTGATAGAGATACTGGAGGGATTAACTTTTGTTAGAACTCTCCACCATGACCAGTTTTGGATGTCCTTGCATGGCATAGCTCAGAGCTTCATTGAGTTATGCAAGTCCCTCTGCCACAACAAGGCAGTGATCCATGAACAGATTTATTATCCTATTTTATCCTTACCATTTTACTATTTTTATTGCCCTTGTTGATTTACCTGGAACTACAGTGAATGGCAGTAGTTCTATAAATAATAAATAAATAAATAAAATCTTTCTTATTCATTTTAGTGAAAACATTACTATGCCACTTCCTCTTACAATAATCTTAGTGTGGGTCATAAAATTGTTATGAAAACTGATACATGGAGAATAATTTTAGATTATGTATACTGGAATGTGATTGTAACAACCACTGATGCAAAACAGTAGGTGTGCATCTGTTAATAAAAGATTGTTTGAAGTATAATTATGCACACTGAAAATAGTTTGACAAATAAGGGTACCCCTTTTCGCTTTGAGCTCTTTTGTGCCTTCCCAGCTAAATACTAGTCATATTAACTGTCTGTAAATATGTGGAGATTCTTAACTGTTGTCCGTTTTGAATGTGCCAATATTCCAAACCCAGAAGATTATAAGCTTAGCATGGGAATTTCTGAGGCCTTAAAATGACTTTGAGGCTCCAGTCACTATTTTAGCAATCACTTTTTCTATAAATTTTGGTGATTTTGTTTAATTGGGGGATTTTAAAATAATAATAATTAAAACCCCAGTTAGTCAGTTCTTTCATGAATTAGTCGACATCAACTGCACCCTGTTACACAGCACAATTCAGAATTCTTAGGGGGTCTCTGGGCATTAAACAGGGCATTTTAAGTTATTATCCTATTATTCCCTTTGTCCTGAACACTTGGAACATTTTGAGTGTTTCATTATAACAGCTATTTCATCAGTATTTCCACATCATAAAAGCTTCTACATTTTTGTGTTTTGTCCTGATTTTGGAAGAAAACACAAAAATTATATTGTGTAATCTTCATACAGGAGATAAAACCCTGGCTGCATTTGCACACACTAAAAAAACAGTTCAGAGATGTCTTTGACATGGTAGCAGAATGCTAGTGTTCCAGCTCTAATCTGTATTGAACACCACAGAATGCATTTTAGAATATACCACTACTATTAAGCTGCTTTTGACACCCCTCCCACTTATCCAGGCTGGTATTTCACTGCTTATTCCAATTCTGTGCTAGGCCCTCTAGTGGCATAGTAGTTAAGAACCACAAATTCCCACTCTCATGGAAGCTTCTTGGGTCTTCACAGCTAGGAATTATAGTAGCCTCATTGCCTTGTGGGTCCCTTGAGCAAGGCAAGGCTAAGGGAGTAAACCCTGACAGAAATTCTGGCAACTGTAAGGTGGTTGGATGGATCACAGGTCATCTTTCTGATGGCTCCTAAAGCCAGTCCGGTGCCAAATGTTGTGTTTGCACTCCTTTGAATTACATTGGCAAGAGGTGAACTCTGAGGTCTAGGCAAATCAGATTTTCTATATCTTCATGCCCAGACTCTTTCCAGTGTTCAGATTGTGTACAGCAAATCATGTAATATACCCACAGTATTAACAAGTCAGTTTACAAAGGCGATGTATAAGAAGCTGCACATTAATCTGCTTATGTTAATTCACCGTCTTAATATCTGCATTTCAAGACCCTTACATCAGTAGAATTATTTATTCTTTATGGGCTGCTCCCCCTATTGGTTGGTCTTGGTACAGCGAGAGGGTAACCCATGGGTATTCTGCTTGAGCCATCCGAGAACAGAGAGCTACTTTTTAAGCACGTGCTGTAAATAATAATAATCAACTATTATAATTTCATTTAGCTATATATTGTTTGACTCTTAGGTTTCCTATGCCCGTCCAAGCTCAGCATCAATCAGAGATGCTAATCTGTACGTCAGCGGCCTTCCAAAAACGATGACCCAGAAAGAGCTAGAACAACTTTTCTCGCAATATGGGCGCATCATCACCTCACGAATTCTGGTTGATCAAGTCACAGGTTGAAAAATAGATTTCTTAGTTCATGTATTTTGAATTTGAATTTGTTTTTTATAACTTTTGTTTGGGTTTTTCTTTTAAGCAAACCGTTTTACTAATCTAGTATCCACTTTTGTAACTAAACACTTTCTGAAATTCTTGTACCTTATAAAATGAAAAATAGTTGCATTTACTTAGATTTCCTGTCAGAAGGTCAGAAGATTTCCTGTCACACATCAGCTGTGACCCCCAAATAATAAAATGTAAGAATGAAATTTTTCCTTTCTATCCCAGGATGAAAGCAAATTGTGGCTTGTAGAAGAATATACAGTAAAATAGCTGGTAGTTTGTATGTATGAGCAAAAGGAGTCAATATTTACAATATTTATTTTAAAACTTAGGTTGACATTTAGTAGCAACTCTGCACCAAAGGCAGCCCCTTTCTGCATAGGACCTTCAAAATTATATCCCAGAATATTATTCTCCTGTTTGAATACTAGCACAGACTATGGCAAGGCCCCACCTGGTGCCTGCCATTGTCTGCACCAGTATGTGGGTGGCTGGCCCCTATTCTGCTGTGCAGTCTGTAATAAAGCCTGGTTGCAGAAAGGACCTCATACTCATACAGTGGGCCTTCTCCTTCCTCTTCTTCTTCTTGCAGCCTCTCTGTACAGCGAAGGCCTACTCCAGAACATTGGAGGCCATTCTTCAGCAGATTTGTAAAAGTGGAGCAAGCTGTAGAAAGGAGGAAAGGGAAACTGCTTGCTTGTTGAATTCCAGGGTTAGTTCCTTGTGTAACTATCTACTGCACTGAAAGGATGGTAGATGTTCTTCATTTAGAATATCAACCATAGACAGGTGCACTAAGACATATCCTTCCAAGTGATTGATACATTTCTGAAGGCAAACACAAAAATCTTCCCACAAACACCCAAGAAGGAGCACGTTTGTAGATGCAGCCTATGGGCAGCACTTCACAAATTACCAAATTTTGTAAAACCTGATACTATTGCTTCCAGCTCCTCTTCTCCATTTCTTTCCTTTGAATAATGACTGATTCACTGCCTACAAATCCCATTTATCCCTTCCCAAATGCAAAGTGTTCAGACTAAATGTTCATTTTATTGAGTTGAGTTTTGAAACCAGATACTGTTACACCCATGTTCCTCCTGCTCTTTTACCATTTTCACTACAGCAGACAAGTTTGCCTTTTGAAAGAAGCACCTAGTGTCACATGATGCTGCCATTTTGCCCATATATATAAAGGCACCATCGGAATTCTTTATCCCACACTACAAGGTCCTTTCTTAGATCCCCAGGATGAACCTAAGCCATGATGTGAGCAACTAGAATAATAAAAACAGTATCTGGTTGTCCCAGGGTCACCTTGTGTGCTACATGCAGGTGTAAGCTTGGCAGAATTATTAAAGTTTAATAGGTTTTATAGAGGAATTTCAGTTTTACTCAATATAGCTGTATTTTCATTTTGATTATGCAGGTTCTTAAAATTTCTCCTTTTTAGTATTTTGCTTAATTGTGTGATTTATTCTTTTCTCAGGTGTTTCTCGTGGTGTAGGATTTATTCGTTTTGATAAAAGAATAGAGGCAGAAGAAGCCATAAAGGGACTTAATGGCCAGAAGCCTAGTGGTGCTACAGAACCGATTACTGTGAAGTTTGCTAATAACCCTAGTCAGAAAACAAGCCAAGCCCTCCTCTCCCAGCTGTACCAGTCCCCCAACAGACGCTATCCTGGACCTCTCCATCATCAGGCTCAGAGATTCAGGTAACTACCTCTAAAGCATTTGCTCTTTTCTGTGTATCATAGTTTGATTCAAGTTCACTTCTTTAAAAAATCAACACTTATACTGTTGATCTCCTGTAATCATACATTTTTCAACTATTGCAAGACTATTCATCTGAAGAATGATGATATCAGGTTTTGCTGAGCAGTGGAATGCTGACCTAATTGTGTAAATAAGAAAATGATCGAATAGCATCACATCACATAAACATTAGAAACAGAAATGTTTTTGGATTTTTATATCTAGCATTGTGAGTCATTCAGCCATGCAAAAGATAATCACAGCTACAGGATTGTAATTTAAAAAGTCTCAGCACATTAAGTATAGGTATAGTCTAAATAAACATAAAAGCATAAATGAGCAGCTACATATCACTAAAATGTGACTCGCTCTTGAAAATCATCCATTAAACAAGGTCTTCCTTCCACCAAACCGCATGACATTATGAATAAAAGTTTCAGAAAAATGTTTAATACTATATCCAAAACATTTTCAAAATCTTTGTTTGCATGCAGTTAAATTAGTTTTTAAAAGAAAATCAAAATTGCCCTTTCTTCTGGCTGATTTAGCTGACTTTTTTATTAATTACCTGAAAGCTTACTCATTTGGGTTTTAAAAAAGCAAAAAACACTCAATGTTTTTCATTAATGTGAAAATCGCTGCATGCTGCTAAACAAAATTATTATGATACCATAACTGTGATCACACCTGTAGTTCAAGACGGCTTCTGGCCATCTTGTCTTCACATCACTCAGATTCTATTTTCCTGGGATGGTCTTGGGGGCAGACTGTGTTTCTTCAAGCTGCCTTCCCCAAAGTCCACTTTTCCACAGGACTCAGGCCATCTTGGGGAGCCAGTCCATTTTCACTTGTCATGTGTAAGAAGGGAAACGGGCTGGAGGGGCTGTCCCGCACTGGGGTGGGTGGACCCAGCCTTCCCTCCTGAATCTTTCTCCCTTCCTTCCTCTACACAACAGCTGTCTCAGATACTTCTATATCTTGGCCACTTTTATGCAATATGCAAGGGAAACAAGGTTTCATTGCAATAAAAAACTTTACTTAGAACAGTGGTTCTCAACCTGGGGGTTGGGACCCCTTTGGGGGTC
>MTQE01001134.1:51953348-51968999 GCA_014337955.1 Aspidoscelis marmoratus | reverse complement strand
TATATATATATATATAAATATATATACGAACAAAAAATAAAAAACTCTCAAGGCTTATACTCAACCACGGACTTCTATAAGCCAGTGTTGCCTAAGTATTAAAACATTGATATCCTGTGAACAGGAAAGGATTTTATAATGCTTAGAAAAAACAAAAAACCTTTGATGCATTGAATGTTCTTTCATAGCTGTCGTTGTTGAATATAATATACACAGATAACAATGTGCAGGGATTTTTACCCGGCCAGCTAGTTTTACTACCTTCCTTGAAGGTGGGTCTTTTTAAGATGACCATTCACTCATTTGAAGAAAAAAAACAGTGAAAAACCTAAAACCATTTTTACAAACTAATGGGATTAGCAGATTTTGCTCCTTTTTTTTCCAAAATGTTTAATCCAATTAGATTGGTAAACCCCTAAAGTAAATTAAAGAGGAACAATAAAAATTGCAAAACAGAAAACATAATTTTGCAACTTTTTTTATTTTTCCTTTTTTATTTTATATCATGTGAACTAAGCAGTCTTCTGTTAGGGACGGGGTAAAAAGGGGGATACCTGATGACATAGTAGTTTAAATAACATTAACAATGTTGCCAAAGAGGTGGTCTCTTTGCTGAAAATGGGTTTCAAGAAAAATCTATTTTTATAAAATATAAAGAATTTTTACAAGAGAATCTGGATTTGAGAAAAAAAATATTTTGACTGGCTAATTTAGGGGAAATTGACAACTTTGTCATGTTCATACTGCACTGGTAACTTTTTAGAGATCAAGATGTGTGTTTTAAACTGGATTAAGTAGATTGTTTTTTGAAGGATGGGCTACAAACAGATGATCTTCGTATCTTTTCATAGCATGTAATACAAATATTAAATACAGAACAAAAGAGTGTTCTTCCCAGGCACACAGTTACCCACAGTCAAAACCCAAAAGCAAGGAGATGAGTTGCAGGATGGTTTTTCTTTAAGTCATCAGTATGGGATATCAGCAGAACAAAAGTTTTGGGGAAAAAATTAATTTTTATCAAAAACTTCATTTGTTCGAGCAGTAGGTGCTACAAAATTACTCACATATCTTAGTATCATAGTTAAATGTATGTGTTTAGAGGGGGAGAAGTGCATTTGCTTTAAATTTGTTGAGAATTTTCAGATTCACTTTCTGGCCCATACGGATATAAATTGGGCTATGTTGGCACATTTGAAACACTCTTTTATGTTGCTTGAACCACTTATTTATTTAATTGCTGATGTGACGCATATGCCAAAATCAAATATTGCTAGTTTGGCTAGTCTACTTATTTGTTTACTTAAACTATGGGAAGAAGCATATTATTGTGTCATTTTGTTGTGTGTGTATGTGTATATATAATATAAATATATATATATATATATAAATATTTTTTTCTTTTGGTTAACTTATTCTAAGTTGTAACACTTTGCTAGTTTTGTTTGTATATGTCTTAAAATGTTTTCTTATGATACTTAAGTGGCAAGAGGTATCAAGGTAACTTGTGTAGAAATATTGTTTGATATATTGTCATGTTTGTTGTGAATATTTTTTTTCTTACTGCACAGTAGAAAAAAACCTGGGTCTTTATTTTAATGTAATTCAGATTGGGGGAAACAGAGCTAAGGGAACAAACTGACTGAGGGGGTGACCTCCCATGTCCAGTGCACTGATCCTTTTCGTATGTTTGTGCTTTGTATGGTTATATATTTAAAACAAACAAAAAGTCATGCTCTTCCCTGAGTACTAGAAACAGTTACTCGCTATGCATAATCTAGTTGATAGTTAAATTTGCTATTGCTTTTCTTGTCTTGTTATATAAAATCTTTTCAATACCAGTTTAGTCTTAATGGTAATAAAACGTTATGGTTCTTTATAACCTGTGCTTATTTCGTGAATTTTTTTCCCATGCTTATACCCACTAATTGCATGTGAACCAGATATTAGTTTTGCTTTGGTTTTTTTTCCACACAAAATAGGCAAGCATTTTGCAGTAGACTGATAATTTCACTGCATCTTAAACATCATCAGATCATTTACATTTTAAAATGATTTTTAATTTCAAACAAAAAGGAAAATAACCCTCATTCAGTGTTTGGGGAAAACCTTTCTACGCCATCTGCTGTGAATGAGCACAGTGTGCTGGGAAAGATTTAATGCAACTTTTAAGCATTAGTGGGGAAGTCATGTCAGAGTTTTTTCTCTACAATGTGTTTTAGTATTTGAAATTTAAAAAAGAAATAAATCTTTCTTAGGACCGGGCAGTTGTATATTTTAGTTATATTGTATGACTTCATGTTTAACTTGGTAGTTTTAGATCATTTTTGAGGGGAAGTATTGTAAATGTTTTTTTTTTCATAACCTTGTTGTGTTTGAATTATTTGTATTTAAAGTGTCCAGACAATAAATGAAAGTGTGTAGAATGGCTACAGACTTGCCATATCTTTAAATGTGTTCAGTCGTTATAATCACAGCTGTATCATATAAATAGTTTGTCAACTGTGCCCATTTTGTAAAATTTGGGATCATATGTCCAGCTGCAGTGCTGGAAATCTGTTCTTACACTTTCTTTATTCATATAGTGAATAACAAGCATAGTACGTTTTCTTATAGCAGGGGAAAACTCCTCTGGTAGCTTGGAATAAAAATACATTATATTATCTTGAAACACAGGAATACTGGGAGATACATTTTTATATAAATCCCACCTGTAATTTGGAAAGGAATATTTATGAAAAATTGATCTTCAAAAAGCACATGGTAAGTGAGATACTTTCTTCACTGGGCCTTAATCCAAATTGTATTTTGCAATAAGGGCCTGCCATCCACATACAAGTCCCAACTACATTAGGGACTGCATGCAGACAGCAAGCTCGTATTCTGGGGTATAATCTGAAATGAAGCTCAGTGCAGAAAGGGCCTCAGTCTTACATGGCGGGAAATACTATAATTTGCAGGAAGTGCTGTCGCGTGATCCAGTGATAGGTAAACTAAATGTTTTCTACCATTACTATTGCTTGTCTGCTGCCACTGATGGATGTAGACCATACCAGAATACATTGTGGTACACATACTTCATTCCCTGGATGACTGCATACGATATTATTTGGATATTGCTGTTTTTTTTAAAAGAGCTTTGGGAGTGGGCAGCCATGCGGTGTCTGTTACTGGTGAAAGAGTCTTCAGTTCCACTTACATGGTCTGGAGTTGAGAACACTGTTGATTGGACGGATGAGGAAGAAGACAGAAAGGAGGGGGAAAGGGCTAGATGCTACACTGAATACTACACTGGAGTTATGAGAGAAATCTAAAGAAGATGAAGAAAATGAGAAGGCAAGCCATAGAAGACACAAACAGCACATGTATACAAACCAGTGAAGCCAGCCCAGTATTTTGAGGGCCAAAACATTGTCTTCTTGCTGTTTTATTGTGCTGTGTTCTTTTTTAAAATGCTTTTGAAACTGAAACATTATCCTCACTATTGCTACTGCTGTTGCTACTACTAAATTACTGATAATTCTTTTTTTAATGGTTGCAGAAACACACATAGACTAATAGGTTTACAAGAACTATATAGTCCCCTTTATGCAGAGATTCAGTCATGTAGCAGTATGCTGTGCCCAGTATAGCAAGAAAAAGTAGCATGACAGAGGTGAACGTGATGCATGCATGATAATGTGTTCTCTAAGCAGCAGTTTCACTGGCTAAATATTCTAGTGTGAAAAATATTGTGGTTTCTGCTGCTTTAAAGGGCTGCAGTGTGGATTGTCCATTGGTATTCTGTTAGAAAATAATTTTTGGAGTTGGCCAACCTTGATGCAGAAGGAAAGAAAAGAGATGTAAGGCAAGTAAGATAAGGCAGGTTCTTTTGATAAATTATAATTTCGAATGGCATAAAAAAATTTACTGAGACGGATAGTCCTGGAACCCTAAATGAGCTTGTTACTAAGAAATACATTATTAAGGGTGGCTCAGTGTCTAAAACATATTGGAAGTAAAAAATGGCACCTAACAGCCTTCAAGAACAAACCACGGCATTCAGGATTAGGGATGTGCAAGAATATTTGAAACATTCTAAATTCAAGCAAATTCATTCAAATTTGGACATTCGATTTGGAATCAAATGTCTATACATTTGTTTTTTAACATTCGAACGAATTTCAAATCTTACAAATCATTTGTATGAATTATTCAGACATTCATATGTGTACGGATATGTATGCATTATGCATCTTTTTTGTATCTGAAAGCATTTGTATGGTTATGTACGGGATGAAAACGGATGCTTACAAGAGAAAAATGGGATGTTTATGAATATATACGGACCAATACAAATATTGTCAACATTTCATATCTTCAGATACAAATCAGAAATTCATACGAATAGATACAAATGTATTCAAATCGGATTCAAATTTTAATACATTTGGTTTTTTTCTCTATTCGTTTGAATTCGAACATTCAAATATTTGAATCAGATTGAATCCAAAAATTGCACTCTTGCACACCCCTATTCAAGATGCAAATAGCTCTAGTTCCTGGTCTTTAGATGTTAAGTTGTCTTTTGGTGTAAACTTTTTAGTATTTTACTTAGAGACGGTTAGGAGCAAAATATGTTCACTATCCATATAGTGAACATATGGTAACAAAGTGTAATAGAATAAAATATTTTTAGTATCATTTGGTCAGTATTTTAAATTATTGAATGTTTTGTTAAAAATTAGGTCCTAGGGAGAAAAAGAGGAAATCACTTGCTTCAGTCTGTCAGGTATCTCTGTAGCATTGGCTTTGGCCCTTTCTGCACTTACCTGCCTCAGATCTGAATCAGTGGGGCCACTGATCTGGATTTCATGGAGGTATGAGCCAGATCACCTCCACCTGTGTTGATGGTGTTGATCTGGCCCTTGCCTCCCCATGGCTGCATGCTCCAGAATAAGGCCCTTCATCCACAAAGACCTGACAAAATGGATCCACTATTTGTCCAGTGCAGAGCCAGACCAAAGAGGCTCCTTAATCTGGATCAACAATAAGTGCAAAAGGGTCTAAGGCAACCTTTCTTTGATTTCATTGGCCAGAAACCATCAGATAAAATCTGGTTTGTTTGGATGCTTACATGTCCTGTTACAATGGACATGAATGTCAGTATACAGCAGTAGTCCTTGCTTAAGACTATCTAAGGAATTGTAAAGTTGATCATGTTTATCATCTATATCTTTAAAGAGTTGCACCTAGAGATGTGCGAAACAGGTTTGAATTTGTTCCAGGTGGTTCCACTATTTTGAACTTGAACTGAACTACCCCCAGGTTTGGGGAGTTTGATCTAAGGGTTCAGACCAAGGGAGTTTGAACCACCTGGTTCAATCTAAATCAGTTTAGGTTAGTATTTTGCTCTTCCAAAGGGTTTTTTAAATTGCATTTTTATGTGTAGACCCAGGGAGAACTAGTTCAAGGTTTGAACTGAACCAGTTCAAGACCATTCAAGTTTGAACCAAGCCACCATTTTCAAATTTGTGCACTTCCTTAGTACAGTGTTTTTAATTTCACTGGGGTTGGAGCTGATACTTCTTACTTGGTTTTTGGCAGGATAAACTCATCCAAAAAATTCATTACATATAAATATTCACTCATTGCTCAAGGCTTTCTTAGGTTTTCACATTTGTTTGAATTACATTGAGGTTTAAACTGATATTTTCCTCCAGTTATATGGTTTACTTCCATCACCACCAAAATGGGTCCCTCTGGTGCTCTAAGGGTCAAGAATGTTTGTTCCTTACTGTTGCAGCCCTTGCAGCAAGCTATGAATCTCACACAAGGCCGGTCCTCCAAGTATGTATGATCTTCTTTCAGGAGAGCTGGCTGTTCCACCTGGGGATAGCTCAAGTAGAAGCAATTCCAACTGCAGTGGTCCAGCACAGGCAAGTATGGAAATGCCTCCAGACTGTAATCCATTTTCCTCAACTAGATGCTTCACTTTCTTCGTTAGTGCAATGGAACCAAGAAGTTTAATTGAACATATGCTTATTTTAATGTAAATCATGGATGAGTGCTGTATGTCTTCAAAAATTTACTTTATTATTGGTAAATGAACAGGGAAAGGAAAGCCTTGCCTGTATACTTTAAATTATTTGGAAATGTTCTTTTTGGTGGTTCTTCCTGCTGCTGATGTTGACATTTCTGTGCCACTTTCCATTAAAGAATCCCAAAAGTAGAGATTAAAAACTCTTATTTTTTAAAAACTAAAATGGTACAATTAATCAAAAGCATATTAACTTGTCTATAGAATTCTTATGCATTATTCATTTTGAAGTATTATTTTAAGGAAAACTTATCAGTCAGTTCAATACTAGAGGAAATGAGCTGATTCACATAAGACATCCTTCTGTAGGTCTTATTTCTCAGTTTCATCTCCTAGCTAATAATCAGTCCAAGAAGAAGCCAGGTTGTGATCACGCATAGTTGAAACACACATCTGAGAGTTAGAGATGGTTTGCCAGTGGAAGTGTTCACACACTACTCTGCCCTTTCCCTTTTTCATGAACATTCTAGGCTATAAAAGGCAGATTAAGTTGGGATGAGAACAAGACACACTATTGTCTTTCGGATGCTTTTTCATGTTGTATGAACACAGGCTTACTTCTCTGATTAATCTTGCACTGTATCCAAATATTCTGTTACTTAGGCAGCATTCATAAATAGAAAAAAAAAAGCATTTCAAAAGCATCTTGGAGGTAGTAGTGTGTGGTCCTTGTGTTATCATCTCATCCTTAATCCCTTTTTTCTACCCTCAGATGTTCATTGGTGGAGGAGCAGGCTGACGAGTAAAAGATTCCATCTTCAAACAATTTTAACCTGTTTCAGGCTGTGATCAGACACAGCAAAAACAACAACAACAAAAATGACTGAGGCAACTTATGGTGCCTCCAGACATGCACTATGCTGCAGTGCCCCTTTGCAGTGGCTTCCAATCGACCAGATGGGAGGATCAGAAACTGTGAAGTGATGGTGTAGCAGCTTCCAGTCTGCCAGACAGGAGGATCAGAAACTGTGATAGTCCTTTGTAGCAGCTTCCTGTCCACTAGACAGGACTCTCTGCTGCCCCCAGTAGCAGCAGGCATTCAGAAGGTTCTGAGGTGGGATTGTTCCCACATCAGTCTGCCCATCTCCTCTCTCGTGAATATCCTGTGCTAGGAAAGGTCCATTATAGAAGATTTGGGAACACAAGGACCACACTGTCTCTCAGAGGCATATTAGAGATACTTTTTTTTCTATGTCTGCTTTTTTGTACTGCATGTAAATACAGCCTTAGACAAAAAGAGCTACCTCTTACAAACCAAGAAGCTTCTGTGCTCTTAACATTTCTCCAACACACATTCTGATGTTGTTTCTCTCTGTTCATTTGGGTCTCCATTTCTCCATCTTCATAAATTTCTCCATAATGTCTTTTGTAATCTCATGCTGATTCCTCCTCAGAAATGCATGTTTTATATGTTAAACAATTCAAGCCTTCAGCCAAGTTTTACAGAATTCTATGTCTACATTATTTGCGTGATCTGATCAGATTCTTTTAAAGAAATTTGTCAGTAGCCATCGGCCAGCTTTCTTTTCATTACTGCTTAGTGGCACAAACAATTTCATAGAAAGCACCCCCCTTGAGGCAAAATCACTGCTGCCTGTTTTTCTTTGATGTTTGTCGGTGTCCAACCCTAGCCTTAAAATCTTGCCATTCAACAATCTTGCCATCCATGTTTGTTGTTTTCAGGTGTTTCCTTCCTTCTAGCTTGGATCCTTCCTTTCTTATGTTCTCAGCTTCTTGTTCCACATTTAAAATCGTCATCAAACATTTCTGTACAAAATACTGCTTAATCTCTGAACTGTTGTCACTGTGTAGACTTTCAACATGGCCAACAAATCTATGCTAGACTTCTTCTCATCCACATCTCCACTGAGACCTAATGAAGAAACTGCCTGCAGCATTTTATAGGTAAGGAAGCTGGTTTAAGACATGACACATATCTTAATAGTTCTGTCAACTTGACATTTTAATAAACTTGAAAGGGACCTAGATTGTGGTATCAGTTAGCAATGCACTTCTTCATACATACCTCCAAGTTTAAAATGCCTATGGCTATCCTTCCAGCAACTAATATAATGAAATTCAATATATACACATCATTTGGTTCTTCTGCAGTCGGTACTTCCATATCTTCATCTAGTATTGCCTACTGATCTCAAGTAATGGATCAATTGACACAGACCTCTTTATTATTAATATGAGTTTGTATAATTTGCCTGAGTTACCATAGTTGGACTGCAAACAGCCTTTACCAGATGATGCTGAATCTAAAAATAGCAGGTGTAAGAACCTACTAGCTAAGATGGCAGTCACTTTATCTTGAGAATGAGGATGTGATTCAAACATCAAACTGGAGAAAAAGTTGTAAAACTAAACATTATTTCTGTTACTTTATCTAGATTTTGTTGCTTCAGGAAACACAATCCCTTTCTCCTGACTGCACCGCCTGGCTTTTTTCAGTGTCTGGAGGGAGCAGGGCTAGTCTTTGTAATGCTGGGCCACATAGTGACATCATAAGTAACCATGCTGCTCACAATTTCAAATTTGGAAGGCCTCCCTGCACCTGCCAAACCTCTAAATTTTTTTTAAAAAAATCTCTACTTTTTAGACACCTCTCAGAGGTCAGTTAAATCAACAGCAACACCCCCCCAAAAAAAAAAACCATTTCACACTGCACAGTGATGTAATCTCACAGCTTGATACAGTAACAGGCAGCTCAGATGCCCTCCATATTCTGAGAAGTATGGGAGGACAACCAGGAGCCAAATGAGCTCAGTGCTCACCTTGCTGTAGGTCCAGGTTTGCTAAGTAATTCGTTTTAAATGGCATTTAGCATACCCCTATTTAATAATAATCTCTGATGGTTTTGTAGCACATCTTAAGTTGTAGTTACATGCACAAACAAAAATGAACTGCCGTTAGCAGTGGACAATTACCCCAAATCTAGCACAAGCCCAGCCTATTCATGAAAGTTCAGTGTACCCCTCCCCAAAAATGCTCTGGCCACCTGCCATCCCCAGGCATGTCCTAGCCTCCCCACCTTCCCAATTGAGCCTATTTCTTTCCCTGATTATGCCCTTCCATCCACCAAACCACACTTTGCCATAGCCCATCAGGTCTTTATATATACATAATGTTATGTAGGGTGTTTTTCCACTGTGCTCCTTTAATCTGGATCTAAGAAGATCCGGATCTAAAGAATGAGAACATTCCTTAATCTGGATCTAGTAGATCCGGATTAAGGGAAGTACTCAATGTGTTTCCATGGGTGGTCTAGCATCCAATAGCAATGGGTGCTAGCCTCCCTGCCGTGGAAACACCGGAGCACCCATTTGGAAATCCGGATCTACCCATGATGGGTCTGCCTGTCATCCCAGGTGTTTGGGGGGACAGGGGGTGCAATCTCCAAAGGAGCTTCGAAGTCACTTCCAAGTCTGTGCAAAATAGCTCCTTTGAAGTCTCTGCTGATCTTCGTAGTGACTTCAGAGTCACTTCGGAGTCACTTCGAAGTTCACTCTGAAGATCAGCACAGACGTCAAAGATGCTGCAAAACTATTTTGCACAGACTTCGAAGTCCTGTAGACCCCATTGCCACACAAGCGTGGAAACAGATTCTATTTAATCCGGATTTTCTGGCTGAAGACCCCATTGTAGACTCCATTAATAGGCTCTACAGAAAATCTGGATTAAAGGCCAAAAAGTACCCATATGATCTGGATTTCCCAAGGCATAGTGGAAACAAATGTGTCTCTAATGGGTGCCGTGGTGGAAATGGGGTCATCTGGCTCTTACCGAAATGGGTCCTTAATGGGTGCTAAAATGGGTACTAAGCGACCGTGGAAAAACACCTATAAATATCTCAAAAATAAAAATGTTATATTCAGATCCTCACACATCCAGTTGTATATCCCACAACAGGGACTGCACGTCATTGAGATACTGGCCCTTTCTATACTAGCCCTTATATCTCGAAATAGAAACCAACCATCCATATGCTGATGCAGACTATGAAAGTGGCCACCACTGTTAGAATTTGTATTTATTTCTGGAATTTATTATTTCCATTGGGAAGTTATAAGTTTTTTTGTATATTGGGGTTGAAACTGCTGTATTACTGATAAATACCACTAAAGAAGAACCCAATATAAGGTTTGAAATGCATCTGGCAAAGCTACACAGAAAGTTTGACAATATCCTTTATAAGACTCTGCAACAAAATAGATATTTCCATATTCTACATCCACATATTTGCTGTTAACCTAGGGCCTTTTCACACTAGGCTCATGGGGACAGTCTCGGGATGCTCGAGCACAAAGCATCCACACAGCACGGAGCAACTTCCAGCTGGGAGCAACTTTGAGTGTATGGGGCTGTCCCTGATGTCCAATAGCTGTGGAGCACTCAAATGTGCTCCACAGCTATCCTAGGTACCATGTTTGATCCTAGTTAACTCCCAGATCAAAGCCTTTGTGTGTATTTCCATGTGCAGTCTATGGGTGGGTGGGGTGCACTGTGTTGCCCAGTCACTACTCATGGCTGTTGCTGTGGTGAGTGGGCTGCAAAGTGGAATATAGCCCCTTACACAGCTTGATAGATGAAAATGTAAGTGTACAATTTTTATTTTTGAGATAAATTTATATAAACATTACTCTTTTATATATATAGTTTTTATTAAAGGTTATAATACATACCCACAATTGTTTGAGATTAGTGTTGTATAGGGCCGTGATCACCCTTAAGGTTTAATCCAGCTCCAGTCCACTTTCAGATTGAGAGATACATCAGCAAAATGACAAGCCTTTTGTTTCAGTGTTAACTCAGAAAATCCACCTTTGGGATAGATAATATGGAAAGAAAATGACTGGTCACTTTGGCTGCGTTCACATCTAAGTTTTAATCCAACTTCAATCCAACTTCAAAGCAGAAAAACACAGCAGCAAAGTGAAGAATCATTTGTTCCTTCCAATGATGTTCCTTCCAAAGGTGGATTTTCTGAGTTAGATAAAACTGAAAGAAATCAGCTTCTCACTTTGGTGATGTGTTTTCTCACTCTGAAGATGGACTGACGCTAGATTAAATCATAGGTGTGGCCACAGCTATGGACTTGTATTCATCCACTCCAGAAGACCAACTAGGCTTCATGGAAGAATGATACTGGCCGCTGTGGTCCTCTCTAGACCTTGTGGTTTATTATAGCAGACAGATGTGAGGCTGTGGGGACTAAGTAAGTATCCCATGGACCCAATACAGGAATGATCAGATAAGGCCCAGGGTTTGATGGGGAGGAATTGGAGAAGAGAAGGGATTGGGGCGCGATCCTCAAGAGAAGCCAGGGAATGATTGGGGAAGTGTGGAAGGCTGAAGTTAGAGAATCAATTAAACCCGTTTGTTGTATTCCCCCCACCCCCGCTGCCCACTTCTGTTCATTTTCAGACCAAATCCTCAACTTTTCAAGGGGTTTGGTTTGAAAACAAATTCCACAAACCCACACAGTTCTGTACAAAGCCAGTTCGTACAGAACTGGTTCTGCATATTGCTAGTCAGTTGCCCTAGATTTTTTTTTCTTTCAAAGATCTCTGGAGAGTATGGAGGCTTGTGGAAAACATGGGCAATCTGAGGTCTTCATTGTACTGTGTATAATTGAACACTGATTGATTTCCTTGGCAGTATTCTTCACAGAAACATCTGGAGAACCTAATACTCAAGCTGAATATATAATACTTATTTACAAGTGAATTTCAAATTTACAACAGAAATAGCTTTTCAGTCTGGAAGTCATGACTACATTTATTTTCCCATTAACTGAAATATTCAAAACACCAAATCCGTGCTGTATACGTTCTTACAAACAAGCAAGCATGAATTAGTTTTTAACAAATAATACAATTCTGATTTTAAGTCTTGATATGAAGCACTTAATTAATTTTGTAGGATAAGGAATCTGTCACAAATATATAGCACTTCACCCACTCATCACCATCTGCTCTCGAGAATTAAATGTACAACTCGCAAATGAAATCCTACAGTGCTGGTGCAAAAAGGTCTTTGCTTGAATTTAAACAAGGCTCTGAAAACCAGCAAACACTTTGCAAAAGATCATGAAAACAACAACAAATGTGTCCATCTGTGAGTCATTCGGCAGTGGTATTTCACATACTGGCTTTTTTGCAAAAATGCTTGCACTCAATGCTAATTTTTCAGATGCAAAATCTTGTTTCGGCATCTTGATACACTGTCCTATTTCTAACTAAGGCTTATCTATGTAAGAGCCTTCAGGAACCATTCTATAATAGTTTGATTCAATGTGAAGAAATACTATGTGAAGTATACTATTTGGTTTTGTTAGAACATACCCTGATTATGCTTAGACAAGTGTAGCAGTGGAATAAATGCTAAATAAATTATAGGAAAGAATGTGTTCTTAACAGCCCTTGCAGTCAGTTGCAGAAAAAGGTACATAGCAGCTGCGCTTGTGTGATGGAATTATACAGTGTATATGTAAACAGGTCAATATAGGCTACCGAAGGGAAGCCCTTACTTTTATTATGACTCTTTAACATCTCCCTCCTAGTCCCTATATTGGTGGCAAGCTTTACTTAGCGGAACTGAACTTTTTTTACTCTGGATCTGAGCCTGTAGTGGGGTAAAGACAGGTGCGGTGGATAATATTAGGGTGTATACCAGATAGATAGATTTTGGCAACATTTGGCAATAATAGGGGAATTGGGATCAGTGAAAAAGGATCTTTGATTTGCTAAAGGGTGTTTGGTGTGCTCTCTTGGAGAAAGTTAAAGGTGGTGCAGGACATGAATCGATTTGTAGCCAGTCTGCCTTGTCATCAGGTAAGGTCCTGAGAAGAAATAAAGGCATCAAGCAGGTAGCCCACCCCACCCCGTTATCTGCACTGGAAGGGTAAGCTCTGCTATGCAATTTGCATTTGATCAGCTGCTTCAGTATTCCTATGTGTATCTCATTCATATTACTAAATGTTGGCCCTAAGTTGGATTCAGCATCATGTGTCAGTCTCTTCATTATTGCATCTGATTATCACGTCAAAGGCAATTTTAAGTTTAAATTAATTGCTAATTGTGTTGCTGGTAAATCTGAAGTGTTTCAACAAAGGTAAAGACCATGTTTACTTGTAAAAGAAGTCACTAAAGACAATGAAGTGTTTTTTTTGTAAAAACACACCAATGATAAAATGTGAGAAGCAGTTATATTAAAATTGTTTTAAATTCACATGTACATTTGCTTTGGTTTTGTTTAGCTTTGTTCTGATCCATATAAACAGAAATTTTAGATATCCAGGACCAAGTTCTGTTGTACAGTTTTATTCTAATTATCAAAATGTAGTCACCTTTTAGTTTTTATTTTGCCCTCATGAATACTATTTTTCACGCCCAGGGGAGGGGAATAGATGAACACGCAATGTATGGCCCGGTGGGGGTAACATATCAAGGAGTTCATTTGTGAGAGGCGGAGCAGTGAGAATATGACTCAAAGTATCTCATCCAATGGGAGAAATGAGGAGGAGTTTGTATCCGGGAGAGGAATGAAAGTGATGTTGTTCAGCTAATGAGAGGTGCCTTTTGTTTAGGGTGCTCATTCTTGCAAGAAAGTATAAAATAAAACTTGTTTACTTGATGATTAGGGTAATTTGCTCTCTTATTTCTAACATGTACAAATTGTTTCCCAGAAATATATTGAAGCTTATGTATCTTATTTGATACACCAACGTTATTTCATGATATAAATACACAGGCTCGAGGGATTGGGCATTGGCATTTCAAACACCTGATCTGTACCAAATTTACCCATCACTTCACTAAGTGCTAGGTTACTGCGAATGCCGCTGTCCTAGCAGTGATTGCCTCACCTCACCATGGCAACAGCCATGCATGCCAGCCATTGCTATGATGACTGGATACTAGGGGTGAATTCCCATTCAAGGAATAAAGCACAATATACAAGCTATTTACATTGTGATTTACATCAATATGTAAACAACATTAAAAGGAAGCAAAGGTGCATCTGGCAATTGATTCAACCCCGATTTTGTGTCCCCACCCTTAAAACGCTTCTAAAAATGGATTGAGGAAAGAGATTTTTTCCCCTTCTCAGTCTTTTCCTACCCCTCTCCCCCCATTGTCCAGGGCGCATGGCAGTGGCTGCAATTCAAGCCCCGTTCGCCCACTCACCTCCATACTCACCATCCCTAGCAGGGGTTCCCTCCCCAAAAAAGCATCATGGCTGGCTGGCTGGCTTGTCAGGGGAGAGAGAGGAAGGAGGGAGGGTTGCCTGCTTGCTTCACTGGATGCACTAGCTGGTTAGAAAGACAGAGTGGAGGCTGGGTGACCTCCTCCTCGTGTGTGCACGCACACACATACACACTTGCTGTGCAAGTGAGCGAGCAAATGAATGAGCACTGCTGCCGCTGCGGCAGACAGGTGAGAGGGAGAGATGGACTGAAAGCTACCAAAAGTAAACTTTTTAATGTAATCCAGTTTTCCGCACGTGCACCCTTTAACTCTGTAAAATGTGTGGGTGGAAAAGGAAACACTGTTATAAGGTGTGAAGTGGGTGACTTGTTACAATAAAACCAGCTGCTGCACAGGGGAAACCTGGCATTTTAACTGACAAGGGGCTGTCCTGCTGGGTGAAAGCCCACCCATTTCATGACATATTTGCCCAAATACTGCTCTAGCGTTCCCACAGCAATAAGGAAGAAGCGTTTTAAAAGCCAAAACCAGAAAAAACACCTGAAAAATCAGGTTTTTATTTATTCCACTTTTAAGCCAACTAATCCTCAAAATACCCCTGAAACTGATCGGGGGTGGGAACGATGAGGATCCAAACCATTTTGAAACTGTCTTAATTGATTGGGAGTGGGAACAATGAGGATCCAAACCGTTTTGAAACAGTTTTAAAGTGGCAATGGGAATTCAGCTTAGGTCTCTGTTGAAGTTCAATAACATCTGGAGAGACATTGGTTGTATTCTCCCACCTTTAGAAAGTATATTTGATCTATACTTATTTCAGATAAGAAAATGTTGTGTCCCATGGGGAACCTTCGTAATTTCCTCTTCATCTGCATTTCCCAGAAGGCATAGGAAAATTCAGTAACTTACCTCAAAGGTGCTTATGTGTGCACCCAAGAAAGTGGATTAATAAGCACAAGGAATGTTAAAATGCTTTAACAGCATAATCAAAGCATGTCCTTTCAAATTCCTTTAAATTAGATGTCTCTTCTAAAATTGGAAAGGATGCATCTTCATTGCTAAGTTCTAGCTGAGTTTGCAGTCTTATTGCTGGAGCTATTCTTTTCCTATTGCATTCTTTTTCAGTGTACGTAATATGGAAACTACTGTAGGCTAGAATTAATTTAGCCTCTTCTGAAGCCTGAACTGGACTACTGAAAGGCACTATGGGAGAATGTAACATCCTCCTTTGACTCAATTGTTTGACATTCTCTTTAAGACTGATTTGAAAGTTTGTAGGAAAGAAAGAAGACTGGCTGTAGATCAGTGTTCTCTTGGTATCCAGCCTCTTCACGCTGGGTAATGTCACTCATCCTC
>MTQE01001134.1:51936575-51948953 GCA_014337955.1 Aspidoscelis marmoratus | reverse complement strand
TCTTAGCTTTCCTAATGGCCGTCTTGCATTCGTGTTGCCAGTGTCTATCTGGTGGACCACTCATACTGATCCTATCTCACTGGAGCAGTTCACTGAAAAACAAAGTGTGGAAATAGTCTCTGGCTTGAAAAGGTCGAAGTAAAGTTTCCCATTACATCTTTTCCTATAACACCCTCATAGGAATTGCCCTGCTGGAAAACACTAGTGCAGCACTCTGTTCTGGTTCGTTTTATGTGTCCAGAATCTTCTAAGATTCAGCTTTAGTGGGGTCCCTGATTTCTATGTTGTAAGAAGGGGGGCTTCCCTTATCCAATTTGTTCACAAAATGCTTAATTTTGCATTCTTCTATCATGTCCTCCTCACTTTTCTAACATAAAAAGCCCCAGATGTCATATTTTTTCTTCATAGTGAAGCTTGTCTACCTCTTTGGTGACATCCCATTTCCCAAACTTAAGGGAGGTTTTAAAAGGTTGTGTTGGCATTTGAAAAAGGACATCTGATGGTACATTTTGTGGACAGATGTTTGTTTACTAAGAACTGAGGTTATTTAACACTGGATTTGGACCCAAAGGTCCCACAAATAGAGGACTTGTGAATAAAAATGAGGAGGACACACTTCAGAAGAGGACTATAGTCTATATAAGACATATGACAATGTCATTTATATATTCACAGGGAACACAACTAGGAGAGTTGAAAATGCCGTACAGAATAGCTATGCTCCTCTCATATGGGGATCTAGTAGGCAAAGTGAGGGGGGTACCATGGCTCTGAGAAGACCAGGAGTAGCAGCAAAGAGGAAGTTGAGCTCAGGATAACACTCCATTGATTGATTGATTGATATACAGTACTTCCCTTCACTCCAAGATGGTGTACTTGGTCAAACAATGAAGAAAGTAAAAAACTGTAAAACCATTAAATTAAAATTGGACAATGAAACACTAAACTAAGAAATTAAAATTAAGTAAAAGAACCTATTAAAATCCAGTTAAAAAATAAAATTAGATTCTTAGGGGATTTCTGCACTTGACCTTATTCTGGAATATAATTGGAAAAGGGGCCTGCTGTCTACATCCTATTTCAGACTATGGTAAGTCCCAAATGAGGTCTGTCATAGTCTGTATTAGCATGTGAACAGCAGACCCCTGACCCAAGATATATTCCAGAATAAGGCCGAGTGTAGATAGCACACTGTTAGTAAATATATAGTAGCTATAATAGGCAACCTAATAGCCGAAGATCTGGGAGAAGATGTGTAATTTCATTAAGTGCCTAAAGGAACATAAGGACATAAGAGGAGTCCTCCTGGATCAGGCCACAGCCCATCTAGTCCAGCATCCTTTCCCACCAATTGCCCACGGGCATGCCAAGCACAGACAAGGGCAAACCTCCTCCTGCTATCAAATCCCAGCAAATAGCCTTAGAGGCATCCTGCCTCTAAAGAGGACACCTGATGCAACTCCCCTGGGAGTGTGTTCCATAAAAGGAGCACTATTATGTAAAACACCCTGTTCCACCATCATTTGTCAAAGTATGGTCTTAGGTGGGATTCTCCTAATTATCTCAGGCTACGTCACCCAACAAACTAAGTCCCCATGCTATTTTGCAAAGTATCTAAGGCAATATTCAGACATAAGAAAAGGGACACCTCCAAGAGACAGCGTGTGGCCCTTGTGTTCCCAATACTTCTCTAATCCAGCTTTTTTAGCACAGAATGTTCATGATAGGGGGAGAGACAGACCGGTGTGTGAACAAGCTAATCTCTAAGCTGCCCCAGATGCCTCAGAGATGCTTTTTTTTTTCTGTGTCTGATCAGAGGCTCAGTTGGTGTATTGCATATATTGAGGCACAGCTCTCCTCTGTACTAGGTCCTAATTTCAATATCCAAGGATTGGTGTGAATGCTGGGAAAGATAAAGCCTGACATTTTTCTTGGAGAGCTCTTACCATTCTAACTGCAGCACTAAAGAAATTTCATATATTTATATGCCTTGTATCCTCGGCAGCCTTTGATAGTGCTAAGATTTTTTTTTAGGCCAGATCAGAAAATGGCCACCAAATATTGCAGTACAGAGGCACAGTCACTGTGACAACCCAGCATCCTATGAAATGCTAAAACTGCCCTAGAAAAACAGTGAAGTATGGATTCAGTGGTTAGTCTATTTTACCCTCCCCCAAGCTCTGTAGGAGAGAATTACTATCTGCTGAAATGTATAGCATCATTAATCAGAATCAGACAGTTCAGTTTCTTGCACAATGCCAAATCATCCTGGACTTCTATTTGCTCTAACTGCACAGGAAATAAATATAGTCAAGCTGCTGTTTGATGAAGAGATGGAGGGGGAGAAAAATTATTAGAGGAAATTTTTGAAGCGTAAACATAATTCTAGCAAAAGGTTTGTCCTGCTATTCAATGATTATAAATTAGATTATCAACCTCCAAGGAATGTGTCTGCATGTAATGTGTGTTTTATTGGCTTCCCAAAAGCACATCTTGACATAAAAGGCGATGTTTGAACTTCCAGATATTTTTACTAATATGAATAACATATATCCAAACTGAAAATGTTTTTGAAAATACTGTTATGTTAAATATATTCCTAGACATAACTCTAAATACTTCACAATCTCACTACTCTTGCTTTCCAAAATTAATGGTCCAGCTGTCTTCTTCGGACAGACTTTTTCAAAATAAAATACAGAGCCGAAATAAATGGAATATTTCATAAGGACTGCAAGCCAGCGCCTGAAGCATTTTTCATGTGGGACCGAATGTGTTTCTATCCAATGGCTATCCAAGAAATTATAATGACTTCTGCATTCTTTTGTTTAAATAAATTGTCATTAATGTGATTTATATTACATGTTCTACACACTCTTCAAAAAAGTGTGTGTGTGTATGTTAAAAATAAAGTTGGGATATGGTTTTTAAAATTGTGTAAATGCACTTTTTTTCTTCCCGTTGATCCTGAATAGACTTCTGCTCTTCTACTGTTTCTTCCATACTGGTTAAAAAAAATCTGTTAATGCTGATTAATTTAGCCCTAAGCAGTGCACCAGTTTTTATGAAGCTGGGAAGCTGGATAGAGCGATGAAATAATTTTACCAGCAGCGGATAGCATAAAATTCCTGCACTACTTAAAATAAGAATGTTTTGGGCTATTATCTAAAATTAAGGCTTTTAAATAAATTTAAAAATGACACCACCACCACCACCTCACAGGTTCAGCACCTCATATTTTGGCTGCATACATTCCATACAAGTTTTGGATCTGCTGTCTTACATGCAAAACAACCTGTACATGATTTAAGACTCTTTTAAAAGAAGTCGTAGAGAGAAGGTGGTTAAGGTGATGTTGTGAAAAAATCCAAGCTTATATATCTTTTGGGCCATTCACTCTTAAATTTGTACTTGAGTAGTCAAAATAATTCTTTTCCTTAAGGTCTTTGAAGTTTCTTGACAGCAGCTATGCTTTGCTTGAAAACTTCACAACATCTTTCCTTTGGTTTAAAGGAAAAAGGTTGAAATGAGCATTGCCATTAATGTATCAAGCGTGTCAGGAAACTGTCAGCAGATTGTAGGCTTGAGATTTCCAATATATATTCAAGTGGACATGGTAAAGCAACCTGATGGCTGACACTGAACATGTGATAACAACTGCCACTCCGGGTTAGTATGACTTCGGCTCTAATGTTTTAAAATAGCAAAGTCTGAAAATGTTCTAAGGATATGTTGGTGAACACATAATGGGCATTGACAATGAAAATTATTAAACTAAAGCAAATACTCAAAAGTTGTAGAACATTAGTTCTCTAAAACAATGGGTGTTTCCGCATTAGCTGCAGAAACTGGTTTAATGCCCCATTTAAGACCTATTTTAAACCCTTAGGTCCTTACCTTCCACACTGGAGACCTCTTTAGTGATCCTTCCAGGTGGTTGCTTCCACATTTCAGCATGCGAGATCTGTTTCTAAATTGGGTCTCACCACCAAAAACCAGTTCAACGGGAAGACCTCAAAAATGAGGTCTTCAATCAGTCCCTTCGCCTTGATCCGCGTGGAAGAAGGACACTTCCCCACATGGACAGGCAAAGGGATGGTTGTCCCTGCAGTGCCATCTTGGTGAGGGTGGAAGCAGGCCAGTTTGCCTCCTTCTGCCCTCCCCCGCATGTGGCACGCCGCCAGAAACATGTGGTGACTGGCAGCTACATGCTCCACTCCTGCAGTTCTGGGGGTGGCATTGGAGGCATGGGAATCTGCCTGACTTTTGGAATGGGTGCTGTGGCTTCTGCACAACACCCAGACCATCCATCCTGCTGGATCTGGCTTCCCCATGCGTGTGCGGACACGCGAGGGCCCTTCGGATCCACCCCTATTTGGGACGAATCTTCCGGAGGACGGCTCGCCAAAAAACGGATCTTCTTTGAAGCACCCAATATCTTAAATATCGGCTTCTGTCTGCACTTTTCTTGCTGGTAAACCAAGCCCATAAGAAGGTGACAAATGACTGGGCATATGTTGCTGTAGGAAGAAAATGCCTTTGTCTTCCCCACAAGATCTTCCCAAACCTAGAGTCAACATTATCTAGCATGAAAACTTGGTATGGACTTGTTGGACTACAGGTTCCTTCTTTCTTTGCAGTTGTTCATACTAGTGGAGCTGATAGCTGTAATTCAGTAATCGCTGGAAGGCAGAACATTACCCTATCTCTTGCCTACCATAATACCAAACTGAATGGTGTATTATTTTTGCTTCTCCACTTGTTTCTGTGCCCTGACAACTGATAGGGTAAGAGAATCAGATCAGACAAAGGGAAGTATTTCTTCACCTAGAGGGTCATTGGTCTATGGAATTGTTGCCAGAAGAGGTGGTAGCAGCAACCAGCCTAGACAGCTTTAAGAAAGGTTTAGACAAATTTATGGAGGACAGCTGTATCAATGGCTATTAGAATGGATGCCTAGGTACATCCTACAGGCTGTGCAAAGATGCCTCTAAAGCCCATTTGCAGGGATGCAAGAGCAGTTGAGGATTTTGCCTTTGTATTCTGCTTGAGATGTCCATAAGCAATTTGTGGACCACTGTATGAGACAAGATCCTGGACTAGATACACTGTGGCCCAATCCAGCAGGGCTCCTCTTATGATATCCCTACTTTCTACATCCAAGCAACAAAAACAGTGCATCCTTCAACTGGGTGGCTAAGACAAAAGTGGGATAACTTTGTGCAATGTCACCATTTCTTACATTCTGGAATGCTGAAGCATTATAACTGTGGTGGGGAAGTTTAAATCACAAAAGAGATTTATTTATTTATTTAGAAAGGAATTTCTAAACCTTCTAGAAATCATGGAGATCGTTAACACATATAGCCAAAGGTGGAGAAAGGTAACATATGGTCAAGGATGCAGACTGAGGCCTAGAAAATGTAGGGGAAGAATGACAGGTAGTTACCTTTAGGAACAGTGGACAAGGAAGCTAAAGAAAAGTGGCATGACAAGCTCTGAAGTGAGTTTGGAAACAAAAGTGATTGTGAAAAATCAGTGAAGGGAAATATCTGAGGACACAAGGATAGGCAGAGGTACAATGCTTAAGTTACAGCATTGTTTGCATTTTATCTGACTGCAATAGTTCTCCAAACTACAGCCACTTGGGTTTGAGTTCATCAGCTTCTGGAGTTCAGATTTAAAGCTCATGGAAAGTGATATCACAAAGAATATCCTCTACAGAAATGTTTCACACCAGCTAACAAGTGTGTGCATTCCAAAACAATGCACCCAAACTGCTAACAAACCAAGCCTATTATTGATCAGTCTACAGAATCCCACCTCACCAATGCTGTGAAGACTCTGGGCAAACATAAGTGAGGCTGAAACAAATCCCCTCAAACAGCTGAATCCTGACGTGTTCACACTGTGTCTGATCACACATGGTAGTGTGGCATGTGACTATAGCAGTGAAGTGCTAGGTGCCCTGTGGTATGATTGTGATTGATCGTGGCAGGAAAGATAGCCACATAAGGGTCTCCACCATCTGTCTCTTGGAAGGTTTCAGCCCAAACTCTTTTAAAATATGCATAATTAATTGGAGTTTGGCTGCAACTGAACACTTAAATGGAGCCTGAACATTCTGAGTATGTGGCAGTAACTCACAGCAATTCACTGAAATTGACATTTTCCTTCTGGGCTATCCTTGTACAAGCATTTGAAGACATGATGAGAGGGTGTACTGAATGACCACTTGACACAGAGTTTAAAAATAGGGAATGTACATTCATGCATTCATCCATTTGTTTATTCTTCCATTCAGCGCTTGTATAACCCTCTCATTACCAAGTAATCCCAGTGCAGTGAGCTAAAAATGAATGAAAAACAAACAAATCTTAAAGATCTATGAATATAATAAAAAGAGAGATACGTGCAAGGAGGAAGAACATCTTAAAGATCAAAAGTCTGGATGAAAAAGTGTGTCTTAAATGGCTATAAAGATCATCTTAAGGAATAGAAAGTAATTCCATAACTTGGGAGCAATGCCTTCCATGTACTGACACTCCATAAGCTGGAGAATTATGAAGGAGGCCTCACCCATGGATCCTAATATTTGGGCCAGTCTATTTTGGGGGAGATTTTCTCTCAGATATATGAGAATCCATTTATCTGGGACTCGTGTGTCAATGTCACTATTTTGAATTGGGCTCTGTTAGAAATAGTGGGTAAAATACCCCAAGTGAACAGACTTGGTGTAGCAGAAAGATTTATTTTATACATTCTTGCAAGGGGGGGTGCCCTAAACAAAAGTCATACACCTCGGCCGTGTCTTCACGGCAACCCTTATTTCACTTTCCCTAAACCGAGATAACAGAAACGGATGCAAACGCGAATTTGCCTGTTCCCATTACTTTCAGCTTAATCGCGTTCAATCCGGGTTCTGAGGACGTACGTGACTCGAGGGGGGACTCCAGTGGCTACCTTTTAAAAGCCGGTTTTCGGGGCTGCCCTGTCCTCTTCCTCCTGGCGTGAACGCGCCACCCATAACAGACCCCTTCACGGAGCCTAGCTGGGTGGCTGCCTTGCCTGGATGGAGGAAAATCGGCAGCAGGCAGACAGTGATTTTCCCCCCTCCTCCCCCGATTGCTTAGGGCATGCAGCAGAAAATAAACATTCACACATCTCTCCAAACAGCAGCTGCTTTTCTTTCTTTCCCTTTTAAGAAGGCCAGCACTTTCAATAGCAAGATGTTATCAGGCGTGAATTGCTTGTTTGCTACAGTGAATTGCTATTCGGGCTTCTGCTGCGTTTACAGCTTGCTTTGGAAGCAAGCTATTGGGGGAGGGAAACTCATCCCTTAACACGGAAGAGTTCCCACAGTAAAAAATGTAAAATGTTTCAAGCGCACAAACCGGAGTGAGACCTGTTGAAATGGGGATTAACATTTACAACGCTTTGGGGCAATTTAACACGCGGAAATCGTGTTAAGCCAAACTGCTGTCTGGACTGCGAGGATTCAAAACATTTTGAATTCGAAATAAGGGTGCCGTGAAGACACACTCCTCATTAGCTAAACTACATCAATTTCATTCCTCTCCCCAACACAAACTCCTCCTCATTTCTCCCATTGGATGAGATACTTCGAGTTACATTCTTGCCAATCTTCCTCTCACATATCAACTCCTTACTATGTTACTCCCACCTGGTCATACATGATGTGTTCATTATTCTGGAAAATATGCCTCCCTGGGCATGAAAGTTTAATTTAGGGACAAAAGAGATACTAAAATCTAACTTTAACCTTTGAGAAAGGACAATCTATCATTTGGACAACCTATTCCTATTTATAACAAGCGAGAGACTATTCTTACTATCCTTGGAGTGTGATAGGAAAAAGATGCAAGCCTAAGAACAAAGAACCATTAATGAGCAAACTTATGAGAGATTGTAACCTATAAATTATAATTAATTAAGCCTTTTTCTTTACACATTCTCCTTCAAAGCATGGCCTTGCATTTACCGTTAGACTATTCCATTTACTTCGTAGAAACTAGATATTCCGTTCCTCACAGGCTCTGTTACAAATTATCAACCAGTGGAAGAGCCTTTAAGAGCACATGTTGTGCACACCTATCCAAAAAGGACCCATCAGGAGATACTGCTACGTTTTGGATGCTGTGTCAAAGGCCTGTCTCTTAAAAGCTGTTGAGGGCAAGGTATATAGAAGGAATGACATGCAAATAATTACTTAGTGGATGTTTGTGTGTCTGTTTTGTGCACTTCAGGGGATGGGTATGTTTCTGTTGTTCAAAGAAATGCACAGAAATTAATTATATTGTGTGTGTCTACAGAGCTTTTTGTACAGTAGCTTAATTAAGGGATGTATAAATCTGAAATACCTTCATGTTCAAGAGAGAGAGGACATAGTTGTTCAAAATGTGGCAGAAAATGGCATGTTAAGAAAGAACCACTCCAAATGTGTTTCACGAACAAATAGTCCCTTTAAATTGTGTGTAATAAATAAACCAAATGTCTGAAGGACACACAGTGCTTGCTTGCTCCCACTCTAGAGTGCTTGGCACTTTCAGAAAATGCTTGCTCAGTGTTTGCCTTTGAATAATGAAACAAAAACTTGATGGTCAGCAAAGTGAAGTCATTAAGAATAAATCAGCTCTGTTTCCATCCAGAAACAGCTTAATGTTACACTTTGCAGTACACCATTGCAGCCGCTTCTGCTCTCATATTGATCCTCCCCCCCCCAAAAAAAAAATCTACAGCAGTGAGCATACAGAATCAGCAGGCTCTCCTATACTCAGCCACATTTCTTTTTCTTTTTTTAAAGAATCTCCAGGCTTTGAGTATGTGCATGTAACTATGACACCTGGTTCTGACCAATCCATAAGCATGCACAAAGCAAGGCAAGAGCTTGCTGATTCTGCACGTTCGTTGTGAGGAAGATAAAATCAGCAGGGAGCAGTGACCCGCATCCTTTTGCAATGCACAGTTGTTCAGAATCCCAGTAGAGATAAGAACCCTGATTTCTGCCAAGCCAACACGGAAGCAGGGAACACTATTTTTGAAATGAAAAGCAACCTCTCTGCATTTTAAAATTAGCTGAAATAGGAGGAAAGCACCTGTTTCCCTGCAAAGTGCTGTTTTAGCTTTTTAGATTGATATATTTTGTGGCATTTCTGAGAAAATTTCTATGTAAATTTTGCAGTGCTTAATTTTCATTCAGTCTAATTTTGTTTTCCATGACTAAAGACTAGTGGTAATTCTATTTGCATTGAGATTTCTGATAGACATAAGCCATTAGGGTTTCAACTATTTGAAAAGAACCTTTGCATTCACACCATGCCATCCACATTTTAATAGCAAACACCAATTCCTCTATCACTCCTTTAATTAGACACTCCAAAAAGTGAGGACTGGCAGTAATGAATGTGAAAGTCCCACTATTAATAACTCAGTAACTTAAAGGTTTTAAAAATCCTGCTCAGTTAAAGATCAGTAAATGCTTTTCACAGCTGAAATTATAAAATGGCCTGAAAACTTATTTAATAAGCATGTGATGTCAACACAGACACCTTTCAAAACTTTGCTAGCCTATAAACCCTTTATAATTTGCATTCCAGAGGATTTCACATGTATAAAGCTCACTTCTGTAGAACATCAAAAATACTGTGCTTTAAGAAGCAATGCACTGCATATATATTCCAAATAAATCATACTGCTTACCTATTGATTTGTATCAAGGAAAACAATTTAAATATATCAAGGCTACCGCTCCTGGTCTGCTCCACAGCATCCAAATTTGTGGAACCTTGTCAGCCACTTCCCTAGCCTGAAAGCATTAGGTAGGTCAATCCAAAATAAGTCAAAATTAATCTACAGTTTGATCACAGATGAAGACAACATGCTGCGCATTGCTGAGACCTGTAAAAACTTTGAATTATTCTGGGGACTTACATCAATCACAGATTGGGTGAGTGGAATGGAGGAGTTGCTATTTTCTATAAAGATTGAATTCTTTTTGCAAGGAGCATAGTCCCAACTGGGGAAGCCCTGTTGGGTACTAGTAGATCTACCAATGGACCAGCAGACCTAGTCTATACCACAAAGGCAATCTCCATGATCAGGACTAACAGGGACCAATTTTCATGGGTCGCCAAAAACTCTGGGGCTAGGAACATTTTAGTTCCCGTCCTAATGCTTGGAACCTGGCCTTGAAGCTCAAGTGATGGGGATGGACTGGGGATGGACTGGAACAGCAGCACTATGCAGGCAGTGCTGTTCCAGACCCACAAAATGGGAGGGTGAAGCAAACTGGTGACCAATTGCATAAATATTGGCCTGGCACGGCCTATATTTGAAATAGGAAATAAAAGTTCATCAGTTTTGAAGTTGCATCCCAAAAGCATTGCAGCCACGCACACGGCACGGTATTGGGTCATTTTTGGAGCTCAGTGCAAATGTTGCTGGGCACAGGAACAGACTGTAGTTACTTCCTACCACCACCTCCTCTCTGTATGATGGCAGCAGGACCAGGTAGTCACCCTGTCCACCACTCAAACTACTTTTCTTCTGGACATGAGGGCTGTGTGATTGCTGCGTACCAAGGAAAGCCATGCCCTTTTCTGCCATGTGATGGTATGTGGATCCTGCCGTCCCAGCACACCGGTAGCACAATCCAAACTGAGTGTGGATGGTACCACAAAATCCAGCAGAACTAGTAGAAAATACCTTGGGTGAGATCTTTCAAGGGGTTTAATTTCCCAGTTACAGTTCACAAGCTCAGGTTTAGTGAGGAGAAGCTTCTTGGATCACATGGTCCAGGCCCAGTCCAACCTGAATCTTTGTGCAGTATGGCAGTAGTCTTTATCCTCCTTAACCCAGACCGGCTAATGCCTTGGGTTCAATATCTTAGTAGGTAGAAAAATGCTTGCCATTTGATCAGTCCATAAGATAATAAACTATTTTTCAAAAGCATTTCAACTGTTTATTGGATCCCATCCATTCCTACTGTCTCCCTTTTGCTCTCCTCAACGTATTTGCTCACACTGCATGTACAAAGTATATGAATTTTTCTTGCTGCCCATTACTTCAGAGGAGCAGTTAGTTTTTTTAGGTACAAGTTGAACTGACTAGTTTTTCTTATGATTTTCATAGTACATGTCTCCAGATCCATAAGTCAAAGACATATTTCACCCTGTTATTCTCAAGGGTCAAGCTATTATAGCCACATATTGCTACTACAAGAAAGATAATTACCTTAATTATATTGAACTTTATTGCCAGTATAATGTCCTTGTCATTCACAATCTCATCTAAGACTGACATTATCTTTTTCCCAATTAATCAATTCCTTAAGCACAATGTCCGTCTTTTTCTATGACCTCTACTTTTTCACTATCATTTGACAGTTCAGTAAACATATAGACTGGTATTACTTTGTCTTCTTAATATTAGACATAAATCTAGACTTTTTGCTTTCCATTCTTTTATTTTGAAAATGAGTTCTTCTAGGTCTTTTTTTTTTTTACTTTCAGCTAGCAGAATGGTGTTTGCATTTCTATAATTGCTAATGTTTCAATTCCCAATTTGAATTCCAGCTGTCATCTCTTCTAATCTTGCAATTTTTATGATATATTCACTGTATAGGTTAAACAGAAAGGAAAAATCATGCAATTCTTGTCTTACTTTTTTTCCTGATTTTGAACCACTTTATCTCTCTAAATTCATTTCATAAAGAGGTATCTTGCTCATTGTGATGGTTTCTCAGAATAATATTCAGGTGTTCTGGTACACACATTGGTATTACTTTGGTATTAGCTTCTACTGTATGTGTTACACATTCTTTTGAGATACCCATACAGCCAGAACCCTTACTGTTGTGATCAAAATTAAGATTGTCATCAACAAAACAAAACTTCTGGAATTTTCTTGCTCTCTCTTCATCATTCATCTTTTGTTAGCTTTTTGATCTCTTGTCCTTTGTTATTTAATAAGCTCAGGCTGCTTCCATTTATGTTCTATTCATCTCTGTAAGATCTCAAGCAAAGTTCTGTTTATATGAGGATTTAGGACAATGATGTAGTATTTAGGCACAAACATACTACATTTAATTTTAGCCAAAAGGCTGAGAAACGATTTGCCTTCATCATTACCACAGACACATAAGAGGAAATAACACCTAGAGAAATTTTGAGTATGTGTGGATTTCAGGCCCACTATAGGTACATATTTTAGCTTGGATATGCATAACCATTCTGTGGCATCATCACTGTAGCTGACACGCAAGTGTAAGTAAGTGAAATATCAAGACTGAGTGCATGGTAGTTAGCCCATTTAGCAGCAATAGGTAAATGTCCAAAGGACCAGCTCAATAAAAAAAAA
>MTQE01001134.1:51882340-51906451 GCA_014337955.1 Aspidoscelis marmoratus | reverse complement strand
TTTTAATACATATATCAAAAATATAACTTTTTTACTAGAGCTACAAACAAGAACAAACTTGTGGATATTTCTAGATGTGATACAGCAACCGAGTTAAGCTAGGTTTTTTTTGTGAATTTTGACACACCGAGCTCAAACGGTTCGCCATCACTGCCCTAAGCTAACAACCAGCCAGGAGCAGTGGTTCTTACCCTTGCTGACATGAAGAGGACTTGAGATCAAAGCTTTGGTAAACCATGAAACTGAAGCAGGAACATGGACGTCTGAGGGTGGTAAGTTCTCACAGACTGCTTTCCCATTCAAGTGCTTATGAAAGAGTGCTACATGCTCAGGGACACTGCTGGCATGCAAACACCATAACCCTTGGACCTCCACTAGGTGCATTTCTGTTGCCTGTGTAGTCTAGCCATAGTAAACTATGATGTCCACTGCAAGGTGTGAATGTATTTCACCACTTGGATGGATTCAAGAAGACTTTAAATGAGCTGATGGGAAACAAGTCTGTTCATGGCTGCTAACTCTGACAGATGTGTAACTATCTCTGTATGTGAGCCAATATACCTCTAAAGACCTGTTGCTGGGAGACTGTGAGGGTTGCAGGTTGCTTTGCTCATGTTATGCCTCAAAGCTTCCAGATGCTGGCAATTTACTCGCCACTGTGGGGCTTTCCTCATAGCCTGGGCTATCCCACACTGTGCTAGCTCACTTAAGATAACCTAGGTGGGCTACTACTGGCAAGCTCGACAGACAAGCAGCATTGTAGACTGCCTGTCCCACATTCCTGGCCTCTAAAGTTGTCAAGTAAGGCTGTTTTGGCCAGTTGAAGTGACAAACTTGTCATGACACTTCCAGATCCCCAGCAAAATGGTACTGGAGATAGTAAACTGGTCCACTTCCCATGGGACTGCTGGTCTGGTATACCAGTCAGAATGCTGCATGAACTGCTTACAAATTGTCTATGCTTGGCCCCATTTCCACACCTTAGTATACTCCAAAGCTTCATTTTGTGCAGATGAAACATTCTATCTGGTCCCTTGTGGACCACTCCATTGTGCAGATGGAAGGTTCTAGCTGAGTTGGTCTAGTAACCCAGTGTGGACTTGGGCTGTGAGAACAGGCTGCTTACTGCAGTCTGGAAATAAACTTGATTGAATTCAGATGGATTTATTTCCTAGTAAGCAGGTATAAGACTGCATGTAGGTTACTGATGTGAGGAAAAGAAGATACAATTTCTATTAATGTTGAAAAATTATATTGTTTTTAATTAACAAATGCTAATTGTAAAATGGAATATTCAGGGCAAGAAAACAGAATGTAATGTGGAAAAAGAAGATAGCAAAAAACTATTAAACTGAAAGGGTATAATAGACAAAAGCACAAAGTATGATAAAATAGAAAGCATGATTGTTCCTTCAAGCAGCAAAATGTTATTACCTGACAAAAATAAATGAAGGCTATTTTTCTTTCGAAGGCATATGTACTACTTTCTTCTTTTGCCTACTGTTTGCATATGAGTTCAGGAAGAAGAAATATATTACAATTTGGACAATTCAGCTGAATAAATCAGGAAATTTAGTGAAGTACTGGGAAAATTTACTCAGAATGGATAAATTCTATAATACAGACATAAGAGAGAGAAGCACAAATAACAAGCAAAAAGGAAAGAAATCCAACAGACCTTAAAAATAGGTCCTTAAAAATAATTGAATAGTTTCAACATTTTTAAAAAAGGATGTCAGGACCTGTAATCCTTTGAATTTTGTTGGAGTTTGTTAGTTATCACCCTCTGACATCATGGGCAAAGATCAGGATTGAATATAGATATGGAGGGGCACAAAAAGGATCTGTATCACTAAGGATTTAGCCACACTTATTTCCACTGTTGCAAGTCAGGGAGAATCACAATCAAATCTTGCATCACTCTTCTTCCTATCATCAAACTGGTGGGATAAAAAGACCTTATGCACAAGTCATAAGAGAAGCCCTGCTGAATCTAGCCACAGTCCATTTAGTCCAGCATCCTGTCTCACACAGTGACCAACCAATTGCTTCTGGGCATCTCAAGCAGAAGACAAAGGCAAAACCGCACCTGCTCTTGACTCCCTGCAAATGGCCTTTGCAGGAATCCTTTGAAGAGGAATTACGTTTTCTAAAGGATTCTAGGTAAAGATTAGACATTAGACATTACTAGGGATACCATTTTTAACACAGTGATAATTGATAAAATATTATCAAGATTTTGCAAAAACTTATTCTGATAACTACTATAGAAGCTGACCCTGATATCGTCTTAAAGTGGGGAAGAAAACTTGTCCAGGCCATGATAAGAGATTATGTGACAATAAGAGATGCCTGCACATTCTCATCCCTCTTTATGCAGGTATAACTCCCTGAGAAAGAATGAAAACTGGTGGTGGTGGTTAGAATATTTTTATCTTGTAAACAATGCTTTGTTTATACAGAAATGGCAGTAGTTTCTTTCCAGGCAATTGTTTCATAAGAACTTCCGGTGCCATCAAATCCATGTAGCATTTCAGTTGACCAACATTAGCATGATGCTTAGCTGCTAATAAATTCATAAGATGCTGGAATCCTTAAGCAATTATAGCTCAGTGATCTCATTATTTTTAGGGCTTCATCTTCTCCAGCTAATGCTGGAACCTCTCTGATGGCCCCATTAAAAGGCCTTGCTTTGAGCAAGAGAGTCCTGTTGGTTCTCAGAGTGGATCTATGAACCTCAGAAACTGCTCTTTATTAATGTTGTATGATATTTCTGATTATTTTATGTTCATCTGCCAAGAACAGGTCGAAGATGAACAGATTGGTTGGCAGGGTTTGAAGCATTATTTGGACTTCAAGGCCAATATGGGCAACACAAACACACACAAAATGATTTTTTAAGTTCAAAGGTCTTGTAAGGGCAAGTAGCCCACAAAACCATACTTTAGCTGTGGCAGCATAAACCAGCAGAATGCATATGCAGCGTTCAGCTCACTGCTTGCTGGCATTCACTAATCATCCCATTAGATTTGAAATATCACAGCAGCAATGCCACTGTTACTTATTACACGACTAGAATACATTATTTGTTATGAAAAATGCAGTAAAAAGATGGAAAAGACACAGAGGACTTAATTAAAATGAATTTTGCTCCAACAACAAAGCCTTCTAAACCATAATGAAACCCTGCAAGCTATGAGCTGAATCCCATATGTAAGCTGTCCCTTTGCAAAAATGTACAGACATGGTTAAGAATCATAGCTTCAAATATCTGTGCATTAATACAGCTCTTTAGAATGCCCCACAATACCACACTAGAGTAAATGAATGAAAGTGCACAATGGTGTGGACAATATAAGAACATGAGGATATAAGAGAAGCTCTGCTGGATCAAGCCCCAACCCATCTGGTCCAGCATCCTGTCTCACACAATGGCCCACCAATTGATTCTGGGCATCTCAAGCAGAAGACAAAGGCAAAACCTTCACCTGCTCTTGACTGCCTGTAAATGGCCGTTGGAGGCATCCTGCCTGTCTCTCCAACAAACTGCACACATATGTGTATGTAATCTGAACATGCTATGACTGGTCAGGAAAGAAATATAAGGAATGCATGGCAACTTCTGCATGGTCCATGAAGATTGCTCCAGTGTGTGCTTGGACCATGAGGTCTGTGGGCACCAGCAATAGTTGGAAACAGGCACTCTTGGCCATGGCCTCCATCTGAGCTTCAAGCATCAGCACAGAGTCCAACAGCACCCCCAAATTTTGTACCTGTCCCTTCCAGGGCATTACAACCCCATTGAGGAGAGTGTGTCTCCCAACTGCACAGACCTGAGACCCTGCAACACACAGCACCTGTGTCTTATCTGAATTCAGCTTCAATTTATTGGTCCTCATCCAGCCCATTACTGCCTCCAGACACCTGTCAAGTACTCAACTGCCTCTCCTGATTCAGATGGCACAGAGAGATAGGGCTGGGTATCATTTGTGTATTGATGAAACCTCACTCCAAATCTTCTGATGACCTCTCCCAGTGATCCAGTTTGGTCTAGTGGTTAGGGAGCCAGACTCTTATCTGGGAATACTGGGTTCGATTCCACCCTCCCCCATGGAGCCAGCTGGGTGACCTTGGGCTAGTCACAACTCTCTTCTGAGCTCTCACAGCCCCACCTACCTCACAGGGTGTCTGTTGTGGGGAGAAGAATAGAAAAGCTTTGAATCCCCTTAAATGGGTGAGAAAAGCAGGGTAGAAAAGCCAACTCTTCTTCTTCTTCTTCTTTTTCTTCTTCTTTTTCTTCTTCTTTTTCTTCTTCTTCTTCTTTTTCTTCTTCTTCTTCTTCTTCGAGATATTAAAGATATGGGAGATAAGATCAACTCCCGAGGAACCCTGCAAGTGAGCTCCCAGGGTGTCAAGTCAGAATCTCCCACTACCACTCTCTGCGAACAGACATGAAGATAAGAATAGAACCAATGCAATGCACTGTCTCCAATTCCTAAACCCCATAGCCTTTTCAGAAGGATACCATGGTCAACTGAGTCTGTTTAAGGGCAGTGGAACAACCCCATCTTTCAAGGAGGCATTCGCTACTCCCTGGACCCACCCGGCCATACCTTGCCAGGAAGAGCAATGGTCCAGAGAGCACGTTGTTGGCAAGCAGCTTGTCCACATCCTCAGGCCACAACAATGGAAACTGATCCAAGAAAACTGGACCAGACAGTTCTCTGGACACCTCCTCTGCACTATTCCCAATTGTGACATCTAATCCCAACTACGAAGGCAGGGCAGTAGCACAAAGCCTCAGTGGCATGCAGAAGTTATCAATGAAGGACTCCTTTAACTACCTGCTCAGCATATAGAGGTGGCTTTGAACGTGTATCACCATTTCCTTGCTAGGCCATGCCCACTCAGGGATGGCCATAGATCTGGCAAGACCTCTCTACACCTATGCCATTCAGGGCAGGCTTATCCCTGCTTCCCCTCCACACAGTGACAGTGTGGCCCAGCCAACGCAACCCAGTCAGGATACCTCCTTTCAGCTGGTTTCAGGATAGGCACTTTAGCTCCCTCCTTTCCATTCTGCATATGATGTCAAAGGATACAATTACGTAAAATGGAAAATCCATCTATAAAAGGCAGTCTGAGGGATGTTTGCTAAGTGGAGCGGTAAACTTAAGAGTGCCCCAGCTGGTGGTGTATTGTCTTTAGTCCAATTAGCAGTGCAGGGGGAGGTATAGGATTTTGTTTTTCTGATAATTTTTGCATTTTAAGTTTTGGGCCTTCTTCCTTTTTCTTCTTCAGATTAGTTCCCATTAATTCCCTTTGCTATCACTTGCTGAATCAAGACATTTGCATTCCTCATTATGCTCATCCATTTCCCTTCAATGCTCCCTCCTGCCTTCTATACTGAAACCTAAAGGGAAAAATTACAATTTTGTAAGCTGTGCTAGAAGGACGGTTGAGTGGATCCACACCAAAGTACAACTTTGTCACTTTAATAAACCACTTCTGTGGGAGAAATGTTTCCAGCACTCAAATGTAACCCCTGAGAACTTCAATTATTTTATCTACCAATCATGATGATTACTGACACGCTCCCAGGGGAAAGCTGTTGTTTTAGATTAGCCAAATCAGATCCTGTCCTGTCTTCTTCTAAGATGGTGAATGATTTAACTGCTTCTCCTTGCAAAAATTTGCACAGTTCAAAGATTAATCTGGAAGAACCTGCTCTCTTTGCTGCAAAAAGGCCACTATTAACAAACTGCTTCCTTTGTGAAAGCATTTTTGTCTTGGTGTCTCTTCCACCCCAGAGTAAAAGAAGCTCTAATTGTCCTAATAAAAGTACTTTAGCATCAAAAGGCAGCAACTGTCACAATATAATTTCTTGCCCATCTACACTTTTGTCCAGGGACAGGAATGGCTGCTATTCTCCTAACTCAAGAAAAAGAGAGTTAATTACTACTAGTTAAACAAATGCTCAGAGGACCTGATGGAACAGCTTTCTCTAGACTTCCCCCTCATCTCATCTTAGCCTTCCAAATTCTCAGTGCCATATGCGACTTGGCTTTCAAGTCATTGTGGCAAGGAAGTAATGTGCATTGCAGCACCTGAGCTGCTTCATTAGTCTGATTTACCTCCCAGGTCCATCTTTTCAGCAGCCTGCACCTTTTGCACATGCAAGAAGCAGCCCCTGGATCCCTGCAATTTAGCCGTCTTTTTCTCTTTCTAATCAGAGTGGAAAGTACAGTTTTTGCTTGTACTGTCTTCAAAAACTCACACATACACATTATTAAAGAATATTTAGGGAAGGGGGAAGGAATCTCACATCTTTTTTAAAAGGACCTCATCTTGGGTCAATATCTACCATTCTTAATAAAGCCCAACTCTATTAGACATAACATCTATCTAGTCCCTGCCATGGTTTATCATGACAGAACTGATTTTTTTGTCCCATTTCCTGGTATTGGCAGTCATTTTGGTTGCTTGGACTGGGACATACTCTGTGCCAGTGTGAATGGAACGGTCCAGGGAGCAAGCATGGCCACTCTCTTCCATCCTAGCATGCGGAAGAGAGGAGTCTGAAGGGGCCTAGATTCTGTCTGGTGCTAAATTGGACTGGGTGGAAAGTGGTCCAATAAGTTGCCCCTGCCACTACCATCTCTCTAGACAGTGGATGGGGGTACAAAAGAGCACTCCTATAGTTGTTTTAGATAACCTGAGGCCTTTTTGCACTGCAGCTGGATGGCTGTAGTGCACTAAGGCTGGTACACATTGGGGACAGCTTGACCATTCGCATTGGCTGGTAAGAACATGTCCCTTATCAGCCAAGGTGCAAATGGTCAAGCTGTCCCCAATGTCTGCCAGCCACCCCCGCCCCCAGGATGGCTGGACGTCCCACCCCCGGACTGCCGCCATTGGGTGTTATCAGCCCACTGGCTGGCAGCTCAATGCCAGGGCTGGGACTGGACAGGCCCAGAGGTGTGTAGGAGTCCTGCAGTCTCCCACTGGCCCTTCTCTGCCCTCACCCAGAGGTGCATGTGGCCTCCCAACCCCCCCCCCCAGCCCCACTTACCTGTCTGGACCGCTGGTCTGGTCCAGATGGGTTCTCCTTCTGCTTGCTGTGACCAATCTGCCACAATTTGCACAGGCACGCACCACAGTGTCACCCCCATGCTGACCTGAATGTCTACTGATGCTCTCTCTGTTGGACAGCTCTGGGATGCTCAGGGTTAATGCTGGGTTGGTGTGGAGCATGATTTCACCCTGGCCACAACTAGCACAGCTGTGGGACAGGCCTGCACGCTACTGGCTGGGAGCAGCGTTCCCAGAATGCAAATGGCCTGTCCCAAAGCTGTGCTAATTCTTGACCCAAGGTAGGTTCCAAATCTTAAAGGCAAGCTGTAGGCCTAACAGCTCTTAGAAAGGTGACCTTTTCACCATCTGGGTGTATTGTCAGCTTCTTCACTGAGCTGCTGGCCTGGGGCTAATCACTGGAGGAGTTCCTGGCATGAAAATCACTCTGGAGCCTAAACTCATTTCTCTGCTTTCTCAGCAGCCAGCACCATTTTGCCAGGTTCTCAGAAGTGGCCTGTTCCACTCTTGGTCCAGATCACCAGTGCATGGCCATGCAATTTCCTTTACTTGCTACAGCTTATGTTCTCACAAGGGAACAACCACAGGGTGTGCATTTGAAGCAAGTTTCTGCAAATGGCCCTTCCCCGGGAGTCTACATGCTCCTAGCACAAAGCAGTGGCTCTCACTGCTGCTGCATTATCTAGCCTTAGATCTGGGTTTCAGATTAAAATTCTCTAAGTGGTTACACCAGTTGTCTGTCCTTATAAGGATCATCCCACCCTCCCATTTTGGGGTTAATGCTACTGACTGAAGCCTCTGGATTCTGGGTGATGCTCCAGTTAATAATAGTGTTGGCTTTGGAAGATGCATTAAAATAAAACAAAAATTTTTCCTGAAAGCAAAAAAAAAAGTTTTTGTGGCATCTTACCATAAGCTATTTACAACATAAGAACCTAAGAGAAGCCCTGCTGGATCAGGCCAGAGCCCTCCAATTTGAGCATCCTGTCTCACATAGTGGCCCACTAATTGCTTCTCGGAACAAAACAAAGTTATATTAGTAAAAGCTGGTGATGTTAATGTCATTTTCATTTGTGAGCACCTGGTAGTTTGAAGTCAAGCGTTGCTTGTAGCTGAAGCTATCCGAGTTACCCTTTTGCTAGTCAAGTTGAAGAGATCAACCATCTTGTGAGAAGGATGGAATAGAAAATGTTTTCAAACATCAATTTTGCCTGGCAAATCTGTAATGCAACATGAAGTAGGCCTTGCTGTCAACAGCACGACAACAGAGATGCATAGGGCCTTTCTGTTTACACTTATTTGTATTCCCTTATTGGTTTTTCCTCCATCTAAATGACTGCCCTCTGAATTTTCTCAGTTTTACGTGCACTGCAGTTAAATGACTGTTACCTGATAAATATGGAAAACTTGATGACTTGGAAAAAAAAATCCTTCCATGTCAATTCGGCAGTTCATATTCATGCTGAGATTGTATCTAATTTTGAAAATCTTCACACTTGTGCCCTGCCATCATATGTAATCTTTTATGCATGGCTACCTCCACTGCTGCTGATGCAGTTGCTATGCAACAGATGAACCTGCACCGTAGGGCCCTGACATTAGTAAAAGCAAATTGACCACGGGAGCACTAATCTAGCATGAAAAGCAGTTGGTACCGCACGTTTCCTCGAGAAGGATTACCTAATCAACAAGCAAAACCTCCTTCCAAACGTGAGCAGCATTACCTGGGCTTGGAGTTCCCTCATTCACACCTTCTTGGCTCCATCATATTACCCTAAAGGGGGGAAAGTCTATAAATGTGGCACTTGTGTGCTTGCCCCTTGCAGACCCTCTGTGCTGGCTGGGCATCGTTGTAGATTCCATTCATTTCTCTTGCATTTATTTACTGAGAACAGCTTATTCTTCTTCCTCCCTCCCTCCCTCCATTCCTTTTCTTGGCCACCGAAGATATATATTCACAGATCATACTATTAACATTCTCTCTGGGTTTTTGAAATGGATACATTTTGCACTTTGGAATTCTCTACCACATAATCTTTTTAGCTAAGAAACCCCACATGCTACCAGAATGGCTATACATTTGGCTGACAGGGGGAACTGACCCTATATGGTGGGCTTTAGCCTCATTTCTTATTACTTGGTCCAAATGTCCAGCAGACAGAGCTTCAAAATTAATCTATAAGATCAAGGTGAATACTATTGTCCTTTAATGCTGGTGTTGGCTTCATGTGAGCCAGTTTGGTCTTGTGGTTATAGTGCCGGACTCATATCTCATAGTCACCGAGTTTGATTCTGCACTTTTCCATGAAGCCGGCTGGGTGACCTTGGGCTAGTCACAGCTCTCTTTCTGAGCTGTCACAGCCTCATCTGCCTCTCAGTGTGTCTATTATGGGGAGAATAGAAATCTTTGTCAGCCACTTTGAGTCTCCTTAAATGGGTGAGAAAAGTGGGCTATAAAAGCCAACACTTCTTCTAGACAGGATTCCTTTGGGTTGTGGGCAGTTGACTCATAAAAGCCAACAAGATTGCTTCTAAGCTTGGTAGGACATTGGTGCAGAATGGGGCTAGATGAAATGGTGTTCAGACTTCTTTCTAAACAACTCTTGCTGCTCAGCCCATGGATCACTCCTGGGATAGCAGGTCTGCACCCTCTTCTGGGTGCTGCATAGTGAGAAGGAGTGGGCTGCATGACTGTGGCTGCACAATTGTTCTTAGCCGTTGGATTGCCACAACAATATCCAACTTTGCACCAGATGCCAGTTTGGACTTCACTATGGCAATCCACACTGCACACATTGCTGGCCAGGTATGGGGCTCTTCCAGCATATGCAATGCAAACGATCACCACAACACTTCAACCTTGCCAGCCTGATATGGCATTATTATATCATGCCCATCACACAAGTTGAAAAAGGCCCTAACTCAGTTGGTCATAGATGCGTACCCTAGCAAAGCGGGGTGGGGATTATGAAGCATTATTCATGATAATTTTATTTTCACAGATGCTGCTGTCTTAACAGTGTTGGTGCTTCTGTTCAGTTACTTAACTGAATTTCTGGTGTGATACAGTTCAATTGTTCATTTAAGCCTATAAATAGTAAGGCCATTTTTTATGGAAGTGTTGCTGTCTTTCCCCCCTCTTGACATATTTTCAATGAAAAAGCCTCAGTGGATATTATGTATATTCATTTTTAAATAGCTCACTTTCCCACTTTCTGTCACATAGGGAGAGCATTAACAATGGATACATTCTAAGCTAAACAGTCATCTAAGTGTTGCTTTAAGAACTACTAAGAATCCAGTAAAATGGAAATCCTTAGAAAAAATCTGGATACTCATGCACATACACAAAACTGTAGTGTGCACCTGATTTTTTTAAAACTGCACAAGGTTCTCCCATTTGCATTACAATTACACACAGGAGAAGTGATTATGTTTCCCACCATAACATGATCCTGAGGAAAACCTCCCTTCTCTGTCATACTGGCACAATGCAGGTTAACAAGGAGTATATCAGGGGGAAGATTAACCATCTTCATTCCTATCAGCCTCATCATCTTCATCAAGCCCAGCTGTTTCCACACTTACCTCGCTTGGAGCAGTTTAACTAGTTTGCTCCAGTCTGTTTGGGACCAAATACAGCAAGTACTGTTCACTTCCCAAGGATGAGGATGCCACCCATGTCAATCAACACTGGCAGCAATGTGGAGGTGCCATAACTCTCCTGGTCGGTGCAACTCACCACTCAACCTTCCAGTGATTGGCTCAGGCCCTAATACTCATGTATCATGTCTGAACAGAACAGTCTTCAAGGGTACTTTGCCCACCTCTGTGTCAGGGTTTCAAAAATGATTTTTGAAACTTACATAACCTTTCAAGAAAGGGCTGTGGTATTTTGATTGTAATGGATCATGTGCAGAACCACTCATTCCCTTACCAGAATAGACAATATTAGTAGAACAAGGGTCTCTCTGCACTTATCTCCATTAGGATCCCTGGTGATCCTCTTCGGGGCTTCCTTTCTGCACACTAGTGCAGATCAGAGAAATTGTGCCCACCATTGGTATGCTTTTTCTGCAGAGCACAGAGTGTAATCCAGATCAGGAAGCCCCTGATCTTGATTATTGGTAATCGTTGACTGGCCACCCTGGGCCAGTCTGGATCATGGAGGCTTGCAGAAGACACACCTTAGTTTTTCAGACTACCAAGGGACCAATTTTGGCAGTGCACCAACATGCATGTTTGAAATGGGTTTCTGTGTTGTCCAGGACTTTGGACAGCTCAGTCCAGGCAGTCATGGGGAGCAGGGTTTTGTAGCTAATTCTAATCAGAATGAAAGGAATTTATTCCTAACAAAATATACATAGGGTCTACTTTCACAGAGGTTAGCCTGACTTTCAAACTTTTTATTTTTCTGCTGCAAGAAGTGAATGTCTTTCAGAAACAGATGAAATCTAGTGGTGTTTTTAGACCTTATGACCATTTAAAGAGCTTCAAATAGAATGTCATTGCAGTGTTGACCCCAGAGAATGAGAGATACCAAAAAGGTAAGGAAATAGCTTTTATATGCCTAACATCTGCTGGTGAGAGAGTTCAAGCTTTTTACCCCAGTGAACTCTGCATGAAGAATAGCACTTAAAAGCTTGCACATTCTCTCACTAACAGATGCCAGCCCAATAAAGGGTATCATTTTACCCCCTTGTGTCTTTCAGTTCCTTTAATTATTTCATAATGAGATATCACTAGAGCTCCAAAACAGAAGACCTAGCTGCCTAAGCTGGAAGGTTTTGCTATGTTGGTTCTGGAAAATGCAAGAGTCAAAACTGATTTTTAAAAAACCCTTCAAATGAAATCATAGTATTGTGAATCCTGAGGAATGAACATAGTTTTCCATATTGTATTTGTTTGTTCATATTTCTATTCTGTTCTATTACCTCTTAGCATTCACAAGGTTAAAACATATTAAAACATAATAGATACCCACTAGTCCACTGGTAGACCTGTTTAAACTGATCCTGTAGGGATTCTGATCAAGTACTCCTGATTTGAAACACAATCCATCTTTTGTAAATGGAATGTACCAGTGGGTGAGGGCATCACAGATCCACACTGATGTGTGGAACAATGAGACTCAAACCTTTTTAATCTGCTCCATTTCTATTTTTGCTGCTCCATTGTAAATAAGCATTCTTTCCTTTTCCAAGTCAGTCTGATTTGTCCAAAAATCATCCCTTTGATCCTTCTACAAGCAAAACTAAAAATATCAACATACCAAGGTGTCTGGAAAGAGACAGGGGTAAATGTAGCCATTACTTTGGCGTCTTGTTCTCCCTTTGTTTAAGCAAAAACCAAAACACTTTCTCCACTTCTTTGAGCATTCCTGAATTTTGTTTAGTCATTGTTCAGGGTGCTTGCAGAGTATAGACTCCCAACAGGTCTGGGATGGGGTCTGCCATGGTTTGCATTAGCATGCAGATGACATTCCCCTATTCCAAGATATAATTCAGAATAAGCCCCAGTGCAGAAAGGGCCTTAAACCTTGAGCATGCCTTGAGCTACATTTTGTGCTATAAAAAGGGGGCCCAACTCTCCTAAGCCAGCAAAACCATGCCAGGGGGCATCTGTCCTTAAGGTTGGGAAAAGCAACTCTCAGAGCAGAGTAGCTGGCACTCTTGTCAACGGTTTTCAGTACATTGGAGAGCTCTTCCAACGTGGAAACAGTGAAACAAGGCTTCCATCTCACGGCTGCATTCCAGGGTCTCATGCTGCAGGTGGTGATATATGTGAGTCACACCATTTACTCTAGCATTTGCCCTTGTAGTGGGCCTTGTGGATGCAACCTAAGGTTGTAGCCATAGAACTTTGGTGGGCCTCAAAGATCTTTGAAGCGTAGAAACGTCTGGAAGGCAGGCATCCAAAGAATTTGAGGGGACAAGAATTTTCTGCCTTAGAATATTCTCTATCCCTTCAGTGTACCTTACTTTCATTAAACAGGTTTCTCATTGTCTTGCAGAATTACTGTTTTGTGAAACTCATCCAATGAGCTGTCTCTCAAATCCTGCTGCAGTTTACATCTTAGTTTCTGCCAAAGCAGGGCAGAGAGGGTGACTGACTATTCAGCATGGTATGTTTAGGGATTTAGCAGTGTGACTCCCATTAACCTTAATAGGGAATCCCACAGCTTAATCCCCACCCTGAATATTTAACTTACGCCGTGTCTGTCTTTTGCAGTCGGTATAAATTGTCTTGATAAGTGAAGTAAATAACAACAAACAGTCTCTGACTTCAATATGGTATTTAAATGCATGCATTTTCAAGCTGGCAATTTGTATATATTACACTCCTAGCCATCTACTGCATGCTTTCCAGAACTGTAAACTTCAGCAATCCAGCAGTCCCTAGGGATTTTAGAATATGCATAGATTGCATAGTCAGCCCAGTGTCGTGGCTGGGGTTTTGGTCTATCGTTAATTTGATTTAGGAATTAACAATGTATCATTGAAGAATGCAACTAGTTCCAAGTAGCATTGATTTTTGCAGTTACAGAATAACAATTTAATTTATTGTGATATCTTCAAAATATTGCTAGTTTATTTAGTATTGCAACTTATTGCACCAGTGGCTACTTCTGTTCCATTGACACTTGAGATAGCCATCTCTAAGGCTCTTTTTCAGGCAGCAGCACACAATATAAAAAGGATTGTGTGATTGTCTCTTAGCTAGATACATGCCAAACCAGTTCAAACACTACCTGGTTTAATATGAATGGGCTGTCTGGTAGATCTGAATTTGAATCAGACACCCCAGTTTGGATCAAAGCAGTTCACATTCACTGTTATTTTGCCCTCTAAAATGCCTTTCTAAAGGGAAATTGGTTTTTTTCTTAAAACAGGTTTGATGCTTGAAAAGGTTTGAATTTGAATGGAACCCCTTCAGGCCCACCAGACATGGAGAACAAACCTTGGCATACAAACTTCCAGGAGCTAGATAAGTGTCTACGCCTTTCTTTTGTTATTTTCCCCATGTTTTTGTCAGATGTAAGGGTAAATGAGGCCATCATAGGAAACCTGGCCTTGGTACTGCTGGACTTCTCATGATAGGGTTACAGCATGATTTTGTCAAGTTGCAAATAATATCACATTGGGAAGACTATGGAAAAATCTGATAATCTGGCAGTTCCAATGCCAGGAGGAAAACAGGGTTCACTTTCCACCTGGAAGCAGCCTATAATCACAACTTCATTTTTCTCAACCACAGTAATGCCAGGTGTGTTATGATTCTAGGGTGTAACACTTAACTTGCTGCCATAAGTTTTCAAGTTTTTAATCCAATGAAACTAATTTGGCTTCAGCTTAGTAAAATAATTGTGCACTGTACTGAATTGCTGGTGTGGCCCAGGTGTTCATGGCCTTAATTGTATTTGCTCCATTAAAATTAATTTCAAGAATTTATATAATTCATTTCACATATTTAACAAATTCTCCTTCTACACTTGTTTATAATGAATATCTTCACATTGTAAAATTCCCAAAGATTTATAATTGTCTTCTTCATAAAAACACATAATTAAATGTCTGTGATCCAGGGCTACTGGGGGGAAGGGGGTGTGGATATTGGTGTTTTTCAGCTGCCAAAATACACCTCCTTCCGGCCCTGAGGCTTAGGAATATTTATTCCTGGCTTTCAGAGGTATGGCGATGTGTCTGGAAAACATACCCCCACCATGGTCCTGAGCATTATTCCACTGATCTAGATTACTTGGAGGCTGCAAAGCTCACACGAGCTTCTTAGCACCACCTCCATGTCTCCAAAGGTTCAGAACGACAGTTTCAAACCTCAGAACCTGTGATGGTTCCTTTTGGCAGTGTGCTATGGCACACAGCTGAAAATCACTCCCTAGTAGTTCCAAATCAAAGAGGCATACCATCTGCATCTCTCCCATGGTCCGTAAGAAGACTCTTAGTCCACTTGTAGGCCCGATTAAACAGGTCTACAATAGATATGGATTAAAGGTCTCTTAACTAGGATCCAGATCCATCTGGTGCAAATTGAGCCAAACTAACAGTGTGTAGAGCCTCCTTGATCCACATTTATGCGCAGAAGTGAAGGTCCAGAATCTGGACTAGGGGCTCCTAGAGCTGAATCAAAAGGTAGGTGAAGAAAGTGCCAAAGTGTCCTTGAATACACATTGCTGATTTTTTTGGGGAAGCCACAAATTCTGGTTTAGGTCTGGGAAACTCTTCCTGTCCTGTACAGCTGGCAGAATGTCAGCTTTTTGTATTACAGGGCATAATAGTTTTCCAAGCTATCAGCTTTCTGGAGGATAATTTCTTCTGTAGGTTACACTTTTTAATTAGATTGTGAGTAGAGAGCTGGAGAGAGGTCATAGGTTGCTTTTTGTCATTTTTTAAATGTCTAGCGCTGCACCTATTATTGAGAGAGTTTCAGAATATATTGTATTTGAGACTTTCTCTGAATTTGTACTTTCTGGAGGGGAAATACCATTTGGTAATAGTGTAGCTATTCCATGCAGGCATTAGGGAAGGGACCTTTTAATCCGGGACTAATATCAGCACAGGTTGAATTTTGGAAGAATTGTTTTAGGGCCTGCTACTTGTTTATTTGCGAGCAATCCTGATAATGTGGAAGTAATATTATTTATTTATTTATTTGTTTGTATTTATTTATTTGTTTGTATTTCTATCCCGCCCTATACCCGAAGGTCTCAGGGCGGGTTACAATATTATATTAATCTTAGACAGGTATTGCTACCAATCTATTCCTATAATCCAGTAGAAATAACTTAGAGCCACTTTAGTCATCTGACCATTTCCCCACCAGTGGCTTTATGAGAATGATCTACTTTAAAGCCTTTGAGTATACAGTTCAGTGTGCTAAAGTAGCCTAGATTTGATGCTTGCAATTGGCAAAATATAATAACATGTTACACTTATATTGGCAAGCTTAAGAAAATATTGAACATTTAGACAATTACTGTTTACCAAGTACAAACTAAGATTTAAATTACCTAAATGTTAAAAAATTTTAATGTCTTAAGTCCATGTCTCCTGTAAAAATAATGCTGAAATGTTGTTAGTTGGATTACTGTCATGTAATTAACATATCTCCAATTAGAGTCCAAAATTCAGATAAACCTAATTGTAATCAAGTCCCATTGAAACCAATGGAATACATTTGTCATGAGTAACTTAAGTCTTTCAATTTTAATGTTGCTTAATCTCACTTATCTTCAAAGGGATCAAGGTCAAATCAGGGCAGAGGGAAACATCTAAGATGTTGTATTTATACCAATACACACTTTTCTATAGCTTCTCATGTCTGAAAATGCCCAACAATAGATGCACAGTGTATTCTTTAGGGTCCCAATTAAGATACTGAACTGCTGTTCTCTGTATGATAACAACCTGAAGTGCTGACAACACGCTACCTGTCAACAGGCAAATGAAGGCCAGCCATCTGCTCTACTATAAATTGTCTCCATTATTCTCAACTTGAAAATCTCTTTTAAAGACTCCCTAATTATCTAGTAACCTAAGCCAAATGATGCAATATTATTTTAACTAGACTTGTCATGGCAAGCAGACAAAAACAAACAAACATTAAAAGATTTGAGGAAAGAAAAATTATCGGAAACAAAAACACAACTGTCTGATGAACATGCCTGAAGGATGGAACTGCTTAGAAAAATGAATGTATACTTTTGAGAACTGGAAATAGGAGTAGCAGATCAATTTCAATTATAATCCCGATTTTTATCATTTATTTATTGCTTTTATTTCTCAGCCTATACCAAATAGTCCCACAACAGTTTACATGATTTAAAGACAATATAAGGCTAAAGACCAAGGTAAAAAGATGTCTCACTCCAGAACCTGGAGCTCCCACGGAGAAAGCTTCACATCTACAACTGAAGGTAGTGACACTACTGCACAACTGGGTAAAATGTATGGAGTAAAGTGCTCCTATTTAGGCATTCTAAATTCTATTCATTCTAAACCTTGAACTGGACTCGGTGATGAACTGGTAGCAGTTTCTTTAAGACTGATACAATAGACAATGATCAGCAGTGCCTATCAGCAGGCATTAGTTACAGCTTCCAGACTGTCTTCAAGGGTAGATCCATGTTAAGCACATGGCAATAGTCCAGTCTGAAGGTTACTAAAGCATAGATTACTGTGATCAAGAGATCTCTTTTCTGAAAGAGCTATACCAGGTGAACCAGTTCACACTGAAATCACTCCTACCCACTGCCAGGAACATTCCCCAACTGCAAAGATGTTTCTCCAAGGGGTGACTAACCTTTTCAGAAATAGGCCATCTTCCTTCTTGCTGGACCTGAGAACCCATGATGTGAGCATTATCATCTCCAGGGTGCAGTCATACACCCTGACTTCCTCGCTGATTCATATGGAATGCAGAGCTAAGGGAAGGTGCTGCCAGCATGCTCAGGCAGCTCATTCTAAATTTCCTGATGCCAGTTCCCAGTAGCCTCTTTTGATATTTAAACCCTGATCAGGAGTCTTGGGGTATGTTAGTATCTCACCTTAAATGAACTTCTGATGATCAACTTTTGGCCTATAATCCCACATATCATTGAAGGGCATCCTCAGTGTACACCACAGACTCAACCTTGAAAATTGATTTCATTATCAGAAGAGATTTGACCTCCAGGAAACAAAACAAGTAGAATTCAAAACTACCTCGTGTTCATTTCCAGGGGAACCTCTCCTATATTTCCAAGTCAAATGTCTTATGCTACGTTTCCTTCATCTGCCACCTTGTCAGCAAACTGAGTCCAAACATCAACTATGTTCTGAGTTTCATTGACAATTGAAGGCATACAAAATGGGTAAAATATTAACTTGTTTCAAAGAGACTGACTCCAAAACAACATGAAATAGCAAAGTCAGTTTCTTTAAGACTTATGTACCATTTAATCCTAATATCATTCACCTCTAGTTAACTTTCTATTTGAGGTAAAACAAATAGGGTGTAAATCTATCCCACAATAGTGCACAACAGCATCACAGAGCACAACAGTACTTGATGACTTCAATTCGTGTTAAATTTTCAGGAAGCCAGATGAAAGTTAAAAAGCATAGGCAATAATATCAACTCCTGAGGACCCCTATGTCTTCATTCCCAGGAGTAGAAACAACAATTTCTCTCTCTACCAGCCTTGGAGATAGGAGCAGAGTCTCATCAACACAGTGCGTGAAACTCCAAGTCCTTGTAGTCTTTCCAGAAAAAATATATGATGGTGAACGATATCAAAAGCTGATGGACAGTTGCCTGAGGATACAAGAGTGGTGCATGATAGGCTTGATAGTGGGTTCTCACCTGTGTTCAGTCAGACTTGCAATGGGATTTAATGTTCCAGCTGTCAATCTTCTTGCTACATTGCTCATAGCTCCATGGAATGCCAGAGTGCTTTATGCTACAGTGACACTGAGACACTTAGGAACAATATTGCCACTAGCAGTCATCTCAGCATAGATGCTAAAATCCCCCAGTACTAGTTAAAAGAAGCTTCCATTACCACACCTGAAATGACCTCAGCCAGCTAGATGGAAAAGCTACTAGGCAGCAGAGCAAGCAGTTTGCTAGCAACATCCAAGTCTATTTAGGAACAGTTCCTCAATCTCACAGACTGGGGCCACATACCCATAGAGGCTAAAATCTGGAATGGATTTGAATTTGGCATTGAGGGTTTCCATTAAATTCCCCAGTAGTCCAAATCAATTCTGGATTTTAGCTCCCTGTTCCCATGTGAGTTCTTGTTCCCCGGATTTTCTGGGGGAAATGCGGGGAAAGAAAACCCCTGTTTCCTGGCTGACTCGCATTAAAGCCCCATACCAAACACCTCCAGCTGAAGGTGGCCTCTCAGTCCCAGTATTAGGTATGGGTGATTATTTTTACAATTTATGTTCTTGTTCCTTTTATGTCCTATTATGTACAAGTCACCTGATGGTGTTTTAAATATTCTTTCTTTGACTAATAAAGAAGAAGGTTGGTTAACTAACCCTGTGGTATCATGTGTACTGTATATTTTTCTATGAATGTATAGAATTTGCTCAGAAGTCCAACTCTGTGCCCGTTCAATTAACACACCACGAAGCCCAGAGGAAATGCAGTCATTCCTAAAAATGATGTATAACCCTCGGTCCCTGAAGCCCAACAGCAGCACCTCCTCCATGAGCGTCAGCCATGTTTACGTGGAGTTGCCCTTCTCGCCGTCACCCTTCTCGTCCTGCCGCCCTTCTTCCTCCATGCTGCTGCCACCGCTGCCCCCAACTGCCCCTTCTTTGTCAGCCATGCCAGTGTTGCGAGAGGCCTCAGTGCAGTGCTGCACCAGGCCTGAGTTTTGTTGTGTAAACGAAGTCATGGTGAGCAGCAGCGGCTACTGCTGCTGCTGTGAGAAGAGGAGAGAGCCAAGGGGTCCAAAAAACTGCTGCACCACACCATTGGTGCACCGCAGCCAGATGCATGTTTGGTGCTGTTCCCGGCCTCCAGCTAAACCCACAGCAGAACCCGGATTATTCTGGAACAGAGTAATTCAGCTTCGCGGTAGGTGGGAACGCGCCCTAGTTGTCTATCTAGCAAATGAAATGGTACACCTATAGCCTTAACAGCCCTCCTCTTCACCTTACTGGTTTGGGTCAGAGCTGCTGCACTGATTACGCTACGGGACCAAGCTGGGTCAGTGAATTTTAGTTGTTGAAATCAAGGCCAAGTTAGCATTTCCAATATCTTCTCTCAAATCACTGTCTTGGAAGCATTCTATAAAGTAATTTAAATGGTAGAGTGAATAAAACTCACACATTTCTCTAAGCACATCCAGAAATTAATCAATTTTTACCTATCAGACTGGAGGGAAAACAGTGTTCACGGAAATGATATATTTTAGAGTTTTGACGCTGAAATAATTTTGCTTCAAGAAGACCATTTATGGAGCTAGCAAGAACACATAAATAGTGGCAATATTCATCTTTCAACCACACTTTTAAATAGTGCCAGTGTTATCCGTGAATGGAAGTTAGTATAAAAAAATAGAATTCAGAAAATTATTAGCATCAATCTGCTCCAACTATGAGAATTTCTGTGTGTATCTTATATATTTATTTCAGTTGCTTAAAATATTTATTCATTGGTTATCTTTTTTTTAGGAATGGCTTTATTTTTTTAAAGGCAGAGCATTACAAAAAATAAAAGGATAGATGGCAAAACGGTACAAAAATAAATATGCTAGAAATAAAAAAAATTGTTTTGAAAGTAAGATCTAAATACGGAATTATTAATACATGGCTACGCCAGTGTCTACATTTTATTAAAACACTGGTCTGATGATATCTTCAGCACGTAATTGTTTGCCCATAGCATGGGCATGAATGGAATCACACACCCCACTAATAGTCAAAGAGCAATTCTGCATAGGCCAGCAAAAGTAGACCTCAACAGTGTGCAAAAAGGAGCGCTCCTAGAATGCTTGTTGGTCTAGTACTGTCCAAGGTACTTGCCCAAATGATCCATTTGCCCTAGCCTTGTCACAACATAATATATAAACATAAAAGTAGCTCTACTGGATCAGGCCACAGCCCTTCTAGTCTAGTATCCTATGTCACACATTGGCTTACCAATTGCTTCTGGGCGTTCTCAAGCAGAAAACAAAGGCAAACCCTTTAACTGCCTCTGATTCCCTGCAAATGTTCTTTAGAGGCATCACAGAGGCAATACCTGTGCATCCATACTAGCAGCCATTGAAACGCCTGACCTCCATGAATTTATTTAATAATAATAATAATAATAATAATAATAATAATAATAATAATAATAATAATAATAATAATAATAATAATAATAATAATAATAATATTTATTTGTATACCGCCCTATGGCAAACCAATCCGGGCGGTTAACAACAGTAAAATGTAAAATATAACAATTAAAAACACCTTATCCCTCCCCCCCTTAAGACAGTATTAAACAATATAACATATTAAAACACAATATCAATGCGTAAAACAATAATTTAAAAACTAAAAACCCTGATGTCCCTCTATTGATCCTCAACCATCACTAAGATGGGGCCACGGGAGGAATCAGGGAATCTGGGCCGGGATGGTTAATCTGGAAAGGCCTGCCGGAAGAGATCCGTCTTGACCGCCTTTTTAAAGCTGTCTAATGATGTTATCTGACGGATCTCATCCGGCAGGTCGTTCCAGAGTTTGGGGGCGACAGCAGAGAACGCCCTCTGGGAGGTCACCGCAAGCCTAGATTTTAGAGGCTGCAGTAAGTTCCTCCCAGAGGATCGGAGAGTGCGGGGAGGATTGTACGGGAGGAGGCGGTCCCTGAGATAGCTTAATCATCCAGGCTGTCTGATGACCCTCTTTTTGAAAAAAAAAATACTTCAGTCCTAACTCTTTGGCAATCAGCTTCATAGGATACTCACTGGATAAGATCAAGAATGAATCAGACTGCAGCAAAAATTAATCTGTATATTTTTGGTTTCTTGTATTTTGGTTAGAAAACTAAAATATCCTAAAGCACACATATATAAAAATATGTGAAGCAAAATTTCATAGTGATATACATGACCAAAAAATAGATTGTGCTATTGTACTATTAATAGTTTCTTTTGTTCTGGTTGTACCATTTAGCTCTGTGCCATTTCTTGTTATCCCTGTTGTTTGTATTAAAGGCAAAATGGATGAAGGACCTTTTTATGGGTATTTCTTGGACAGCACATGGATTTTGAGAAACTGCAGAATTTGCATGGGTCTTCTTAACAGAAGACATTTTTCTATCAAAGATAAGGGAAGATGTATGGCAAAGGAGGAACTGCATTCGCCTATTCCCAGGCAAAGCTTTATTCCAAGTAGTAGTGGGGGGGGGGAACCCCACACTATGTACTTACATGGACAACTAGAAACAGCAGGGATCTGAGATATACGAATAAAAGATGCTATTTATAAAGAGCTCAGACATTTCTCTCAACAAATGTAAGGAAAGTGCACAGCTAGAGAGCAAAGGAGACAGTAAAGAGAAGAGATATTGTACAATGTTTCGATTGAGATGGAGCTGTGAGGCTCCCGAGGGAGGGAGCATCAAGTAAAGGGGGGGGTTACTGAACACACATGTGCTATTAAAAAGACAGAGGTCAGTAGAACAGGAAATCCTAAAGAGAGTAAGGACAGTAGATTAAGGAACGAGTAGAAAGTGCCATAAATCAATTGAAAGTGTGAAGCATCATGGGAATGTGGCTGGGAGAAACTCTCCAAATATTTTGCTGATCCAGAGGGGAAATTAAAAAATAAGTTGCTTCAGGGGAAGAGTCACTGGTGGAGCACTAGCAATATTGGGACAATGGCTGGCAGCAGTGCTTCACCGCCATTATGCTGTCTTTTGTAATCACACAGCCACAGGGCCAGCCATTCAAGGGGACTGTAACTCAGAACAGGAGTCAAATGCCTGCTGGGAGTTGAATCAACCTGTTGGAGAAGTCCAAGAATGGGAAAATATACTCCCTGTCAGCTCCCTGTCTGTCTGGATCTCAGGACAGGATCTAGGCTGCATCCAGACCCGTTTATACTGCATGTTGGAATACACAGTCCCGATCAAACTGTCACACACAACACTCAATCAATCTTTGTGGCATCGCATTATATGATTGGGACTATGCACTTACCTTGATGCTGGTTCAATGACACTCACTGCGCAGTATAAAGAAAACTGGAGCTTCAAGCCAATGCAGGCAGGAGGGTGAGAAAAGCTGACAAGATGCCAACTAAGCAGGAAGGGCAGCTCAAAACTTCATTTGCTGCCTCAACCCGCGTGATGGCACACATCTCAGTTCTCACAGCTCTGATAGGGGAAGCTACGGAGCTGCCTTTCCATTTGGGATGCCTGGTCGTTGCTGCGCAGTAAGTATACTGTGCTTTTAAACCTAACTGCAGATTTACTCCACTAGTCTGGAGGGAACCCTGGAGTCTGGGAGCAGGGAATATTTGTCCATCTTGCCTGGGGGATGTTTGGATACAACCAATCAGCTGCAAGGGCTCTAATGACACAATGGGCCAACAGGTTCTTCCAGTTACATGTAGATTTGAAAAATGAGGGATCTGCATACCATTTGAGAATTTAGGCCCTTGGCCTCATTTTGGGTTATATCCCAGAATAGGAGACTACTGGCAGCGCTTCCACAGTCTGCATCATCATGCAGACAGTAGGCCCCTATTCTTGATCTGGATTACCAGGTAAGTGCAGGAACGGCCTTGATTAATTAGCAGTGGCATAGCAGGTAAGAAGCAAAAAGCATTTTAAAAAACATGATTCAATGGATTATTTTGTGGGGATATACTAGGGCTAGCATTTGTTTCCAAGCAGGGATGTTCCTGCACATTTTTATTTTCTAACTCATTTGCATCATTTGCAAAAGTGGCCCTGTACATTTCTACTCCCATGCAAAAGTGGACATGTGCAAGTTTGCTTATGGGCAAAAACGTTCCTGCACCTGTTTATTTTTAATTCCATCTGATTGCATTTTTCTTCTGCCCTTGACCTCATACAGTAGTTATAGTTAGGTTTATCCCTCTCCTTCCTTTTCCCATTTTCTAATTCTATACAAAAAAGTAAAAGCGTGCCAATTTATTTCCAGGCAGGAATGTTTCTGTATTTGTTTACTTTTAGACCCACTGGGGTCTACTGGCATGTTAGGGTAATGTGCCCTCAAAGTTCACAAAGGGGCTTTATTTACATATGTTCCTGATGGTCTCCACCTGCTCCTCCACCTTATCCAGAAGAGCAAATCTGCCCTCAGAACAAGATGTTCAGTCCAATAAACATACATGCATGATTCCAATGTGCTGCTTTAGCTCTTGAGCATTTGAGGGTCTGTGTAGTCACCTAGTTCACCTAAAGGTAGACCTCTGCCTCTAGTGTAAAACAATCATTTTTCTTTCTGAAAAATATTGAATTTTGTGATGTATTTTAAAAGAAAAA
>MTQE01001134.1:51809512-51873843 GCA_014337955.1 Aspidoscelis marmoratus | reverse complement strand
CCCCCCCCCAATGACGTCCGCAGAATACGGACAGCCTTTGGGTAGATTGCGATTGGAGGAGGGGCACCCTGAATCCGGATTCTCTTCCCTTAACACGGTACTGCCCACACAGTTAAAAAGGAAACACATATCGACGCACGATCCAGAGTGAGACCTGTTGAAATCAGGATTTATTTCAAAATGGTTTAACGTCGTTTAACACGGAAATACCGTGTTAAGCCGAACTGCCGTCTGGCCGAGGAGAACTCAAAACATTTTGAATTCACGATAACGATCCCGTGGGGATGTGGCCTCAGAGTGAGGGAACACATCAGCAAAGTGGCCAGTAATTTTCTTTCCACATTATCTATTCCTAAGGTGAATTTTCTGAGTTATGTAACACTGAAAGAAAACAGTTCATCACTTTGCTGATGTATTCTCTCTCTCTGGAAGTAGACTGAAGCTGGATTAAACCTTAAGTGTGCACGCAGACTAAGATATAGCTAACAGTCTTTACACAATAAGCCATTGAAACTTGTATCACACAACTGCAAAAAGGCTACACCATAACCAATAGCTGAAGATCTATAAAAAAAAATCGGCAAGTGACTAGGAGCAGAATAGACATAAGAATAATAAAACCAACTAATTGTCCAGACACACCTAGGACAAAAGTATATCTGCTGGTAAATTAACCAATGTGTAAAATGACAATGGCAAAAATGCATGGCAAATTGTGGTAATGCTTCTCTCACTACACTGGGGTGAGAGTAGGCACGTCCTGAACTGAAATGGAAGGATGGTCACTCAATCAGCTCAAAGCAGATGTTTCTAGGGGGCTGAACATGAGCTGGAATGGGAGGAGAAACCACAACAGATTCAATTAGAACTTATAGCTGCCATGTGGTTTGCCAGCTGGAGGTTGGATTTTTAGGCTCCTTTCTGTATGATGGAATCCAAAAGCAAACGTGAGCAATGCCAGCTTTTCCAGAAGACTTGGCTCATTAAGGGTGCCTGTGGTAGGTCCCACAAACTACTATAATGCATATGTTGTATAAAGATGACTTTGGTGTGAATATTGAGAGGCTGCTACTTTTGGTACTTCTTTCTACAGACTTCTGTGTCTGGTTTTTTTTAAAAAAAAATCCTCGTCACTGAGTTGATATACTGGTGGAAAATACTGGATATCAGGCAAATTGTTATTTATAAAAACCTTATTTGGGAGGGACAGGTATTTCATCATAAGGATATTTCATCACAAGATCTTGCTAACGTGGGAAGTTTAGTAAAGGAAAGATAACAGCAGGACGCTGGCGGGGAAAGTTGGTAGATATTATGGCTAATGAGTTCTGTCTTTCAGAGATAATGGAACCATTCACATGATATATATGCATGGATATGAAGGAGTTGCTGTACATTCCACAGAATGTTTTAATAGAGCTGTACACATATACAGCAATGTGCAAGCCAGTTTTCTTTACCTGGTCACCATTCTTGGTGTGCCACAGCATCTTCAGGGTGTCTTTTCTAGATACCTATATTTCCCTGCATGCATGTACAGTGCAGTCTATATAGTCATATCTTTAGATAAATTGTTATGAACGAGGTTAAAGCTTTCTGAGCCACAGCTGAAATGTCTTCTGAGCCAGGGCTGTACAAACGCTTGCCAAATTGACAGCTATAGCTGGATCAAAGGACAAGGAAGAAGAACAGCTTATTAACAGCATCCCCAAACAGAAATGAATATCAATTTGGAAAGGTTTTATTGGAACAAAGCCCTGGCCAACTATGGGGAAATGTTAAGTCCTCCCAGGAAGTATTAAGCTGCATTTGCAAAATACCTGGGAATTAGACAATTTTCCAGTGAGAGATCAGCATCAAAGCAATTTACTAAACAAATTCTCCTTTAGTTATGTGTGTATGTGTGTATACGCATTCATTAATTTTAATTTTTTAAATTAAGAACAGGGCTGCAAACTACAAATGCAGTTAAAATATAAGACACAGTTTCTTAATATTCCAAATGATGTTTAGCCAGAACAGCTTCAAAATAATTTCTAATGTCTTATCTCTCTGAAAGCACATTTTTTATTAAAATGCAAAGTTTATTATTTATGATTATCTTAGTGAGAATGTTGGTTTGTTCTTATGTAGAGGAGCTAAAACTTTTATATTCTCCTGTGTCTTATATTTGTCTAGCTGCCTTGTTTGCTTATTGGGGGCTCTTTAATGTATTAGCCTAGCCTAGCTATTTTTTTCTTTCTTATATAAATAACTGTGAATAAATTGTTGTTATATGTAAAAAATACATTTCTGTCCTTGGAGTGTGATAAGATGCCTGGAACGAACTGATACCCTGGTCCACTTTATTGGATCCAGTTCTGAAGACTTGACTTCATTATCCATTGTGCTTTTAAAACTGGATTCAGTAAATTGCTACTGCACTGACACTGGAAGTTAGCCTTGAATGCTATGGACCCTGTGGCCTCCATCATGCCCCAGGTATGAAATCCATCCCCAGAGGTGACCGTTGCTTAAATCAATCAATCAATCAATCAATCAATCAATCAATCAATCAATCAATCAATCAATCAGTCAGTCAGTCAGTCAGTCAGTCAGTCGGTCGGTCAGTCAGTCGGTCAGTCAGTCAGTCAGTCAGTCAGTCAGTCAGTCAGTCAGTCAGTCAACCGATCAATCAATCGATCAATCAATCAATCATCCATCCTCAACAAACAACTCCAAGGGTGGATTTCACCCTCATGAACACCACTCCCTCTGTGCAAACAGATAGCAGCAGCATGATTTAGCAGCACCACAGAGAAAATGACGCCCATGATAATTTCCTCCCAGGTGCTAAACTGGGTCAGAAGTTCTGACACTCCAGAAGCTTCATTCCACAGCTTTGAAGACTCTAGGGATAGGAAGCACTGCCCATGTAAACAGCAGTTGGAACCTGGAACCCCACCCTGCAATGACAGCTTTTCCATGGTGGTGTGACTGGTGCCCAAGTTAGCATATCCTGAAAAGTGCTAAATAACTTTGTCTTTTTAAAACAGAAATCAACACTTTTTTTAAAAAAAATCTAATTTTAAAAATAAATCGCAGACAAAAGAAGATAATCCAATACACTGTCAAAATCAGATACAGTATCTGATTAAACTCATTAAAAATTAGAAACTGCTTATATGTTTTTGCTGCATACTGTAGATAAATTTAAACAAGACAGAGTAAGGGTCATCTTTAAATTACATTTGCAGTTCCTTGTAGAAGCTTTTCCATGAGAACAACATTTCAGCATATTTGCCATCCTATAGTGAGGTAATATTCAAATCCAACAGCAACTAGCCGCAGTAGTAGGGCTGAATAGCAATTCATCATTTAGCTTTCATGTCTTTGAAGGGCAGTGAATAGGCTTTGGTTTTTAACAGAAGAACTCACATCTACACCAGATCAAAGCCTCATTTGCTATACTTCAAAGACATCAAAGACAAATGTTCAGTTCTGGTATTGCACCCTTCCCACCAGTGACTGTTGTTCAAATACTTATCGTTCCTTCTCAACTTTGCCACTAACTGTTGAGTGACAATTAATGAAAAGATGAGGGGGTGCAAAATACCATTCTGAATGTTTCAGAAAACATAATAGTCACTCCTCTCTTACATGAGGGTTGAGTAAGCAAGAGTAAGGTGAACACATCCATCTACTCACCTTGTTCTTGTCTCCTCCCCATTGCCATCATCAGCCAACTGCATAGCAGAGTTCAACCCTGAGTTGAAACAGGAAGAAGAAAGGAAAACTGGATTCAAGCTTTGAACATCTGCATGGGGTGGGACATTTCCAATTTTTTCTCTTAGGACGAGTTGTTTGTGGCAATACGTACACAGTAACGTTTGTTTTCTGTTGGATTGTTCTTCATGCCAACCAAAAACTGTAACCAGATGCAGATACTGGAGCTTAAGCATCAACCAACTTTGTCGCTTCTCATTCCTACCACACTGCTCTGTTTAGCTTCCAACGTGATAAAGAGTTCTGGAAAGCCTGCACAAGGTCTCTCTGCCCTAGCAGTCTGAGATAAGATCTCATCTACGAATTCACACCTGTGTTGACTGTCATGGCTTCCCCTACCATTAGCAGGACAAGGCAGACACTTCAGTTAAATGAAGTTAAGGCCAGTGAAATGATCTGTTATTTTAAAATAAAATTAACTTTTATTGTGGCATTTTCCTGGTCAGGAAAAGGGAAAGGCTGATGGTGTTGTAGTCTGTCCCTAGATTTATGGACAATTTGAATGTATGCATTTTGATTTGGTGAGCAGGGGTACCATTTTCTGTCCTGACTCGGTCAGCAAAGATAAGTCACACATACACACCACAGGCACATGCTGTGGAGAGTGGTCCTGTCCCAGGAAAAATATCCAAGGCCAAGAATGCGGCAGGCCACTTGGCATGAGATGGCAGATGGCCACTTGGAAGCCAACCCTGTCTAGCCTAGCTGCAAAGTCAGGGAGCAAATATTATCCAGCCTCACCTTCACAGTCTGGGGATATTTTGCAGCAGCCTCAGAAGTGACTCCAGACATGGGTGATCTTCCAGAGCCTTGTGAAATTTCACCAGATTCCAGAAGGAGGGCCATGCTACTCCTGCCACCAGCACCACCATGGGGACCCATTCTGGCCCATAAAGTACCGGTCCCATTATGGGAGACCCAGCAGTCCTGGCAAACATCTGGCATGATTCCAGTGGACAATGCAGATGTTGTCAGCGGTCTTAAGCTCACCCTCATTGAAGTCCCTCAAGCCAAATCTCCTATGTCAGATCTCCTAGTGGCTGATTAGGTACTTCTAATTTGTTTATTTATGAGCCTTCAGCTCTGTGTGTGTGTGCATGCATGTGTGCGCACATGCACACACACACACAAAATGTCATTTTGCAAATTTTACTGTGTTATATACATTTGTTCTACTTAGCAAGGTTGTTGTATATGGGTCCTTTAAAGCAGAAGAAAATTGACTAATTCCATTTTAAAATAAATGAACCAGAGGATATTTTGTACAGTAGTCCAAATAAAGGAAGGAACTCTAAATTTTCATTTTGAAATTGGGGAAGCCGAAAACAATACAAAAGCAACCCAAAACAACATAAGGTGAAAGAAATGTTCCCAACCACAAAGCAATATTGTGGCGAATTATGTTCAATAGACAGATGGTGCAATTCACAACATAGTCAGTGCAGCAAAGCAAAGTAATGCAGGTCAATTTCATAAATGAAAATACAGATTTACTAGAAATATCAGATAGGCATGGAACACAATAGGGTAAGACATGCCTTGCTAGGAAGGAAAAAAAAACCATGAGAAATAGCGGAGTTTTGGTTCCCTGTAGATTGTGCTCCATATAAATGGTAAAAAGAGCGTTTCTAGAAATGGAAAAGAGGGTTTCAGATTAAAGAATGAGGAAAATAGAAAAGAAGGAGAGAAATAGCTAATTAAAGGTGTCCACCACCATGAATAGGTAAGTTTGTCTAAGCTGGAGCTTGAAGATCATCTCTCAGCTGAAAGACAGGTTTTCTCCCCCCATCATTATGACCCACATTTTCTAGAGCCTTCAGTGACCATTCTTTGAAATATGTTCAATGTACTCTAGGATGGACAACTCCATGGTGGTAAGACTTGGAATTCATGAACTTTCTCATTATTGGAACAACTTCTCATAAGTACTGAAGGACACAAACTAAGAGGGGGGGCTGAGGAAAAGAGGGGAAATAGGTTATAGCAGGATTTAGCAGAGTTATAGGGGGGCTGTGGTGGAGTTGCCACAGATACATGTGTTAGTCCCGCCATCACACATAGCACCATCCCCTTAAGCCTTCAGGTCTTTTTGTAGTGGCTAATTCAGTTCTGCTCAGCAGCTGACACTAGGGATGTACACACATTTTTGTGTGTGTTTGATTCATATTGAATTGAATGCAAGAAAATCCGTATTCATTCGAATAGATCCCCTTCGAATGTGGTAGCGTTCAAATTAGATATGAATGTTCAATATGAATCCAATTTGAATCCCTGCTACAAATCACCTATGAATCCCCCATGTATCCACCCTGAAAGCATTGAATCCACACTCCACTTTGAATCCACTCTCAATCCACTGTGAATCTGTTGCAGATGTGACTTGGCAGCCTCTTTCCCACCTTCCCAGGCTCACAAATGCAATGAAGCTTTGTGCACATGTATAGAAACATTCAATTCATATTCAAATGTCACTCTTTGAATGTACCAACATTTTATTCAGATTTTAATGTCTGAACTTAGACAAATACATACAAATTTTGAATGTGATGAATATTCATAGACATCCCTATTGGTGCACAGTTAACATAAGGTTTCACTCTGGCTCACAAAGCACAAGCACTCAGGGAGGTCCTTGGGATTAATATGAGTGTCTCACTGTCCCTTATTCCAGATTATATCCCAGAATAGGGACCCGCCATGCTGATGCTAGTGAAGACGATGGTTGCCTCAGAAAGCAAAATACTCTGTATTACTATCTTGGGCTGTATTACTTGTTGGGGGTTTTCTGAAAGTCTTCAAAATCAACACAACAGCCTTCTCTTCCTATAGCTTCCCCAAACTGTAGTTTGTTCAGGAGCCTTGAAAATGGGCCTAGGCTTTATTATAAGTTTATCTGTCACAGTTTCCAAAGTTCAAGACCAAAGCCAGTCCATTACGATTGGGTAATCAGAAATATGGCTGCTCACAACAATGAGTTTGGGGCCGCATCCCCATTATAAGCTTAATTCAGTTTCCCTAAACTGAAATAATAGAACCGGATGCAAACGCGAATTTGCCTGTTCCCATTACTTTAAACTTAATCACGTTCGAACTGTATTCTGAGGATCATAGGTGGCGTATGTGACTCAAGTGGCTACTTTTTAAAAGCTGCTTTTTGGGGCTGCCCTGCTCTCTTCCTCCTGGTGTGAATGCGCCACCCATAACGGACCCCTTCACTGAGCCTGGCTGGCTGCCGCTTGCCTGGATGGAGGAAAACTGGCAGTGGGCAGCCAGCAATTCTCCCCATTGCCCAGGGCACGCAGCAGCAGCGGCAACTCAAGTAAGGGGGCTTTAAACATTCACACATCTCCCAGATCCTGCCCTGCTTTCCTTTCCCCTTTAAAGGTCAGAACTCCAAAGAGCTAGAATTGCGCAAAAGTGCAACATTGGTATCAGGTGTGAAGTGCCAGGACCGCTACAGTGTAGCGGCTGCTGTGAAGGTTGGATTTTTACACTGAAATCACTGTCTTTGGAAGCAAACTATTAGGAGAGGGAAACCCTAAACATGGATTCTCATCCCTTAAAATGGTAGGGTCCCCACAGTAAAAAATGTAACACGTATCAAACGCATGATCCGGTGTGAGACCTGTTGAAATGAGGGTTAACATTTACAACGCTTTGGGGCGATTTAACACGCGGAAAGCGTGTTAAGCCAAACTGACGTGGGGTCTGCGAGGATTGAAAAAGGTTTGAAATTGAAATAAGCTTGTAATGGGGATGCGGCCTGGGAGTACTCATTCTAAGATCTACTCAGACAAAACAAAAGGGGCATCTCAGAAGCAACTCAGAAATACAGCATTTGGCCCTCGTTTTCCTAAGCCTTCTCTAATCCATCTTTTGTATCTCATAGGGTGCATCCAGACTTGTTAAAACTACACAGCAGAATGTGCAGTCATGTTGGAGGCGTCACACATGATAATCACTGGCCCATGGTGGTGATACCAATGCTACTGCAAATTCACTCAATGCTGATTTAACAGCACTCCCTGCGCAGTATTGAGAAAATTTGAATTTTCCCACCAGTCTGGATGGAACAGTGAGAAGAAGCAACAAGAACAGGGAGGGCAGCTCAACCCTGATTGGCTACCTCATCCCATGTGACTGTGCTACACCAGTCTCACCTCTTGCAGCTTCCAATGAGGAGGCTACGGGAGGCTGCTCTAGTCCAGATGCCCCATTGCCATTTCACAACAGGTAAACTGTGATTCTTCCTTTCACTGCAAATTTATTCTGCCAGTCCTGAATATTCAGGAGAGGGGGCAGACTCGTGTTCACTTAGGCTGTGTACAGATATAACAAAAGGGGAGCTTCCGAGGTGCCTCATAAAGACATTACATGGCCCTTGTGTTCCCAAGCCTTCTCTAATCCACATTTTCTGTCACAGACTGTTCAGGAGAGAGGTAGACTAGTGTTTGAACAATCCAACCTTGAAGCCTTTTTAAAGAGAACTCAGAAGTGCTTTTACCCCCTGTATCAGATTACAACCATAGGCTGAATCCCCATTCAAGGTTTATAACGCTTTGAAAATGGTTTGGATGTCCTTTGGCCCCATTCAAATATAGATTCCCGGATTTTCTGAGGGGTAAATAGCCAAAATTTGCTTTAAAAAACTCCTTGGAGAAACAGCTCTCCTGTTTTTGCCACTAGCCCACTTTTTTCTTCCTCAGTGGGAACGCTACTGAATTATATGGGGTGGTGATATGTCCTTTTGACCAATGCCTGACAGATGTGGGTGGGATTTCACAGCTACGAAGGTCTCCCCCCTCCCCTCGGCATGCCTGCTGTGAACACAATCGCAAGAGGAAAAAGAAAGCATCAAAGTTCTTGCTCTTTTAAAACTCAAACCTCACAGAAAGAGAAAGCTGTCAGCTCTCCATTAGAATTTGCGATGTCGGTTCTCCTATTTAAGCACAAACAGGAAGAACCGGCAGGGAAAAAGATTCCATCTGAAAAGGAAAGTGTGAAATTGCTTTGTTCTTTGGCTTAGCTGTTTCTACTGGGCAAAATGCTAGAATCTCCATTAATCAGGGGCAGGCATACAGGGTTTAGATCTCTATCCCATAAAGTCAGGGATGATGCAAAAGAGAGAGGGGAGGGGTTCCCCCCTTGAAAATCTGCATAAAAAGCCACAAATGGGGACATCAAAAATGGATGAATGCTGATTAAATTAATAGATTTAAAACAGTAGTAAAATAGTCCAGTGGGAACTCAGCCTAAGTGCTTAAACAAAACAAATGTGGTTTTGCAACGTGGTCTGACGAGCATATAGGCCAGGAAAAGTTTGTCTGAGAACAAAGCTGACATGAAGTTGCTACTCAAGATTACTTTGGGAGCAATTGCCTTTATTTTACAACCGTAGAAATGTGTGAGAATGAGCTCCCTGTTATCATTGGCTGCATTTGGTGCTGAGCTTTTTATTTCTAGTCTCTTATGAACTCACTGTTTGGCAAAAGCTCAGAGAAATCCCATCTGCTTTAGCATGTGGTGGGAGGTTAATGGTGACAAAAAGTCACACTTCATGAGAGCTTTTCTCATTTCCTCAGTTTTCCTGACAAGTGGCTTTGCCAGCTTTTGGACCTCCTTTTCCCACAAAGGGCATCAATGTTTCATTAACCCTTCCCCTTCCAGAATGTTGCTGCCTCTTTCCTGCCCCTTTTTGTTTCTACAGGCAGAGCAGCTGAGCCCTCTAATTTAACACAGTTTGGGCAAAGACCATTTCTTTTCTTCCATCAAATGCCAAGGTAAAGCCCAGTAAACGTCTCACATTGCTTTGTGCAGTGCCATTAAGGAAAGAGAGAAAGAGCTTCCATTATTGGGCAGGTCACCATTCTTCCCTGATGTCAAATGATGAGTTTCCAGACTGTAACCAGGCTGACATTTGCTGCTGCCCTTAGAAAACTGAGGCATTGAATTGAGTCATAAATGACTTTTTGACGGTGCTCAATCTTGCTTCTTGTGAATTTTGTTGCTTCACTTGATACAAATGACTACTGAAGGGTTTCAGGAACAAATATTAAACATCAGCACATTTTCTGTGATATAAATAAGTGCTGTGGGTAAGAACACCAACTTATGTCTTCTCTTTGTCTCTGTGTACTTTTAAAATAGCTAATCTCAGCAGAGAGCAAGGGGTCCTATCCTGTGCCTGTAAACAAGAAACACTGAGGTTTTTTTTAAAAGGTTGAATTTGCTGAGAGGCAGAAGGTGCTTTTGTATGAAAAGTATCTCAGAAGCCAGAAAAATAGTGCATAAAACATACAAGAGCATATAAAATGACAACAACCAAAAGTATTTTTAGAATTGTTCTGAATTTACTGCACAGCATGGGAAACCCTAGACAGGTTGTCACACACCCTTAGGAATGATGTTGATCTACTTCAGAGCTATTGCGGATGAGAAAGGATTCTTTTAAAAATATTTTATTTTATTTTTAAGTTTATTTATAACGTATTGGAATACAGAACTTCAAAAATAATCAATTTTATAAACAAGCAAAAAATTGATACACAAAACAGTAATCCAACACAGTATACAACCAAGTTGCCTGAAGAAAATCCAGACTTCCAGACCAAATGCACACTCCAACCTTACACAGTTCATTTACTTTATAAAGATCAGTGTGAAAAAATACTTAAGTGTGAGCCAGTTTGGTCTTGTGGTTAGGGAGCCGGACTCTTATCTGGGAATACCTGGTTTGATTTCACACTCAGGCTAGTCACAGACCTCTTCTGAGCTCTCACAGCCCAGCCTAGCTCACAGGTTGTCTGTTGTGGGGAGAAGAACAGAAAGCTTTGTCAGCCACTTTTGAGTTCCCTTAAGTAGTTGAGAAAAGCGGGGTACAAAAGCCAACCCTTCTTCTTCATTTTGTCTATTAAAAGTTCAAGGGGATATTGAGTATGTAGGCAAAAGGAAGCGTCTTTCAAAGCCAGATTTATCAATGGGGACCATTTTTCTACAAACCATTCCTGTTGTTCTATCACCAGCATTTTCTGCTCCTGTGCTGTGATTAATTAATTAATAATCAAGAACCATGTACAACCCATCCACTGGGCCCAACAAAATAAGTGAGGATTTTTCCAATTTAAGGCAATCTCTGCCTTGGCAATAGTTAACATAAATTTGATCAGTTCTCTGTATTTAACAAGAATGGGGGCTTCTCAGAATAGGAAGAACAGCCCTGGAGTAAGAACTAGAGCTTGAGAAATTATTTTACCTAAAACATCCTGGACCATCAGCCAAATTTTTTTGCAGAATGGGGCAAGTCCACCGTATATGAATGTAGGAGCCAATGGTATCGCACCCATTCCAGCACAGCAGTGATATCGAGTTATCAATTCAATGTAGAACAAGTGGTGATGAGAAGGTATTCCTGAACTTAATAAAGGTAAACTTGCTGAGTCACTAAAGCCAGTGATGTGCACACTCATCATCAGCACCTTGTGCATATGGGGGAATCTATGAGGCTGCTGTATCACACACACTCCCAGGCCAAGGCTTTACAAAATGTTCCTGGCTGCATACAAGGTACACGGGCCAACTTCCATATCAGTTTCTGTCCCTCACTAGAGAGGCATCTCATACTGGTCAGTGGAGGATGAGAAAGGCAAGCTTAGAGCTCTGGCAATCTGATGAAGTTTCTCCTGTCTCTGCACCAGTTCACTGGTAGAATGGCTCCATATAGCCTTGCGGGAAGGGTGTCATTTGGATGAAGCCTCAGTTAAAACATATAAAACAATTCAGATTTAGGGTATTTTTTCACTTAGCACTAAAGTACCCTTTAAGGACCCATTAAGGACCCTTAATGGGTCCTTAATGGGTTCTCTAGTGCTAGGGTTTTTTCCACTAGCACAAGAGTACCCATTAAGTGCTAAGTGGAAAAACACCCTTAAAAATCTGAATAAAAACACCATCAAAAGAGAAGTCAGACTTTCTTTCTTTCTTTCTTTCTTTCTTTCTTTCTTTCTTTCTTTCTTTCTTTCTTTCTTTCTTTCTTTCTTTCTTTCTTTCTTTCTTTCTCTTCCATGTGCTCCAGCCCTGAGTTGGGGGAAATTGCTGGTTACTTATAAAAGAAGCATCATTTCTTCAGCCACCCCAATAACAGAAAGAAGTTTCTCTGGCAGCCCATAAGTCTGTACTGTGGAGCAGAAAAGGTAAAGTGGTAACACTTCTGAAAATGGTTAGATGCCAACTGGAAGCTCAACTTCTACCACAAAAAGGCCCTCCTCTTCATTCCTGCTTCCTGTCAGAGGATTTCCTATAAGATATAATTTCCACATAGATAGACATGTATTTTTAAAAATAAGATTCCTTCCCTCTTTTTCTGAACACACAAATATTTAACAGCTTAAGGCTCCACCATCAAATCTAACCTGTTTCTCTGTTTCTGTACATATGCATTAAAACAAGCATGCTTCCAGATTCTAAGTGTCCGTATGACTTTAGTATGTGGCTGTGTATCTGCGTGTCCATGTATCTGTAATGTATGCATAAAACACAAAAACATATTCATTTGAGCTGTGTACAGACATCACACAAGTTCGCAGATAATCTGTTCACGAAAGCACCAGTGGAAATTGGCAAAAACAGAGAAATCCATAGGAGCAGGCATCCAAAGGCATGGATCTGCAAATATCGGCTTGAATCGGAGCAGGGTGAGATTTTTCCAGCATTCTTATCTCTGGCTGAAGCTTACAGAGGTGGTGCTCAACACTGCCATCTATTCAGCAAAACAGAGAACTATACTAAAGCAAAGGGGTAAATGAAAAGCCCTTCTGCACCTAAGGAAAACCAGAGACACAATAGCCCAGTGTGAGAATAAGCTTGAAAACCAAACTAGCGAAGTAGAACTCCTCACTAGTAGCCAAGATAATCTGCCATCCAACAGAACTTTTTTTAAAGGTGCCTTTTGAGACAGGACTTTAGAAATGTTTGGAGGGGTGCTATCTATCCATCCTGATTCAATTTATATTCTAGAGCCTTTTAATTTTATGTGACAGGATGTGTTGCACTGGTACATAAAAGCCTCACATATTTTATCAAAGGCCTACAGGTTTGTTTTCCCTTTGAAATTCTGTTAGCAGAGATTATAATAATTACAGGCAAAATATAGGTAAATATGCCAATCTCTTTGTTTGTGGGAGAGAATGCCAGTGTAGAGTTTGCAGCTTTGGTTTATTTATGGTTGTGAAAAGGATCTTGTTATTGTATAGGAAAGTGTTATACAGACAAAATACTAAATTCAAAGCTGTTTTGAAAAGCCAACATTTGCTGTTGTTCTTGCAGTTCCTATTGGCCAAGAGTAGGTTTCCTATCCTGTGTACAATCCGTAATGTTTTGTTCTGAAGGGCAAACCAAAGAGAAAGTGCCATCACATTTGTTTAAAATCATTAGCTTCCCAACTAAGGCAATTTCTGCACAAAGGTGGTTGCAGCTCTGCCACTAAAGACACTCCTACAGCTATTTTCAATTGTAAGAATATAAGAACAGCCCTGCTGGACCAGGCCACAGCCCATCTAGTCCAGCATCCCATCTCATACAGTGGCCTCTGGGTATCCTCAAGCAGAAGGCAAAGGTGAAACCTTTTCTTGAATCCCTGCCAATGGCCTTTAGAGATATCTTGCTTGTCTCACCAATCTGGAGGCAATATTTAGGCATTATTCTAGTAACCATCAATACACCTGTCCTGCATGATCCCCACAATGACAGGCACTGCAGAACATTGAAGACAGAGAACCTTTGCTCCGTGACTTCAGTGTTTTCACCCAGAGCTATTTTGCTGAACCCCAGGAAATTGTTGCAAAAGTTGGCCATTATCTCTGTTCAGCAGAACAAGGAGGGCAAAAAGGTAAGTCCACACAGTGTCAGGGGGGAGAGTAGGAGGAAGAACTGTCGGATGTCTTTGTACCATTCTGCTGTTTTAGAGCTCTAATGACTATTTAGAATGGAGCAGATTCTCAAAGCGTGCAGGAATGTGCATACTTTGTGACACAGGATCAGCCTCACCATGTAACAAGGATTCTCACATGTGTGGCCTCTGAACACGAGTAGTGCCATGGCCCCATAATAGCCCCATATGGACCCTACTAAGTTATGATATGGATAACTTAAACTGGAGGTAATGCTAAACAATTCATTCCGAGTTCAAGTATTAGGTTGTTGGTCAGTTTTGTCTGGGATTATATTTCCTTTAAAATCAGCTTAGGGGACTTCTAGATTCAAACTTATTATTGCCTCCATCATAAGGTGTGCCTATGCCCAGCTTCAATGTTAATGGTGGCTCTTCTTGGACTAGAATGGCCGTATCCCAAAAAGCTAATTATCTCATAAGTAGATCACATATTTCTTCCTGGAGCAAACCTTACATATTGTTCTGAAAGTGTTCAGTTGTAATGTTAAATGGATTACTGCTCATCTTTTTTCCTGAAGCACTACATTTTGAGCTACTGCAGGTGAATTCAAAGAATTGGCTCTGGTGTAAAAACTGCTAAGCTATTTATAAGCCAGATGCCTATTGGTCCTTAACATGGTGGTCCTACTTTTGGTTCTACCACCAGTAGATAAGTTACCAAGACATGATGTTTCCTCTTGGCAGTTTCCATAGGATGCCAAATGAGGACATTTTTGGTTGTCCACTTTGCCCAGGTCCTTGGTACTTTAATATCTTCAAGGACTCAGCAGTTTTTTAATAGCTTTTGTAAAGTTAATGTTTCATTTTTAAAGATCCAGCATGATGCATTTATAGTTGGTGTTTTATATTTTTAATGCAGTGAGCTCTGATCCAGAAGGAAACCAAATGAAATGGTAATTATGGTAACAGTCATAGAATCATAGATTAGAATAGCATACACTCTCCATTGCTTTTTAATCAGAAGAAATAGGCATCATCTCACTGGTACTGCATAGATTATGTAGATCAATGTGATAAAATAACAGTAAATTTATCCCAGGAAGCAGTCAACACATCAGAAAATGCTTTTATCACTATGCCAAGTCCTGTGATTGTGACTTTTTTTCAGCCAGTGACCTAATGTTTATTGGGAAGAGTCTGAGTGTGTTTTGCCTCACTGTTTATGTCATGAACTGATGGCTTTTGAACACCCAAGGACTGCAAATGTGCTTCCCTTGGGACACAAATTTCCAAGAGGAAGGTTCCAGAAGGGTCAAAACCAGTGAACATAGCAGCAGAAAGAGAATATGTGCATCAAAGAAGAGGCAAAGGACTTGCTTTAGGTACCAAAGAACAACAGGAATAGGCATCTTCAGCTTCAGGACACAAGAGAAGCAAACCACCAAGGACACAGTGCATAGGAGGTAATGTTTGTCGAGTGGGATACCAAAAGAGAACAACACACACAGGCAGAATTCAATAACTCTAATTGCCAAGAGTGGTGGTCAGTAGTTCTGAGTGCACCAGAAAGATTTGGAGCCAAAACACATTTTTGGACATTCTTTCAAGTCTATGACTATGGTGGCCATTACCTCTTTATTCTAACTCACTCCAGGCTGGATCAAAAATGGATTTGCTACTGGTTACTAATGGAACATTAAGGTATATTCGCACTGAGGTGATCAGGACCTGGCATGCCCTGGGACAGAGCATATGCACAGCAGAGTTCTGCCTCCATCCCAGAGCCAATCAAAGCAGCTTTGATCATTGCTAGCTGTGGATCAGAGGTAGCGTTTACATTATTTCTGTATGCAAACATTGCCTGGGGACAGGACAGTGCAACTGAGGCTGCACAATGTGCATAGTGTCCACGATAACCATAGTAACGGCCAGGTGTGCATGGTTGTTGCTATGGTGATATGGCTGGTCAGAGACAGGACCATCCACACTCTGAGGGCCTCTAGGTAAGTGAAGGTTAAATTTGGGATGGTGTCAGCACTCACAGTGCAATGGCCATAACGGTTCTATGTCTTCTGCAAGATTTAAGACTATTGGATTCATAAGATGGACACTCAATGGGTCTGGAAATGTGCAGCCTACTGGTTCAGATCATGGCAAGGCACGGTCAAGAACAGTGCCATCTACAAGGTGGCACTGGTCCAGACCAGCCCCCATGCTGACCCCAAAGCTCATACAACTTTGGCGCCAGCCTCTTAGGGCTATGAAAGACTAGGGATCAAAGTTCTTAGGTTTGAAATCCCTGGAGAACTCATTTCAGCAGCATCCTTTATACAACTCCTTAACCTGGACAAGGCCAAACTAGTATGCCAATAGTCCTTGATGTCAAGGACTACTAGTAATCCAGACGTGTGGAAGGGAGACTCTTTGTGCCCTTGCTTCTAAGGAACACCAGCAAGTGCGGAAATGCACCTAGAAAGTAACCCAGGGAAGAAGTCTAACTAATTTTAAGAAGAACATTTTTGTCTTGCAACTGATCAGGGAGGATGTTTTGCAAAGAAGAAACTTTCCTGGAAAATTCGCAACATGATAGTACTGTAGGGATCAGAAAAAGAAAATTATTAATAAAAATGTTAATAATTAGAACACATTTTCTAGATGGAGCTGAACTAAGTTTTTGTGGGGTAATACTGTCACTAATAATATTAATAGTGATAATTAATAATAATAATAAATTAGGGGAATTCAGCCTTCCTGAGCTTCTCTATGAGGCTGAATTTACCCATCAGTTTTCACAGTTTAGGGTTTCTTATTTGAATGACTTTTTCCTTTTGTTTTACTACTTTGTCCTCTTCTTCACTGCCATATAACATCCACTGTTTGGGGGCTCTACAAACAAGTATGAAGACTCTGTTTCTTATATGGATTATTCTTCTTGGTGCAATCCTGATCATCGGGGTTCAAGATTACATCACTACACGCACTATCTCAATTTGAGCAATGACATTTGAACAGTGGGCACACATATTTGGCTAGTCCACCAAGTTTTGTTGAAGGGGAGCTACTCTACCAGTCATCAGAAAGGGAAGAGGGTTGGGAAGCTGTGCTGCTCCAGCATCCATCCAAGCACAAGTACCACAACTGTTGCATTATGGCCTGGGTGCATGACAGTTTCTCTTGCAGCTCCTTCTCACATGCAGACTATTAGCCTGCCCTCAGGGAATGGCCCATGAAATGCAAGGGGGGAGGAGACAAGAGAAAAAAGAGAACATAAAATTGTAACTTGGTACCATTTGACCCTCTTTCTTCAGTGATGGCCAATTCCACATAGAGACAGAGCATCTTCTCCTAAGGCAGTGGTTCTCAGCCTGGGGGTCAGGACCCCTTTGGGGGCTGAACTACCCTTTCAGAGGGGTCACGATGAGTCTCCCACCGCCCTTCCCTCCCACCTCCCAGGCGCTCTCCCCCCGTGGTTGGGGGTCTCCACAACATGCGGAACTCCATTAAGGGATCGCGGCATTAGGAAGGTTGAGAACCACTGTCCTAAGACCTTCGGACCCTGTTGAGCTCCAGGCAGAATAGCAAGAATGAATGGGTTGATCTGTTGTGGATACCAGGCATGTCAATGCTCTTTTCTTTCACTCTCCGAATGAGTGAATTAGTCTGATTCTTTATGAAGACTTGTTCCATCATCATTTTTATTACCATTTCATACATATCACTGGGGGAGATTTCTCCTCATTTGCATCTTCCATTTCACTTCAGCTGTGCTGTTTTCTTTTTCTCAGTCTTTTTACAAGCATTGCAGTGCTCTTTTTAGCTTTCCCTCCCTCCTTCCTCTGCCATCAGTATACCTAGCAGTGTGTAGATAGCTGCCACTTCTACGATCCCAATTGCTTTTGATGTTCTAATTTGGTTTCCTTTTGATATGCTTGCTAACTTTCCTCATGCAAGGATGCCTACGCCCATCAGCCATTTTGAGATGTGCTTGCCTGAAATGCCATTTCCGCACTTACTAGATTATCTTAATAGCCCTTGAAACATCATTATTTGTTAATGTGCACTTAAACAAAGGGCACTCATAAATGTCCCACTGAAGGAGGGAGGGAAAGGTGGCAGCTGTATTTAAGAATGCATTTAGTCCATTAGTGTACACCATGTCCGTGAGAATCAAAAATGAAGTGCCTGATATTTGTTTCCATCTGAGACAGTTTTATATTTTGTGACAAATCTTGATCTTAATTTCCAGATGATTCTTTGTACGGACCAAGAAGTGCAAACAGGCTTTCTTATACCCAAGCAGAGTCTGCTCCCTATAAAAACTGGGGTTTTATTTGCAAGAGTTTGTCCTCTTGAACACTGTACCAGACTCTAGTTTCATAGGGAGTTCACAAAAATGGTCCTTTTATTCACAGTCCAGAGTTTTTACATCTGGTTTATTACATTCCCTCCCTACCCACAATCATGGACACTAATACACTGTTCCCTACTCACAATCACTAACGTTATGCCTATAAAATACACCTTGTGGATCTCAGAAGCAAAGGTGGGTAATGGATCTCCTTAGGAGCTCTGCCAGCCCCTGCCAGCCCCTGAGCCTCTGTTGCCAGACCAAGGAACTACTAGGGAAGTCCCACAAATTACTCTCAGGGAGGGTGAGATACTCCTTCCCTCCATGTAAATGCATGGAGCAGGAACATGTGACTTATCTGGTGCCACCTCCAAGTAACAAGTCCTCTGATGAAGGGGCCGTTTTTTGGTCTACTAGAGTTCTTACCAGTGCAGAAATAATGCAGCTGTGAGAACATCTCCCATTCAGGATTACCATCTACTATCCCCAGCCCAAGTCTTTTGGAGGGCCATGTGTATGAAACCTCACTATAGAGACAGCAATGCAAGGCTGCAGCAGGCTCAAGTGAAGTCTTTGGCTCTTTCTGCATTGGCCCTTATTCTGCATTATATGCCAGAATAGGACCTGTCCAAACTATGGCAAATATGGAAAAATCTTCTTTTTTCCAGTGCCATGTAGACTTCAATCAAAGCCCACAAGCTAGCACTTTGTAGAGGAGGAGCTATAAATTAGAGCATTAAAAGCACAGAGTCACATGTAAACAACAATTAGCAATGGCCTTAGCCACTATGGGACTTTTTACGCTGCCCCTGCTGTGACCCAAACCAGTGGGTCTGGACCAACAAGGTCCACTGCTTTAGACCATGGCATCTGCATGACTGTGCTAGTGCAGACCAGCCCCTGCACTAGCCTGCTTGCGTGGGCTTCAGGACCAGCCTTCAAGGGCTGCAAAGAGCTGGGAATGAAAGTTCCTACCCCCAAAGTACCAGGGAATCCATGTTTACAGTCCACTTTGGTGCCCAACCAAAATAGGTCCCGTGGTCATCTGGAAAACAGAGGCACAGCTCTGTATTCCAGGCAAAGGCTCGCTAGTACAGCAGGATATCTCAATATCAAAGTCTACCAATGATCCAGATCAAAGGCCCCTTATTCTGTGTGGACATAGTATAACAGTGGACCATGGGGGACCCTATCCATATGGCTATGCCTCTGTTGCTCTTAGTAAGGTTACTGACAGGCAGTGAGAGCCCAGTTCAATTCATAAACTACAGCTTCATAGTGAATTGTGAGTACCTTATAGGGGGGGTTCAGCCCCAGAGAGTGAGAGGCAAGGCAACAGAAGAGTGGCTGCCCCAGAACATAGTCCTGGGACCAGAGTAAGCACCCCCATCTTCAAGTGCCTTGTGCCACTGAGATGTGGGTGCAGCCTTACTTTGTGGCCACATCCACACACGTTTTAAAAAGCACCTCAAAAGTGGCTCAGAAATGGTAGCATGTAGGACCAGAGAAGGCATTGTGGAAGTGCATTTCCAAGTCTTTCGTGTGGATTAAGGTACTAGCATGTGATGTTTTTGAACCACTATTTTTTTTACTGTGTGGATGCAGCCTAATGTTTCAAATATAAAATAAAATAAATATCCAACACTAAAGAAAATGGGGAAACACCAAATGGATTATCTTTGCCTGTTCAATTCTGTCTCTTTCCTTTACCTCTTCCTCACAAGTTATGAAAATGTCTCCAGAAATTTCTGCATTGGTCTTTATTCCAGATTATATCTGGAATAGGAACCTACCATCCACATGCTATTGCAGAGTATGGAAATCCCCTCCCCTGCATTAGTATGCAAATTACAGGTTCCTATTCCGATATATAATCTGGATTAAGCACCAGCAGAGAATCTGATTTTGACTAAGAGCAGCAGCAGCAACAGTAACAGTGATAATTTTAGTAAGAACCTAGAGGTCAAAATCACTTTATCTCATATTGGTATACATTTTGAAATTGTGAATATCCCATTGGGAGAGTGTTTCAAGCAACCACTGAGAATGAAAATTCTTTCAGATCTTTCTTCCTAATGATCTATGAGTCACAACACACATATGTTGGAAGAAACCTCAATCTCTATTTTTACAAAGCAGCACAGAACAGCAATGCAAAAGTTTTAGAATGTTACATCTTTGGTGCCAGAGGAAAGAAAATGCTGCATAGGGAGTTGGGATTCTTCACTGGGGAAAGCATACATTTGTCAAGTGTTTAAAGAATAAATCGGGCTAGTAAATAGCTTGCATTTAGAGAACATTACATATGTCAGGGAGGGGGAACCTGTGCCTTCTCAATGCCGTGTTAGAGTGCGATCAGACAGGGCTTTTTTTGTTCCCTCTTTTCCAAGAATTACCTCATCTGTAGACACAGAAAAACATGTGCCACACTCTTTTCAGATTAAGTGCTTAAAAATCTACCGACCTGACTTCTCTTCCTCACCTTTGGCTTCCATGACAATGAGTGTTCACCACTGATTGGCTGGTCATTTCCCAGCTTTCCATGGCTCTAATTGGTCATGAACTTGTAGCAGCCATTTCATTCTACAGCAGCCTCCATAGCATCCTGTCCAATCTGACCCAAATAATGAATTGTCCTCGGAGTAATTACTTTCCATTTGAGAAAGGGGCAGACATTCAGAGGCTTCAGGATATGGTAAGGCTATTTTTTTTTTGTATTTATGTCTGTCCTATATCCTCAGATTGACCTAGAAGACACCCCTTTACATGGGTGGCACCATTACAGTTCATCTACCATGATGCAACAATCTAGGGCAAAGTTGGGAAATGTTACTTTTTTTAGTCAAACCTCCCATTTTCTTCAGCCAAAGCAGCTAAAAAATTCTGATTAGGGACAATGAGAAGTAAAATTCAACGGTATCTGGGAAAGAGTTGTTACCAACAGCAGGTCAACTGTGGCATGGCATGGCATGTTGTGTGTGTTGTGCCCTCCAGAATACTGGCCCTGGTTTCTGATTGCTGTTTTCAGCAGAGGCAATAGATATTCTTACCTTCATTTCACAAATACTGATACAATTAACATAAACTGAATATGATTTGTGAACCATGCTAGTGCAGACTACAGCAGACCTGTATTCCAGAATATATCCTAGAGTAAGACCTAGTGCAGAAAGGGCATTAGCCACTCTTATCACTGAGAGGCAGCCACATTAATACAACAGTAACTAATACCTGGTGCTTGGAAGTCAGTGAAATAAAAAGCTCCAGAACATCCCAAGCAAATTATCCATTGCTGAACAGGAGAAGAAAATTTTCTTCCTGATCTCCACAGATGATCAACTTATGCCTTGAAGCATTAGACTTGATTACGCTAATCATTATTTTAGCTTACATAGCTACAAACTTTATTAGTGTTGCCCAGTGACATTGCTACTCTGGGAATTTAATCAAACAGTTAGAGTAAATGGAGCTATTTGCTTTATCCCTAGAGGCAGACACTTTTTTATATATAAAGAAGAAATCCCATGACAAATATCATTGAAATAAATATTAGACTCTATACCCCAGTGAATTTCAAATGATTTATATTTATTTATTTATTAACTTTACATACTTCTACTCCATCCCAGTCTTTACAATTTCCCAAGGGCTTCTTCTAAAGTTTTACTTGCTTTGGGGCATAATAATATTAAAGAACACCAAACTATGGATTTTTGCATATTTCATCTTACGGTACAATAGATATCTCCATCATATTAAATTCAAGTTCTTTTTTCATATAGTGTCTCTGGCTGAGCTCAGAATCAGTGATGAGGTTTTAAGCATTCTACATTAAAATTTGTTTTTATTAATTCATAGAGTTGTATTGGTTTTTAAACTGCTATTGTCTCCTTAGTCTGTTGTTTTCCTTGCTAGAGGCTTTTGGATTCATTCTTGTTTATAAGCGCCATACTCAAGGCTGGCCCAAGATAGATAATTCGTTGCCGAAGGAATGTCAGGATGCATACTAGACAATGTTAGCAAAGGCAGAATCCACACAATGCTTAAACAGTACCATGGAAATGTGAAAACGGGAACTTATCCCAGCAGATATCACTCTGCAGAGGGCTGGAAACTGCTGTCCACAGCACATTCCCAGGGAAGTGGTGGAAAAGTTCTGACAGTGTTTTTCTCCACGCTGCCATTGCTGTGCAGACATATTTGGAAGCACATAGATCATGGTCCAAGATACCATTCTTGACACTATTGCACCAGATACCCAGAAGTAGTGATGGGAGAGTTCTAGGCACCCAAGCAAAACATCCTAGGTCTCCAAAGTTGGGCTAGGATGGGCCACTCCAATGTGAATGGTCCTTGGCACCTCCCAGTGACAGACTAGCTCATTGTGAGCCAGGTTGCCTGTTTCAGGCCAGTGTGGCAGAGGAAGTCCAGTGCCATGCAGAAACTGCCAGTGTATACATCGGTTACAGCTTACATGACCTTCTTCCTTGTACTTTGGCTGTAGTGTGCTTGCTTGTCACCAAATTTCTGGTACAAGGCTGTGTCGTCTGAAACACCTGCCAAAGTAAGCAAGTATGAAGGATTGAAATCTTAACCTCACCTGATCCACTGAGTACAAATAAACTGTGTTTTTGAATAAATTACTTGGTTTCTAAAAGAACTGGCCAGCATAGTTGGGCATTGGATCACTGCACTCCAGTTTGTTGGTTTTGTTTGAAGCCCATTCCATGGTAGCATGGAGCATCCCATGCTTTCCCTACTGGGCCAAATGTGAAAAGGTTTAAATTCTGCAAGCACAGCACAAGATAACCTGTGCCATACAGAAACAGCCTATCAGACTTGCTGATATTTGAGCCTCATTATTACATGTCTGCCCAATTCTCCTTCATTCCATGTGCTCCTCCAGTTTCTAATTTTTGAAATATTTTTCTCCCTGTGGAATATTTATTCTAAATAATTCAAATTTACTTGTGTCTCTTTAAATTTCATACCACTCTGTTTGCCAATAATCTCATTATTTGTCCCTCTTCATGTTGCGTAAATTTATTTTCTTGGCCAGGTCAACAAGGAGGTCAAACACTTGATAATTATCATTCCGAATTGAGGTTGCTTTGCTCAGGCTGATTAGTATGCTCCAAGCCTCATAGGTAATCACTCTGTCTTTGTCTTTGCTTGCCAATTCATACTGCTTTTGTGGTAAAAACAAATCACTCCTTAGATCCAATTTAATTCCTTCTTGTTGCTTTATCTTGGTGACATAAGGCATATTTCCTTTATTGCAGAGGTTCTCCAGAGCTTTGTCAAATCTCTGTTTGTCTACCTACCTTCTACTATGTTGTAGCAAAAATAAGATTATATGAAGAAAGGTTAAAGAAAATAGATATATCTAGCATTGAGAAAAGGTGGCACTAGAATACTTGTCTTTTACTGCTGAGGGCAACTAACTAAACTCATAAGGCATACAAAAGCTAGTAAACGAAGTACAAAGCTAGTAAACTAGATACAGTGTTCACAAATATAAGGTTCTTATAGTCTTCCATGTTGGGATAAATGTGATATGGAGTAAATATGCAATGCTGCATTGCTTGATGCTGCTTCCCTAGCACGTCTGTCTTATGCGAATCTGAATGCATGTCTCGAAACATAGCAAAGTGTTTAAAATTGTGAGAAGATGTAGGTTGCATCAATGACTGAAACTGAAACTGGTTCCATGGCATTCTGGGTGTGAGATGTCTACACACAACACAGGGGTGCATTTCAGTAGTACAACCAGACCACTAGTTTGAGCATGCTTTGAAGTCAGTTCTTTGAAGCCAAAAGTCAACAGATCTAAGTGTCCACCCTGACCAAAAACAAAGGGGCCCCCAAATAATCTGTGGCCTTATTTGAACTAGGCAGGGTAGACTGAGTACATCACTTCATCCACACCACAGTGCAGAAATGGTGTAGTCTAACAGAAGACCCCTTTCTATAACATTTCATTTGCACAGGATGGAGCTTTGAAGTGGGCTACAATGCAAAAATGGCCTATCCCTCTCCAACCAGCAGAATGTTCTAGTGCCCAGAACCCCTTCACCAGGCACCCAGAAACTAGGTCAGAAGGGGACATCCACAATGAAGATATGCCTAAGAGTAGGCCAGCAGCAGGTCATCTCACTGCAGCATGGGCTACCTTAGCATCCCTTGACCAAAAGATTACTGAAGAAAGCCAGAACATTCCTGTTTTTGTATTTTGGTCATAGTTGGACAATGTGATACCTTCCAGATATTTGACTCGCACCATTTCCATTTGCCATGCTGGCTGTGGCAGATATTAATTGTTGTCCAACAGTACCTGGAGAGCATCCACAATTGGGATTTGAGGGCTGAGCTGGGTTCAGCCTTCAATCGAATCACTATGTGGTAAGCAGGGTAACTCGTCTCTGCCCTCATCAGCTAAACCTTCTACATTTTAACCATAAGTGGAAACAAGCTCTGAACAACAAATTAGCAATACAAGGAATGTCCCCTGATTCCCCAATCAGTATTTTTACAAACAAGCTCAGTGGTAGAACAACTGCTTGGAAGGCAGAAGATGGCATATCCAATTACCAGCACCCCCACAGAAGCTGGTAGTGGCAAACCACTTCTGTATCTGTTGAAACAACCGAATGCAGATATCCTAATATTCATCAGGAATGTCAGTCCTAATTCAATGGTGACAAGCAACAACAACACAAAATACAGTCAAGTATTTACCCATTGTAAGCACATGTTCAAGGTTTTTTGGTTTTAATTTTTTTTTACTATGATATAGTTTTATATTAAATAGTAAACGTGCTGTAGCACTGCAGAGGCATCAGCTCTATTCTAGAGATGTGCACAAATGTTCGTAACGTTTGTCATTTGTAGAAATTTGAAGGAATTTGGACATGCGTCTACGAATCAAATGGTACACCATTTGTACATTGACGTTTCTACAAATATGACTGTATCAGGACATTCGTACAAAGCTTTGGAACCTTTGTAAAATGGGGAGGTGGGAAAGCAGCTGCACCAGTCACATCTGCAACAGACCCGGAGTTAATCTGACATGGTTTGAGGGCAGATTCAAAGTGGATTCAGGGCGGATTTTATGCTTTCGGAGCGGATATGTGACCAGATGTGTATCAGATATGTATCAGGTACATATGATTTGTATCAGATATTTGTACAAATTCCTGTTAATACATTTGTATCAAATAGAATCCTACCACATTCAGAATGGATCTATTCAAACAAATATACATTTTCTTACATTCGATTTGATACGAATTAAATGGATAAACACCATTCAGCGATGGTACATGCGCAGTTGTGCCGGACTCCAAAAACAAGATGGCGCTGCCCAGACATGCACCCAGACACAGGTAAGTCTCTGGGGCACGTGGGCTTAGTCTGCCATGTATTAGCATTCCCAAGTGTGAACACTAGCATACTATAGTAAACAGTGCACTTTTCCAGTCCAGTGGACAGGAAGCTAAGAGCAGGCCTCATTTGATTCTAATGTGAATGGAGCAGCCCAGGGAGACGGAAGGCTCTTTCTCTTCCATTCTAGGGTCCTGAGGAGGGACAGGCCTCACATTATTGTGTTTAAATGGAAAGTGAAGAAGGGCCCTAAGTAAACTCACCAATCAGCATGTGTGAAAGAGTGCACTTACATGTACATTACAAATTTTATATCTGAAACGCTTACAGGCAATGCAGTTTGAATCCATCACACTTGCTGCTGGTCTAAAATCAAATGGAGAAGTTTTTGTTTTTCTTTTCACCTAGAGAGTTATTGGTTTATGGAATTTACTAACAGAAGAGCTGGTGACATGGAGGACAGGTGTAGCAGTGACTGCTAGAACTGATGCCTAGGTACTGCACCCAGGTTGAAAAGAGAGGCAGGATATCTCCAAAGGCCATTTGCAAGGAGTCAGGAGCAGATGAAGGTTTTGCCTTTGTCTTCTGTTTGAGAATGTCCAAAGCAATCGATGGGCTACTATGTGAAACAGGATGCTGGATTAGATGCACTGTAGCCTGATCCAGCAGGGCTCTCCTTATGTTGTCATGTTCTACATGGATGTGCCATGGCATCATTTTTTTTTTCTTACCAGGATTGGACTTTTCAGTGATGTGGCTTTCATTTTTTAAAAACCAGATCCTTCAATCCATCCACCCGCATTTACCACCTACACTTCCAGTCCCTTTGGAAAAACTAAGGCTGTTGCTACTTCTGCCTCCGTATTTGGCAACAGCTTCTGTAAAAGGATCTCTGCACCAAATTAAATACCACTTAGCAAATTAGATGACATTACAATGTAACATGTGGGATTGAAACAGCCAAACAAACACCATATAGTAAAGAATTTGTCATTATATATTCCAAGTCCTGCCATTTGGAAAAGACAGGAATTCATAATCAAACTAGCACACAACAATCAAAAAGGTGCAACATGCAGCCTCGAAAGTTTTTTTTAAAAAAATTAAGATTTAAAAAATTATTTCTCTTTTCAAATGAATCTCAAAAAGTATGAGTAATTTTGGCTCAAAGTTGGACAAAGTGCAGGGGGTGGAGAAAGCGCAGATGGTGAAGTGAAAAAATATATAAATACTCCTAAGTTGCATTACTAAAAGAGAGTTGCCTTTGAAAATAATTCTAACTTATGCCATAAGAAAACTCTATATTATGAGAAAACTAGGGACTTTGGCCCTTTCTGCATTAGGTGGGGTGTTCCAGCCCACATAGCAGGTATTAGTAGGCATGAGCCATTCTAGAGCAGTAGCCTATTTCAAGGGCTGTTGGTATTTGGACAGCCTGTCATGTCCCAGCCCTGATTACCAGCTTTGAAGCTGGCATAGAGCCTTCAACAGCCAGGAACTTTCATACCCAGCCTTTGCTGTTGCTGGGAGGATCACGTTTCGGAGGTGTACCAACTTTCAGCCCCACATCTGGTGGGCCTTCCTGGAACACTGCTGAAACAGGTAACTTGTAGTATTCTGGCCCAAAGAGGCTTGTTGTCGACATGCCCTTTGGTCCATTTGTGAACAGCAGGATTGGAATATGTACTCTTTTTGTCCACTTCTTTTTCTCATGAAGATGAAATGTGCTGAAGGGCAGTGGGCTTACCAATATTCCATATTCCAGAATATGTTCTGATCCAAGGTCCAGTGTGAAAAGAGCCATAATCCATCTCGTAGCTCAAGTGAACTCTGATTCCTCTTTTGTCCATATCCTCACCTGGGGCAATTTCACACTTCCCTTCCTGTCCACTGGACAAGAAAGAAGCACAATCACCCAGTGTTGACTAGTGCTCAGACCTGCAAGCATTAGTCACTTACACCCCATGGTCCATGCAATCGGTCACTCACCTGTGACCGGTTCCGGGGCCGGTCCTCCTCAGGGTGCTGCCCTTTTGTTTATGGGACCCTCCGCAACTGTGCATGCATCAGTACTGTCACCATGATGATGCACACATGCAGTTGCATCTATAGTCGTTGAGGTGCTAGGGTACCTGTGCAGCACCTCAGACAACCCTGGAGCACTGAAAGAGGTGCAAAGGGCCACTGCTTGGACATTCCAGTTAAGCTTTCAGTTAAGGTTGGTAAAGGTGTGGAGCATGATTTCGTGCTCCCCTCCTGGAGTATGATTAGGGAACTTCTGGGAAGGCAGAGGGCGCCTGGAGGCTGTAACAGCCTCCTCAAGGTGTAGATGCCCTAATCGTGCACTATGGACTGTAGTGTGAATAGGCTTCTGGTCCTCTTCCTCTCCTCAATCAAGTCATGTAATCAGAGAAAGAGAAGAGCATGCCGTGGCCAGAAGGTGATATGATCTGCCACTGTTTGGCAATGGTGGTGGCTGAACTGGGACCAACAGGATGGTCACTGAGATAGGATCATCTTCTAAGTGTCCCATTCACCAGGCCAAAATGGTTTATGCAGTAGAACCATTCTGGCAATTATGTGAACAGGAAACTCACTTGGCCTCCAGACCAACTGCCAGCAGCCTGCCAGTTCAGCGCTGCCACCTGCTATTGTTTTTCAGATCCTGCATACCCACGGGGGTGAGAGGAGCAAGTCCTGTGTGGATCCACCTGCTGTATCTGTCTGAGGCAGTTTCATACCTTTTGTGTTCTCTAAATAGTCATTCTGCGATTATATCTCTTTCATAAAAAATAAGCTATGTTTTCATATGAATTAATAATAAGCTTCTATTTTCTAATTACAAAGCTAAATGCATTACCTAAGGAGGAAATTGCCTAGAAAGCATTCAATAATACTGGAAAAGTCAGACCAAAGAGACAGCACAGTTCCCAAAGGTACAAAATTGCAGCTTCTCTAGAGCCATATCTCACAGGAAACAGCTTTCCAATTAGTTTACTTCAGACAAACTGGCTTCTTCGTTCTCTGAATTTTGTTAGAAATCTGTCTCCCATCTGTGTGTTGCCTTTGTCCTAAAAAAAAAAATCACAGTCAGTATTGTATAATGCACATACAAACTGAAACACTATCTCAGCTAGTTGCTACAATGGAAGAGTTTGCTAGGTGACCCTGCTTTTCTCACCCACAATGTATGAAGAATAATACATGTTTCTTGGCAACAGAAAGCACTGTTCACTTGAAGTCTTTTGGTATACATCAGTGATGTATTCTCACAATATAGCCAGTAGAATTTTTCAGCACAGGATCATGTGAGACTGTGATCCTTATGATAGAACCAGTTTAAGGATTTTGAGTCCCTGAGCGAAAGTAAGGCTGTGGTCCCACTTGACTTTTTAAATCCTCTAGACTTTTTAAATCTGGACTCAGGACCATGTGCACAATCCAGATGTCCCCATTTGCCCAAGGATAACATGGGCTGAATGCAAATACTGCCATTCCCACTCACCACCCAAATCCCCAGCACAGAGAAACAGGACTTTTAATCTATGCCCCTTGACCAACCCGTGTCAAAGAAGTAAGGGCATGCCCCCATGCACGTTAGGTCTGGCACTGAATGCAGTCTCAGCAAGGAGGCATCCCCATGCGTTTTAGATTTGGTTCGTGGAAAGCGGACCAAATTGCCACAAACCGTGCCAGACCAGGACCAAATTTGTTACCTGAAAAAACAAGTCTCGGCATGGTTTGGGGTCCCAGCACGCATTGCCAAGTGAGCCGAGACTGTGCAAGGGTACGGTACCAGACTTCACGATCTTGGCTGACAGGAAAGAGGTTTGAGTTTTAAACCCAAGCCTCTGTCCTGTCAGCCGAGATCATGAACAGAGGTTGCAGAGGCTTGAGATTTCTCAGTTTTCCAGGGGGGCAATAAGGTTGCCTCCCTGGAAAAGAGATAAAACTCAAGCCTCTGCACTTCCTTACTCCCTTGCTTCTATTCCCCTTTTGAGGTAAGCAAGAGGCTTGCCTGGGAAAGGGAGCAAAATCACGATCCCGGCATGATTTGTTTGGGGACAGTTGAATCCACCCCCAGCCTGCCCCCAACCTGCATTAGGGCTAATGGCATGGGGATGCCCGAGAATCAATCTCAGTCACGCACCTAGTCCCATGTGAGCCCAATTGGCATCCAAACAGCCTATGCCAAAATATATTCCAGAATAAGGGAAAGTGTAGAAAGGCCCCAGAATTAAGGGCCTCCTTAATCCAGATCAGGCTCCACTGAATGCAGATGCAAGCAGACCAGCAGAGGGTGGCCCTGCATGATCCACATTAATGTGCAGATGCGGAGGCCTACATCCAAACTACACAGGCCCTTAATCTGGATTAAGGGCCTGTGCAGAAAGGGCCTAAAGGTGAGGTCGTCTGAGCCACATTCAGTATCATCAACAGGTTGGGCTTACTGGACTGGACTACAATCATCCTTAGGCCTTTCTGAACTTAACATCTTAGTGTGCCATGCACTAAAAGATGGTATACTCTGAGTACAGGAGGATCATATGCATTTCTGGCCAGTGAGGATGCTCCTCACCAGACAGAAATGCAAATGGTCCTCCATGGACTGGCCAGCATTATTGCTGTGAAAGCCAGGTTCCTGCCTCCTTGCTGGTTCAATTGGCCACCACCAGCCACCACACTTGGTTTGTGATGTGCCGGCAGGCTAATGCAGAGGGGCGGAACCAATCCCGGTGATGCTTGGGGGTGCGTGCCCCACCACACCCTGTGGATTTGCCCCTGGCCAGCCTCCTGTTATGGTCCCACCCTGTGGAGACCGGCCCAATGTTGGCCATGTTGCTTCTGCACAGAAAGCCGGCAACCAATCAGCACTGGCTACACAGCTATGCATGCACAGGACATTGGGAACCGATTCCGACCAGCAATGGAGACGCGCGTGCACAGACAACATGTTCCTTACCCACCAAATGCAGTGAGATGGACAAAGAGCGAATGGTCGTGCCATCAAGTGTTTGTGGTAAGTCTGGGGTATAGGTTGGGATAGGTGTGGAGCATGATTTAGTGCTCCACACCTAATCAGCAATGAGTATACCTCTGGTGAGAGTGGGCATGCTTCTAGGCTGTAGCAGCCTAGTGGGCATGCACCAGAGCTGTACAAATTACCTAAGTGCAAAGAGGCCTCTTGTCCTAGCTATCCTTAGACTGTTCCAGCACATGGAAGGGAGAGTCCTAGTAGACTTGCTAGTTTGGTATACCAGCCAGTGCAGAATTGACCTTAGTGACATTTGGCATTGGTTTAATGATGCAGGGTGAGTTACAGCTCATGCCTTTGGGAGGTACAGGATGGAGAGAGGTGCCAAAAAGTATTGCATCTTGGAGGATGCTGAACTACATTTAGGTTTGCCATTAGAGATGCTTGGAATTGCTTGGAACAGTGTTCTGAGCAGCATTGCAATGGCATTGTAGAGACTGCATTTACCATTTTCTAGGGGCTGGGTGAGCTTTGTCTGCTAGCCATTCAGAAATGTAAGAGACTGTAGAGAGAAAGCAGAAAGGTATATTTGTTGTTTGTATTTACATCATGAAAAGGCTCTCCTGCTACATTCTCTGCAAAAATACAATAGAAGGGATGGCATAACAAAACACACACACCCCAAACTGGAATGAAGACAATTTTATAATCTGACATTCTTACGATTTTCTAAAAATATTTAGTTTCTCAATTATCCATAGTGAGACACCAAGTGTGGTTGTGCCAATGATAGGCGTGTGATGCAAAGGGTAAATGACAGTCTAAAAGCAGCATGTGACATTTGCACCTAGAAACAGACCAAAGAAAACATTTTGCCATGCACTCCAGTGACACACAGAGGCAGGGTCATGGCGGGCCTGCCTCTGTGTTGCTTATCTGCCTGTACCCAGTGTTGACATGGAGCATAGTGGAGCTGGTGACAATGCTGTTCATGCACTGGCTGCCATTGAAGCAGCTAGACCCCTGCCCTCACCCCATCCTTAGACCTGACTTCGATGCATGCCAGGATGTTGTGACAACATTGTCTAGTTTGGTCTAGTGGTTTGGGAGCCGGGAGAGCCAGTTTAGTCTAGTAGTTAGGGAGCTAGACTCTTATCAGGGAATATCAGGTTTGAATCCACAGTCCTCCAAGAAGCCAGCTGGGTGACCTGGGCTAGTTGCAGCTCTCTTCTGAGCTCTCACAGCCCCACCTACCTCGCAGGGTGTTCTGTTGCGGGGAGAAGAACAGAAAGCTTTGTCAGCTGCTTTGAATCCCCTTAAATGGGTGAGAAAGACGAGGTAGAAAAGCCAGCTCTTCTTCTTCTATATACACGTGCACATGGAATGGAGGCACTAAGGTCTTTTCCACACCTATAGATATCCCAATATAGCGTGAGGGCTAGCCTGTGTCTTCTGTACTCTGGTGCAGACTAGATAGGTACCACTCCCTGGTAGAATGCTGCATGCACAGCCAGGTCCACCTAGGCCAAGGTACCAGTAGACCTGTTTTAATAAGTCTACTGGTAGTCCAGGGATTGCTAGACAGACCCAAGGAGGCGTGCGGAAGTGTGTGTGACTCCATGTGCCAGTTTAGCAGTGGGACCCATTTCAATGTCGCACCAAATTATGCTGCTGAAGTGGGGTTTCCTAGGGCTCCAAGTCCAGGAACTTTTGTTCCTGGCTATAAGAGTCCTCAGAGCAACACACAGGCTGTCCTATAAGAGGCTGTCCAAATGTGGGCGCTCTTGTTCCTGGCCAGCTGGATCTCTCCATTTGGGGATTGTTCCAGTCAGAGTGGTTCCAGCTGGACCACTGAGTCCACCCCTCACCAGTGCAGAAGTGGACCTAAATCTACTTTGGGATCATGTCTCAGCTCCATGCAAACCCAGCCTAATTTTATGATCAGAAGTTCCCACAATGGCTGCCCACTGAAATGACATTTAAAAGTGACTGGACAAATTACTATCCAGCCTGCCACACTGAGAAGCCTAATAAGGTGAGAGACTGAGCTTGCTATCTGGTGCCGTGACAGTTCCTGACAGCTGAATATCAGGGATTATTACCCATGGCTGCTGCTTCTGAGCATGTGCAGGGTTGCAGCCTGGATCAAGTAGGAGTTTTCTATCATACCTGCTCATAAGCCCCTCCATTCCCTTTTCCTTGTGTGTCAAGCTGACTTTAGGCTGTAAACCTGAGGGCAGGAACTTTCCTAAAGTTTTACATTGTCAGCAGCATTGAGAGTCTTTCTAAGCTGAAGGGCAGAACGTAAACAAAACAAATAAATAAGTAATATATATGTTGGCATTATCTGAAGATAATAGGTCATCAGATACCTGATTCAGAAGAGGAGCGGTGTGAAGGTGATCACTGTGGGAACAGATTTATCAGTAGAAAGCCAACCTCTACTTCCTCTACATATTCATGCTGTAGACTGGTGATAGTGAACGTCCTCAATGTTTGTTCAAGAGATAATCAGAATTTATGTATTAACTTCATGGTTAATGTCTATTTCTCTGCATAGCCATATGGCTACATGCTAGCTAGAAGGAATTAATCTCTTCTTTTTTTTTTCTCTGTCACTGAGCATTTATTAATAGGCCTAACAATTCACTGGATTTTTTAAAAAGCAGAACACATTATTAATGTGTTCCATAATATTGGGCCTATTTGCCTCATTGTCAGTTTATTTTAGACAAATCCAAATACCATAGAACGGAAGTGCCAGGAGCCACAAGCAGCTTTCATACTCTAGATTGTTTCCACCAGGCCATATTGGCTACACTACAAAAGGCGCCATCTGGTACTGCTAATGCCTGGAGGAGAAAAAAACACTCTTCTCTTTCTGCAACTTCTGTAGCCCACAGTCCTAGCAAAGGTGTGGGTCTCCTTTAGACCACACTGGTGTACAGAAGGGGGGATTCTAGTGTGCTTTCTGGCCGGCTATACTGGCCAGTGCAGAACCACTCTAAGGCTTCATTTGCACACATTAAAAACAAAAAACAAAAGTGGCTTAGAGGTGGTAGCATGTGAACACTAGGGTTCTCAGCCTAGCTCTAACCCACATTAAAGCCCTTGGTATTTAAGGTGCATTAGAAGCACTAGTGTGTGGATGCTAACACCTCTAAACTTCGGAACTGGCAGAGTGGTGTGAAGGTGGAGGTTGGGAGAGCAGAGATTGGCCCTTCTGCCAGACTTGCATCATCTGCACGACACGGCTGGTCCAGACCAGCCCATTCTTCAGCCTCAAAGAATGAGTGTCGTTCGAGACTGGGCTCTGACACCTTCGGAGGGCTAGGAACTGAAGTGTGTTTCCTGCTAGTCACAGACCAGAGGCATTTTCGCACTACACTCGTTCCATTTGGAAAGGGTGTAGGACGGGAAGCCTAAGACACTTCAGGACGCTTTGACCATTCACACATAGGAGCGCAGGAACGCGTGTAAACGCGTTCCGGCGCGCCTGTGTGTGAATGCTCAAAGCATTCTGAAGTGCCTTAGCCGGCAAACGCCGGCAAGGGGCGGGGAGACGGCTGCCAGCGCCTGCGGGGGAGGGGAGCCCGCAGCTGTCAGGGAGAGAGAAACATGAGCGAATGCTTCTCTCCCCGAACGGCTGCGGGAGGACACGTCAGAGCGCAAGCCCCGCTGCGGCAATGTGTATGCCGCGTTCGAGGCTGTCTTGCACACGTTCGAAAACCCCGTGTGCGAAAACGCCTCAGGAAGGCCCTCTGGTAGGCTGGTAGGCACATTTCATTGTGTCTATCTGTATTCCCAACCAGGGGTGTCACGGCATCACACTCCATCTAATGCAAACAGTGCATTCTAGCAAGAAGAAGAAGAAGAAGAGTTGACTTTTCTACCTCACTTTTCTCATCTGTTTAAGGGGACTCAAAGTGGTTGCCAAAGCTTTCTATTCTCCCCACAACAGAACACGCTGTGGGGTAGGTGGGGCTGTGAGAGCTCAGAAGAGAGCTGCGACTAGTCCAACGTCACCCAGCTAGCTTCATGGAGGAGTGTGAAATCAAACCCAGTATTCCCAGATAAGAGTTCAGCTTCCTAACCACTAATGCTTGGTCAAAACTCCATCTGGCTGAGGAGGAGGAGGAGGAGGAGGAGGAGGAGGAGGAGGACGAGGACGAGGACGAGGACGAGGACGAGGACAAGGACAAGGACAAGGACGAGGAGGAGAGTTGGCTTTTGTACCTCATTTTTCTCACCCTTTCAAGGGGACTCAAAGCAGCTGACAAAGCATTCTGTTATTCTCCCCACAACAGAACACCCTGTGATAGCTCAGAAGGAGAGCTGTGACTAGCCCAAGGTGACCCACCTGGCTTCCTGGGGGAGGGCGGAATCAAACCCGGTATTCCCAGATAAGAGTCCGACTCTCTAATCACTAGACCAGACTGGGGGAATGGTGACCTCACAGATCCACCTTAATGTGCTGATCCATGTAGCCCAGAAGACAACCACCAAGGCTCCTAACTGAGAGCACAGCGCTGTTCAGAAAGAGCCCAAAATGCAGTTCATTTGTTTTCAATACTTACATATACATACCACTTTGTATTTTTAAAAATATATATACCTCAAAGTGGTTCACACATGCATTTTAACACAATTAAAAAAATAAATCAATACATAAAAACACTATTTAAACCTCTGAGTGGCTAAGAATAGATAGCTATTCATTTAGGCAAGTTTTAAGTGAATAATGTTTTTAATACCAGTTTATATGGTGAAAGAGTCATTGGCCCTTTCCACACTTGGCCTTATTCTGGAATATATTTCGGGATAGGGATCCGTTACCCACTTGCTAATGCAGGCTACGGCAGGTCTTACCTGGGGCCTGCCATAGTCTGTACCAGCATACAGACAGCAAGCCCCTATTCCAGGATATATCCCAGAATAAGGTCAAATGTGGAATGGCCCAGTGCCTCCCAAATGTCAGCAGGAAGTGTCAAGCATTTAATGGCTAAATGTGGTCAGAAACAAAAACTACAATGTACCCGGCTTCAAGGTTATTGCTGTTTGTACCAATGCTATTTCCCATGATAGAAGTGAAGTACATTAGGCAGATAACCATAACATGTAGATTTCTTGTTTGGTATTTTGATACAAATACAGAGTTGTCAAAAAGGCCAATGATGCAATTCTAAAATTGGACTGTATGATCTGATTGGCTACATGTGTAGACCAAGGGTGCAAACTGCTTCATAAACTCTATAGATTTGTATGTATTCTCTTTCCTTTTGACTTGGGTTATTCATGCTACAGCTGTGTCTACTGAATAAAGCTAAGCCTTCCTCTTGTGGAATGAAAACTTTGTCTCCAATTTCTTGGCTGTAAACTGACTGCCAGAGGTTTGCTGGGAATTGACTAATGTGCTGTCTCAAGTCCGAATCCGCTGTCTGCAAACCTTGACCACTAATATCACCACTAACACAGAGAAAGTCCTGCTGTGGGAAGGTGCAAGATGACATTCACTGGAATTAATGATAACGTCACACCATGAAATATCAAAATGACAAATGTCCTTGCCCCCTCAGGCCTGGAGAAGGCTAAAGAGCCTAAGGTTGCCCGGTTAAGTGCACTACCTAGCTTCTAAAAGTTTACATGCTTAAACACCAGCCCCAGTTCTGGGGTATGTTTGGCTGATGGATGTTTTGAAATATAGTTTTGCACATCCCTGTTCCTCATTGATGGTGCAAGGAAGGAAATGATAACATGCATTTTTACATTTTTTGTAATTCATTGTAATGAACTGTAATATAGCAATGTGCACAAATGTTCTAAACATTCAAAATTCGATTGAATTCGATTGAATGCAGACATTTGAATTTGAATAGAACGTCTAATAGGCCCAATTCAAATTTAAACATTCAAACTCATTTTGAATGTCCCAAAGCATTCATTACATACGTATCTGCACGAATGTCATGTGTAACTGTACACATTTGCACTAGTAGTACGGGACAAAAACAGGATGTAAACGGGATAAAACAGGATGTGTGCCAAATGAGTACAGATACGTATAACACATACAAATGTTGTTGACGTTCATATCTTCAGATTTGAATCTAACATTTGAACGAATAGATTTGAATATATTCAATCTGAATTGGATTTTGTTGCATTCAGATCCTAAACAGTTGAATCGAATCAAATGTTTGGATAGTCAATTCGATTCAAATTCAAACGTAAAAAAAAAAAATTGTGCACATCCCTACTGTAATAAACTCTTGGAGTGGAAAACGGCTAAGCGGACTATAATCTTGTGATTGCTTATAGGCAGGATTTTCCTGCTTAATCATTTCTTTGTTTTAAAAGGAAAGATCTAAATGCAATCTGCTGTCATTATCAGAATGTAGCTGAAAGTGAGAATTATCAATTTTTTAAAAAACTGTTAAAATAGCCTCATGCTATCTTTGCTACTCAGAAGCTCTTTCTGCTTTTACTGAATCTCCAGTCAGTTCATTAGAAAGTAAGGTTGTGGTCACACTTAAGGTTTAATCCAGCTTCAGTCCACTTTCAGAGTGAGAGAATACAGCAGCAAAGTGACAAACTGTATTCTTTCAGTGTTAAATAACTCAGAAAATTAACCTATGGGACAGATAATGTGAAAAGAAAATTACTGGTCACTTTGCTGATGTGTTCTCTTGCTCTGAAAGTGGACTGAAGCTGGATTAAACCTTAGGTGTGACCACAGTCTAAGTACATATAACTGTCTACGACCACATCTCCACTTCCAGGTGGTGGCAGCTTCAGTGGGAAAGGTACTATAGAATAAACTTGCCTTCCTGATCTCTGTTTTGAAGCAAGACAATGCTCCAAAGTGCCGCTTCCTCTGTTTAGGGCAGGAGGTGTCTCCATTGGTGATTGCACACCCGCTGCTACTGAAAATGGAGACAGGGAGCAGTGACTAGCTTCCTGGTGATCTGGCTATAAGGAATATTTTCAAAAATCAGATATTTGGAAAACAGTGGCAACATGGCGAATCTAGCAGGACCAGCAGACAATGGATGAGGGAAGAAGCTCTGATTGGAAGGTAAGAGGTTAAAGCTGCTCCAATCAATCCCTTGCCCTTCCCTCACTGTTCTACTCATTCTGCACCTCACACAGCTCTGATGAGAGCACAACTGGGCCATTACCAGTGAGTGTACCATCAACAATGGAGTGCCTCTAATAATCCTTGCAATCCCTGTAATGGCATGTATTGTTGAGTGAGGGTAGAATTTACCTGCCACTTCAGCAAGCTAGGAGTTCAGACCAGCAAGCACACACTTTATCACAATATGTGGATCAATTCTGCTCTATTTGTCAAGTTTGGAATATCATTTTATAAGCAACAAAACAAATCATGTTTGCTTAATGGATGGCTGTGGTGCTGGTGCTGGTGCACTCACACACATGCAGTTCATTTATTTCAGTGAGATTTGGGTGTGTTTACCTGTGTGCAAAAGTGCAATCTAAAGTTGAAAGTGCAAGCAACTAATAGGTAATAAGGCATTTACAATGTATCTTCCGTGCAGACCTGTGTTAACGTAATCCTGGCAAATAGCTTTTTCTTTTGCAAATGTGTTGGAAGGCCCCAAGGGGATTCAAATGTAAAAGGCTACTGGATTCCATATTTCACTCTGCAAACTACTTTATGACAAATGGAGATTTTCATCTCTGTGTATTTGCATGTTGAATATAGTTTACTCTCTTGCTCCCCCTAGTGGGCTACTTTAGATTAATGAGTATACTCTGTTTTCTAGCCGCTTCACCTGTGAAAGCTAAAATTTAGTCTGATTTTGGGCAGGTGAGTGATTTCTGCAAGACTGATCACGCTTCCTCCTAAATTTGTTTTAGACAATCTCACACATTACATCACTGCTTGACTACAGAACATCAGCTTTCTTTCTTCATTAAATAATTGTTTTTTGCCTGTATCTAAAACTTTTACATCCACTTCCAGTTTGTTACATGTCAGTAACATGATGCTTCTACTAAAGCCTGTATAGAGCATCTTTTTTTTTAAAAAAAGTCCCTTTTGTTTTTTGAGGACAGAAGGCAGCAGTTGAAAACATCCTGTACAAAAGAGAAAGGATAAAGAAAGGGGGAAACAACAAGGAGCAGATGGTACATTTACAAGTTTACTATGCTAAATCAGTGTCAGCTGTGACAATCTTTAGTTATTCCCTTATAATTTCTTGATGCCACTGCTAATGTAAGAGCCTCTTATGGTCTGAACATGTGAGATAGCAGCCCATGAAAACTGCATTGCATTAAGGTAAAGAGAAATAACATCACGTACAGAGGAACAACCAGCATAATGCATTGTTCTTGTTTTAGGTAGCTTCCCAGGAGGAAAAGGAAACAGGAAGGAAAGGAAAGCACGGAAGAGGAAGATGCATAGCTTTGGAAAGCAAAGCATGTCAGTGTCACATCTATATCCTGAATGGGCTTAAGCAAGCAGTGATTGAGGGGAGAAGGCTGCTAGAGTGTATTTATCACTTTCCCTATTCAAAATACTTAAGCCCAAACTTAACCACACATCACAGTGTGGAATGCACTGAACAATCTGGGGGAACGGGACAGCATTTTAGTTTTAGGGTGGTTAGCTCATGACTGCAGCCACTTACCTGCCCACAGTCAGAATCAGTGTGTCTGGATCAACCAAGCCTACTGATTCCAGCCATGGGCAGGTATGGACTGAAATTGTGCTGTTTGCACAAAGACACTGGGCCAGACCAGACCACACTGTGGCTTCAAAGCTCCCTTGAGCTTTGGTTCCTTACCTTGAAGCCTCTGGGAGATGCATTTCAGTAACACACTATGGCATGCCACTAAAATGCATCCCCCCAGTCATCCTGAACATGAAATGTATGCCTTCTGCACACCTCCTAGATCCAATTAAACAAGTCTACCTGTGATACCAAATAAGGCCTCCCTAATCTGGATCATGCTTCATCTAATCCAGACAGGATGGACCAGCAAGTACCATGGCTAACCTAGATCTGCATTAATGTGTGGATCTATCAGACCCAAACGCTTCTTACACAGGCAATCTGGATTAAGGTTTTGTTCAGAAAGGCCGAAACACTAATCCAGTGTTTGGTTGATGTAGAAAAAGCAAGTTTTACATTGGGGATGAAAGAAAGTGAAAAAAAAATACGTGAATGGGGTGGAGAACTGTAACATTGTAGCTACAGTGGAAACAAAACCCTTGTCTTAAATCCCCCATCTGTAAACCACAGTATGTTTCAATTTGTAGTGATGTTATTTCACCATATCATGTCAGGGTAAGTTGAAGAACAAACTATGCCAGTAGCATCTTCTCCAACTCAATCAATCATCTGAAAAAAGGGCTCATCTGTTATTTCCGATATTAGCTACTGTAGAGTTGGACACGAACAGCTTGTAAATGAAATGCTGTAACGCTACAATTCCATAACATTGTTGGCTGGTTTGAAATATTTGCATAGTAAGTCACACATAAAAATCTCAAAGTGGCTTACAGAAAAACAGTTGAAACAATCTGTATGTATAAAAACAGGATTAAAAACTGAGGCTAAAACATTCGCACTGGAAAGGCCTGGTTTAAAGGCCTGTCTACAGTAGGTGCTAAAAGGATGTAACAGCGGCTCCTCATGAATATAGAGGGGAGCATTCCTGTAGGAAGGTACCACTACATCCTAGGCGTGGCTAGTATAGCCGTGGAGAAAGTTTTCAAGTTCCGCTGCTATCTGGCCAAGGGATCGTCTGGCACATGTGGAGTCACCACAGCTCCACGTGGTGCATAAGCTCCATGTAGGAGCATACCTGGACCAGCTTTTCCCCCTAAAGTGCATTAAAGTATCCCCAGTAAATTTAATACTGGATGCTTTCAAGGACTCCTCACCGTAGCTTTCCATCTGAACAAAGTCTGCTGAGACACTACTTGAGTAGGTTGCCAAAGAGATATTTCACACTGACATGTGGTAGGCATGTTTATGCGCTCTCAAGCTGTATGTCACCTAAACTCCTAAGAAGACCTCACAGCCTCCAAAAGGACACTTGGGAAGAATCATGTTGCTAGCTCATTGCGTCTCATAATGCTATAGGTTCCCAAAGGCCTTCATGGGATCAAGAACTTCAGAGCATTCAAAAAACCCCATTAGATTACATATGCCCTGGGATGTCCTCCATTGTTGCAAGAGTAGAGCATCATTTATTTATAGTGTTGGGGGCAGTACATTTTACTGTATTTGGATTGAAGACCACTTAGTGTGTGCTATGAGAAAAACAGCAAGATATAAATAGATTTAAAAAAGCAATCATATCAGATGGACTGAGGCATAAAGAACCTGGTTTCATTATGCCTATTACCATAATTATAACCGTGTACATTTCCTTGGTCTGCAATAATTTTCATCCTTCTTTGCATAGATCCTGAATGCACAAAGTCACTGGATCAGGAACATATTTACAGCATGTTATGTTCAAAACGTCTATGGAACTTCTTCAGCAAATGAAATTTGATCAGTTCAATTGCCCCCTAGATAATTAATTCAAATTCTTCAGACATGGTGTATTATATTAAATATGCACAGAAAGATATATCATCATGTTTCTCTCTGCTACTATGATTTAATGTACCAGGATATGCATAAAATCTCTGATGCTGGATGACAAGAAGAAGAAGCAAGAAGATAGCTAGCTGATCTTCTGCATTTAGATGTATTTTATAGCAGAGTACAAAGAAAATCAATGTCCCTGTCATGAATCTTGTTCAGTCTTCTATGCGTGATAGCTGCATGCTGTGTAAAAATAGCCACATGAAAATTCTGCAAAATCAGTCTTCATACTTTACACACATCACCAGCGCAGCATATATAGACATACATAAAACCTCACTAATCTCTTAAAGGTTTCAAACTGCCTAGGCTCACATTTTAGCTAGACAGACTTTCCTGATTATAATGTTGCAAGAGCTTTCTGCACAAATCATTTATTTATTTAAAACACACAAAATGGGTATACAGAATCAATTATGAGGTTAACATAAATTTCATTTAATACCATACCTATTATTATTTATTAAAAGTATTTATAAATTGCCTTTCTGCCCCCAAGTTGACGTACAATAATTAAAAGCAGCAATAAATATCAAAAGCAAGCAATTAAAACAGAGCCAGCATTTCAAAGGCAACACAAAAAAGAAAAAATCTGAAATGTAGCAAAGCATTTATTTAATTATTAAAAGCAGTTGTGGAATGCCTTTATATAATTTACAAAAATAAAACATGTATTAGAGAAACTAACTGCTTGTTCTTTTCTAAATTGTTCCTAAATGCCCTAATTTAAACAGGGGAAAGACTATACATTCGAATTTTCTTCTCTGTCAAGCTGTTTGGCAAAACACAGTCTGAGATGTGGCCTACACACATGTACACCCACATAATTTTAGGCAGCAGTGAGCCTCTCACAGAGGTTGTGCAAACCTCACATTTCATATCACCAAATTGGAAAAACTGTGTGACTTGAACATGCACCAGACTTAAAATTATGCCCAGGAGGTCACCCACAAGCTGTGCAAGTTTGCACAAATGGCACATAGCACAATTTGCTCATACTGTGCCATTTGCAAAAAAAAGAATAAAATGTTTAGTTAATGTATGCCTGTCGCACCATTTCCCCTCTTCCCAAAAATGTCTATTTGGGATGGAATGGGATAATGGTGGACAGGATGTCAGATAATAGACATAAAAACAAAAAGCTTCAGATTATTCTCATTCAAAAATTATAATTATTAGTACTGCATTCCTGATGACATTATTGCAAGCATAATTTCACCATGATGTGTCCTCAAATGATGTTCTAGAATCTTCAGTGCATTCTGCAAATCTCCAACCAAGAAACCTCAAAGCCAGGCAAAACTTACCTAGTAACAACTGAGTAAGAACTTCATTTTCATTGGCGCTCCATTGTTCCAGCTTCTCAGTATTATGGAGCCTGATAGGGGCATTAGCAATGAAAAGCATTGGTTCCACATAGAAAATGTCTACTTTTCACTACTGAAAGGCTTTCACCATTGTTAATGTTGAAAGAAAGAGAAATCTGGCTTCTCAAAAAGAAAAAGAAAAAAAAGACTTTTTCCCTAGCTACATACAAGCATTACCTTGCTTTTCAGAGTGAATTCTGGATGAAATTGCATGAGCTTTGGGAAATTAGCTTAATACCGGGAAAGTATGGTCTAGGGACATGTGCATCACTAAAGCTGTAAAACAACCAAATATCAGTAAATCAGAAATATTTTTCACAGCCGCACAATACATTTATAGCATGAGGGTGGGAAAATGCTTCAAAAACTCAAGAAATGGTACCATTATGGGACAGAATACTTGACTTTTGGTTTCATGAGGGAGAGAGTAGTATATTGTGGTTATAGCTTTATGTAAGTACTGGTCCAGGAATTAGGAGAATATGGCCCTTTCTGTACGGACACTTAATCTAGATTAGGACCTAATGTCCTGATCTGCACCTTAATGATCTAGCAGTCCCCACCCCCTACTGGTACAGAACCTGATTAAGATTAAAGAGGCCTTAATCAGGATTTCTGGTATATCTTTTTAATCAGCACAGTCCTGATCCAGAACACAGGAGGTGTACAGATGGCATGGTTCCCATGCTTGGGAGTACTGAGGAAGGGGAGTTTCAGCAGCATGCCATAGAGCACCTCCAAAATGCAACCCCCAGTCTGGGCTGCTCCATGCTCTCCATGCTTTCCTGTGTTCAGGATAAGTGGGTTTGGCTATTCCTAACCCACTGATCCTGGCTAAAAACAAGTAAGTGCAGAAAGGTCCTATGATTAAATACGCTGAACAAATTGTCAGTCACTAGCAGCTCTCCTCTGCTGTTTCAATTCTCAATTGTGTTCCTGTGCAAAATTGTAAACTAGACCTAAACTAAGTGTGGGTTACACTAAACCAGTATAAAAATTCAGTTTAAAATGAACTGCACAAAACAGCAAATATTAATGCCTGAAGACAAGGATAACGGGATGCATCTTCACCATGCATTCTAGTATATACAATGTGAGGGCTGGATGTACCTCGGAGAACAGGTTGCTTCACAGGAGGCCACTTAGGAAAGGCCTTATACCTTGAACTGTTGGTAGAGGTGAAACAATGAAAGGGGCTTTTCCTTTAAATATTTGGAGCTCAGATTGTTTACAAATTTGAATTGAATTGGGCTCAATAACAAATTAACAACCTGTGAAGTTCTTTTAGAGATGGCTTAATAAGCCTCAGCCATGGAGTAGTCATAAGCTGCTATGTTATGTGTATCTGAAGCCCCAGAAGGACTGACTCAACCAGATGCTGGACGTGAAAGGCAGTGCATGATCCTCTTGGAGTGGGATTGAGTTGGGTCCTGTGCACACGGCACTTTTCAGGTAGCCAAGATAGGCAAGCTACATGCTCAGCTAGTGGTTAGGAAGCCGGACTCTTATCTGGGAATACCAGGTTTGATTCTGCACTCACCCACAAAACCATCTGGGTGACCTTGGGCTAGTCACAGCTCTCTGTTGAGTTCTCATGGCCCCACCTACTTCACAGGGTGTTCTGTTCTGGGGAGATGAATAGGAAGCTTTGCTACTTCTTGGGGTGATGTGGCATATCATGGGGTTGGGGGAGGTAAGGAGGCACATCTAGGGGCTTGTCCCCATGCACTCTGTTTACTTCAGGTTGGATTCGGGATATTCCCATTACAAAGTCTAGTTCAAATTGACCCATCCCCACACGATTGATGAAAGCACGGGCTCAAGTTGAATACACCTGTCCCCATGCAAACCACGCTAAGCCCCTGCATTGGGAAACCACATTTTTTTCTTTCCACTCTCTCTTTCCTGATAGGAGTGAGGGAAAGGAAATCCCATCCACTGCCCCTTCCCCAATCGCAACTGCTGGGCATTAAACAGAGATCAAACAGAAATCCTTCTCTCTGCGAACTGATCACCAGGCAAACATAAAAGAACTGATCGCCCCAGTAAGATGCAGCAATGAGGGCGGTCATCTGGCCCTTGCTGTCCCACAAGCCTCTTCCTGCAACCCTTATTTCACCCCCACTCCCCGATTGCCGGCAAGCCGTTTCTGAAGTTAGAGGCAGTTTAGCAGAGAAACAGAGAAGCACTTTTCTGGTAAACTGCCGCTAAACATTGTAGCGGCTTTGGTTAACTTATTCTAGCCCTGCTCCTCAATAAGCAGCTTCTGAAGTTTGCCAGCTAAAAAGCTAACCAAAGCGCTACAATTTTTAGAGGCAGTTTACCAGAAAAACGCTTTTCTGCTTCTCTGCTAAAATGCCTCTAACTTCAGAAGCAGCTTGCTGGCAATTGAGGAGTGGGGGTGGAAAAAGGGTTGCAGGAAGAAGCTCATGGGACAACAAGGGCCAGATGACACCCCCCCCATTGCTGCATCTTTACCTGTCAAACTGGGGTGATCAGTTATTTCACACTGTTTGATCTTTAAAAATGGCCAGCAGTTGCGATCCCCAACGCACAGGACGTGAAACCGTCCTGCTAATGATATGAGCATCAATCTCCTCCCCTAATAACCCAGGAGCATCCCCAAGCTTCCAAAATAATCTGGGTTGCCCCCTGAACCACAGCGAGAACAGTTTGGAAGCGGAATTTGTTTAGCGCGGATTTGGACCATTTGTTTCAAATGTAGCCCGGTTTGGATGGGGACGCTCTGAGTCAAATTCAGATTCGATTCAGAGTATAGAGTGCATGGGGCTTATAGGCAGGACAAGGCAAGACAATTCCATAAACCCCTGATATTGGCAATTCTGTTCATATTCCCCTAAAGCCAGCCCTAACATTTTTGGCACACAGCTACTTCTAAACTCTGATCTCAGGAATGCTGAAATCAGCCAAATGCTTAGGTGAAGAGTACTGCAGGACAGTGAAAGCCATGGACGCATTAATGGAGGGAATCTGTCCAGATACACAGCAACAAAGAGAGAGTTCACAAGAAGTCATTATAAATATTAATGAATACTATGTGAACCAGAAAGAAAGTCTTCCGGAAAGCAGATATATTATTAAAAACAGATTTCTTGCATGTAGCCAAAATATCACCTGGAGCTCTTGGAAATATTAATAGGAGAATAAATTATTAGCACTTGGCTCAAATAAACAAATCACGGATCCTTTGTCAGCAAATTCAGACCTCATAAAGTCAATCACCCGGGCCATTTAGGCCCTTTCTGCACTGCCCTTTACTCTGGAACAAATTCTGGAAAAAGAGGCAGTAATCTTCACATTCGGGTGGACTAGGTCAAATCTCACCCAATTTGATCACCATTTGCCTGCAGTGAACAAAGCATGGAATGAACTAGAGTGCCCCAAATGGCACCCTGGTCTGGTGTGTAGGGTGCTCAGCACTGGTATACTGGTCCATGGAGGTGTGTGAACAGCATACCTCTCAGCATTTCAGTGAACACCACCAAAAAGGCCATGTCAGAAACTGCAAAGACCAAGAATGAAAGTTCCTGGCTTTTGGAGACTCCATGCTGCCTCCGAAGGTTTACAGATGCAGTGATGGAAACAGCTGGCACAGAATAGGTCATCCAAGTTCAGATAGCCTGCCTTGTCCCAGAACAACGGACATGAATGCAGAAAGTCTTTTCATTTCTATCCATTTTATTTGTGGATTTTCCACCCTTGATTTGGACTTTGCTGAATGAAAAGTCCACAAATAAAATGGATAGAAACAAAAAAGTGTGAGCAGTCAGATCTCGTTACTACATTATTTACAATTTTGACGTTGTTTCAGAAAAATATTAAGTACCAAACTCTTCAGGAGATCTAAGATCAGATATTCGTGTGGGTTGTGTAAAAATTAAATACAGGCCCAAACTTGAACAAGGGTAATTCTTCTCTCATCACATTTCCCAAACATACATTTTCCCATGGACAGAAATAGATATAAAACAGAGATGCTCAACAGCAGAGCTCCGGGTGCTCCTGAACTACAACTCCCAGGATTCTGTGCCACTGCTGATGATGGGAGTTGTAATTCTGGAGCATCTGGAAGGCTTCAATGGAGGATCCCTTGTATGAAAACAGCACAGTCGTTGGGACATCTTCCTTCCTCCTTTTACCAGTAGAGAATAAAACATGAAAATGGATACTAATGAAATGCAGCCATCATTCTGATAAGGATTTCTTAAAAATAGTGCAATTCTTTAAGCATTTCAAGCCTTTTTTAACCTTCTATTCAGCTAAGTTTTTTGTTAACTGCAAAAGAAGGCCATGTAATTTCATAAACTATCTGCATTTCCACCCCCCTTTTTTTGAAAGAAATGCTTTTGTTGCAAAAAAATGTTGGTGTGCATTTTCTTCTATTTTTTTCAAAGGCTGTAAAGAAAAAGTACCTATTTGTTCTGCACTGCAACAATGCCAGCTGCATTCAATCAACTAAAAAGCTGCAAGCCATAAACCTTCCTCCACAGCTAAAGGAGAAGGAGAAGGGGGGTGGGGTGGAGGAAGCAGGGCCATAAAAATTCATCAGGATAATGTAGAGATGAGACGCGTTTGAATCACCATCCCTGCAATCAACCAATCACTCATCCTGTGGCATTTACAGCACATCTCATTCCCCTGTTCCTTAAGGACAATTGATTTTCCTGATTCTATTAGCATAACGGCGAGGAAAATGACTGCAGTGCAATATTTCTGGAAAGTTCCAACAAGTAAGCCGTGTGCCGGAGTGTGACCACAATAATAAGTTACCTAGCTAGCAACTGTGTGTGTTTCTGTTGCTGCCGCCACTGCTGTGGTGTGACAAACACGAGTAAAAAGGCCATTGCCTAAGCAATTCTGGGTTCAAGCATCGAAAAATCCACACTCTTTCCCCTTCCCGAATATCAAATAAAAACCAACTTGGAGAAATAAACATAATTTTAAGGCAGACTGAACAGTCGGCAACATCCAGCAACCTATTCGCATCAGTGTGCTATGGTTAATAATTCAATTTTCTAAAACATTAGCAAGTATTCCTGCGGTTCTCAGTGGTATTCCTGTGCTCCTGTTTTTGTGTAGCTTTAAAGGGAAGAAAAAGCAACTTTAATAATCTGAGTGCCTTATAAATAGCTCCTCTCATTGGGTTCCCCAAAGATCACCTCTGATCACTCAGTGTTACACAGTCATCAGCCGCAAGCAGGGGTCTTACAATTTTTCAGAGTTTTCTCCCTTTAACTTGCAGTGAGTTAATAACACCCATATTGTGTTAAATTATTCAAGACGATGAAACTGCTGGTGAGCACTGCACCAGCTACATTTAAGATTGCACATTATCTGCCTTTTTTGTAAATGAATCTCAGAGACACACATCGTTTTCTTCTTTGTTTTTAACAGCAATTCAGAGAGGGCTCTGGCAACCTAACGGACATTTTATCTCTTTAGGCAGTCTTTCAGCCTCTAGGTTCCTATTTCTCTAAATACTTGAGTCCCTTACAGCTGCTGAAGCTTGAGAGTTGTGTGTATTAATATGAATTTCTGAACTGAATTAGGAGTCCCCTTTGTGCACTGGGCTTATTCTGGAATATATTCCAGAATAGGGGCCTGCTGTCCACATGCTAGTGTAGATTAGTGTAGATTTAAGGCATTTGGCAGCTGTTCCTTTAGATGTTTGGTGCCCAGAGATGGAAAGAAAATGCCTAGTCACTGATGCATTCTCTCAGTCTGAAAGTGAGTAAAATAGGTTAGGGCATTAGAGGAGTGTGACCTGTTGAAAAGCATAGACACAGCAGAAAGCAGAGTGCATGGCATTCTTTTATATGTTCAAAATTATACATCTGTTTAGAAATCTGTGACTCTGAACATGGAGCCAAAGCTAAACATCTTGCTGAGAGTAAAAAAGCCTTTCTCCAAGCAGAGAAAGCAGAGGATGCTTTTTAAAAGCAGCTCACCATGATTTCTGAAGGGCAAGCTATAGATGTGATAGATGCGACTTCCCTGATACCTGCTGGAAAACCAACTCAGCTAGATTGGGAGGTTCATCAGATTTTTACCACACTTGCTGACAACTTCATCTCTCAGACGCTAGAAGTAGGGATGAGAGGTCATCTATTTTAGACCTAGTGCTGGCCAACAGAGAAGAACTAGTTGATGGATTAAAAGTGACAGGTACCTTGGAAGAAAGTGACCATATCATGTTGGAGTTCAAAATAGCTAAAGGGGGGTGGGGGAAGCTGAGAGAAGTCAGACACGCAGCTTGCACTTCGGGAAAGTAGTTTTCAGTGAACTCAGAGAGGGGGAAATGGATAGAACTCCATGGTTTAAAATTCTCGAAGATAAATAAGTGGGGAAAGGGGGAACAAAGGCTATTTTGTTTACACTAGGTAGCATTTCCCATTATGGATAGACTACTAGTTGTCTGCTCTAATGGCAACATGAACATCCCATCCCAGATGAATTCCAGAGACCGAAAGTGAAAGTCCTCATCCTTCATAACATTGGCCAGAGATTTTTGGGCTGGGTGCCCAGACGTACTGTGCTTCCAGTGGTGTTTCTAAGTTCCTGGCGACAACCACACACTGTCCGCAGGTAGACCATGGTCCAGTATACTACAATAGAACAGTTGTGGACCGCTTGTAAACGCATGATTGTGGCAGGATATGCTTTCATTTTGGTGTCTCCTTTTGAGGTATATGTACTAGTCTATGGGAGTGTGATCTCCCAGCAATTCAGTCAATTGTTCTGACAGTGCATTATATGGGCTGCACTGGGGAAACCTAGCAATCAGTATGGAAAGGAGCCAGTACGGAGACACAGATTATTGGCTCATGGAATCTATCTATTAGGGATGTGCACAAATGTGCGTGTGTTTTGCATTCAGTTCATATTGAATCGAATGTAAGAAAATTCATACTCATTTGAATAGATCCCCTTCAAATGTGGTAGGATTCTATTCAATACAAATGTATTTGCACAGATGTGTATGAATATGCGATACAAATGTAGCCAATATGTATCCAATAAATATCCCGTAACATATCCGCTCTGTCAAATCCACCCAGAGTCCACTTTGAATCCATTCTCAATCCATGTTGAATGCACTCTGGATTAGGGATATGCATGAATATTCATGACATCTGGAATTTGTATGAATATGTATGAATTCGTCCATGAATTGAATTATCCGGTATTTGTAAAAGCTTTGGTTGAAGCTTCAGCAGATACCTGATGCCCTGGGGCTTCTGCCCCAACTGCCTCTTGTCCTATCAGCCTCCTATCCCCCCCCCACACACACATCTCCCATGTGCCCCATTACCTTTTGGGATACACTCCAGTGGCATCCCAGGCCTCTGTGTTTACAATAATTATTTATCTAGTGGGACAGTACCTATTATTATTCTCTTTTGTCCCAAAACAACCCTGTGAGGTTAGGCTAAAAAGTAGTAATTGGCTGAAGGTCTCCAGTGAGCTTCCATGGTTTAGTGGGGATTCAAAGCCCAGAATGTCTACATCCTCATCTGATATTGTTACTCCAGAACTGGGTTAGCTTTTTATACCCTAGAGGAAGTAACACCAAGGTTGGTGTCAACATCTTAAGAGATGGAATCATGATTCAAAATGGCCTCAACGGGTTTGAATTCTGGGTTAATACTAACAGGATGAAGTTCAATGGAAATAAATGCAAAGTCTTGCATTTGGATAGGCATAATGCAAGATACGAAGAAGAAAGAAAATCAGGCATGGCAACAATATGTGCAAACATACTGCAAGTAAATAAAGGGTCCTTTGGTTTTCTCCTTGTGCTTTTATTGAACTACAGTATCATAGAATCTTTTTTCTTCTAACTGTGTTCTAGTGAGAATAAACGCTCTGTGCACTTGAATGGGAACACAATGTGATAAACTCACATCAGCCATGTGAGGGGAAATGAAAACTGAAAGCTGAAAACCATCACCATTATTCAATTAAATGTGTGTTGTTATAAAAGGAAAGAAGAGAACAATTTTGGAAATGTGTTTCTCCAGCCCATAATTTCTTTAATTATCATCAGTTACCTAAACACAGATTCAAATGCTGTATTCACCTTTAAAAATAGTGGCTTCAAAATTCTGTTTTTAGATGCCTTGACTATCTCAAAGGTGGAAACTCTACTTGATGTTTATCTTACATCCTTGAATCTAGCCAAATCCCAGAGCATTTCACAAATCACTATCCACAAAGTGTGCTTCGTAAGTGCAAAGTAATAGCCAAGAGCAATGTTTTAAAATGTTCTCTTACTTTAGGACTCAAATGTGAGTTGTGTAGAGCTGGACTAAGAAAACAAGACAGTGGTGTGAAGCTGTCACCTCATCGGTCAGGCTCACAGCTTTGGTGTGATGTTAATGCACTGATAGTAGAGAGGCCTGTGTCTATGGAAGGAACTGCTATGAAATCAGGAGGGAGACATGGAACAAATTCCAGGATCTGTGAATATTAAAATCAGGAACTGTGCACTTAAGCAGTTTTGCAAACTCTGTTGATTTGCAAGCAGTCTTCATATCTACAAAACCGCACAGAATTGTGTTCATTTCTAGACAGATGTCTGACCAGCTTCCTTGGAGCTCACATGCAAAACACTATTTTGCTTTCTGATTTTCTTTTTGTTGTTGTTGTTATTATTATTATTATTATTAGAATTAGAATCCCACCCTACATCAAAAGGTCTCAGGGTGGGTTACAACATTAAAACCAATGCACATATAACATGAACATATTAAAACCATAACAGTGCCAAAAACAGGGCAAATAGGTCTTCTGAAATCATAAAGTGAAGATGCCTGAAGCACCTCAGGAAGAAGAAGAAGAAGAAGAGTTGGCTTTTCTACCCCACTTTTCTGCACACCAGTATGATCTGAGACCCTTGGTGGGCCATGTGGAAGGGAGGTGCCCAATCCACTTTCTGGCCTGGTATACTGGTTAGTGGAGAATTGCCCACTGTCATAAAAAGATAAAAACAGTCCCACTACTCTGGATTTTGGAACAGAAGATGAAGAATGAGTTCTGTCTTTACGTGATTTGCCTATATTTGTCCTACTCACATTTAACGCAGGAAAATGACTCGTTCGTCATAGGTGAGGCAACATTTTCCAGAATTTATTACTGTAGTTAGAAGGCCTTCTTTTGATTTTACCTTAGACACGATCCTGAATAATAGGACATCCTTTTGTTCTCCTTTCGCCTAAACAACTCTTCTGCCTTTACTGAATGAAGCACACTGATGAATCTACAGAGAACAGTCTTATTTCCATATTAATAGAGCAATTACATTTGATAATGAGGAAATAAATTGTAATCACTTTGACTATTCCATCCAGAAAATATTCAGTTTCTATGTGCTTAAAAGGACATTGGGGTTTGCCATTGCATTCTCCTGGGCCCAGGCATAATGAAGAGGCTAACTGGTGAGGCTGCAAGTTACCATGGAGGAGGCTGTGGTAAGCAGGGCTTTATTTTTAAAGAGCGGAATCAGGCGTGAATAAAGCCCATGCTTTAAAAAACAGATCTGGAATGAATTATTTTAGATTTAAAGAGAAATTATGATTAATATCCCAGTCGCAAAAAGTATAATGCCCTGCCAAATCATTGTGGACACCAAGAAGCTCAAAGGATTTGCCAGGAATTACAAAATAATAGTAAGGTAGGGCATGTTTACAAATGACTCTTAAGGCCATCTGTACATACTAAAAAAAAAAGTGACTCAAAAGTAGTTTACAGGTGGTCGTATCTGCATGTTACTGCCTTTATTCACATTAAAGGACACGAAATGCATTTCCATCTTTAATGTGGAATAAAGATGGAATGGGAACACAAGCAACTGCATGTAATCACCTCTAAGCTGCTTTTGAGCTGCTTTTTGTAAATGTGTGTGGATGAAGACGTACACTTTAACCAGTTGGATCACTTAATAGCTAGGCAAAGAACGTGTAGAAAATGTCACTACAGGTGACAGAAAAGACAGCAATGGTCCACATTTATTGACTGATTTATAATCTTGCAGAGGTGGCTGTCCCATGTTGGTGCATGCTGTGCAGGGCTAGTCGTGGCCCAGATGGAGGGCTCCAGGTCATGACTGGAGCAACAGCCTAAAGCATGACACATGCACTGTGACAGCCCAGTCCATCCTGACTTCAGAGGTCCAGTTCTGGTCTCCTAAGTTGTCATTGTGGTTTTTTCGCTGGAGACCCATTTCCAGGGCCATTTCTGAGGGCTCAGTGAAATGGCACTGAGCACCATGCAGCAACAGAACATCTCACCCATCTACACTGAGAATGGCTGGGCCAATCCAATCCACCTGTGGAATGTTTGGGAGATGCTGCTTTCTCACTGGGCCCACTCCAATGCCTTGTCCCATACAAATGCAGCATTTCATAGGTGATCCTGCCTCTTGGTGGACCAGTCTGCAATGCCAGTGAGGTGCTCCATGGGGACTGCTGTCTTGAGCCAGCAACTCAGTACAGATCCTGTTATTGAGTGGAATAGAAAGCTTTATCAGCCACTTTGAGTCCCCAGAAATGGGTGAGAAAAGCAGGGTAGAAAAGCCAACTTCCTTCCTCCCTCCTTCCCTCCCTCCTCCTCCTCCTTCTTCAAATTGGTCTACCAGTTACCCCAATCAGGGGCCATGCTCACAGATCTGGCTCTTAAATCTGGATCAAAGGTAAGCTCATAAAGGGCCTCTACCACCAGATTTTGCAAACCTGATCAGATTCCAGGGCTCACCAATCACAATACTTATGATAAACTCAGCTCTTCTGCCCTGAGAAGGAGGCAAACAGCACTTTCTCCCAGACTAGAAGAGGGAGGAGCAACATTTCCTACAGGCCATTCAACTTATGGCACCATCCACAAGTGCAGTTCCAGCTGATATTGTGTTAGATGGGGGGGGGAGGGGACAGCCAAAATCCAGATATGCCTACCCTCCACTTTCAGATTAGAAGCTCTGGTCTACCTTGAAAAGTAGTGGCACCGATCTACAGTTACTCTTCAGCAATGTTTCCACCCACCCTGGCTATCCCTTCTATTGCTAGGATGACATAATATCCCTGTGATTTTCCATCAAATGTGAAAGCTGTTGCAGGAGGAAGCGGAAAGAAATCCCTCTAAGAAGTTTTCAGGTTTTAATTTTCTACAATTTATTAAGTAGTGACAATGGTTGGTAATATTTGTTGTTATTATTGTTACATCAAGTACTTATATCCCACCCTTTGTAAAAAATAAATAAAATAAGTAAAATTCTTGAAGTGGTGGTAAAAGTAACCAGGAAACATAAGTCTCTTTTTGATGAATGTGATGAAAAGTGAACTGAGCAGACAATTTGGAAGACTTGTGCCAGTTGATGGGGAGGGAAGCTGAAAAAGAAGGCATTTTGTGGTTGTTTGCTGTTGTGGCTGTTACAGCAAGAACCACCTAGTTTTAAAGCATTCTGGACAAAGATAAGCTTTTAGTACATGATCCTGGAGACCTCAGTTCAAAGGAGCAAATGCTTAAGAATGCTGCACAAAAGATTTTCTTCAGGGAAAATCCCCGCAAGAATAGAACTGATGGGCAGATGATAAAAGACAGAAGCCAAGCTGACCTGACCAAATCTCAGCTGGTGTGTTTGGTACCATTAAACTCAATATAGCATAGATGGCATTTTGTTATATTTTGCCATGCAAGTCATCTCAGTATCTAAGCAACTTCTTTGTTGCTTTTCAACATGCAAGTATGCCACAAAATGTCCAAAACAGTATCAGCATTCAGTATTCAGGCAGTAACGCAAAAATAATATGTAATAATTTTGTTGCAAGCCAGCCCTCCCCCTCCCTTTCAATTTGGACTAGTTTGGTAACATCTGCACTGATCTGCTGAGGCCAATTCGCACTTAGGCCTCTAGTCAACAATTACTGCAGCTCTGGTGAGGAACATACGCGAGTCCACTAGGCTGCTACAGCCTAGAAGCGTGCCCACCTTCACTAGGGGTGCACTACTTGTCGATTAGGTGTGGAGCATGATTTTGTACCCCACACTTTTACCAGTCTTTACCAAAGGCTTACTCGCAGTCTCTTCTACACGTCTTCTGGCTTGCTGTATGGGGTGGGCAAGGAGCATGTTGTACAGGTGCTGCTGCATCGCTGGGTCGATTGCCGACTCCTGTTGCAGTTCAGCAGGTCTCTGCAGGCTGGCACCACAATGGCAGGCAGGCTAGGGACCAACCGATGCTGCATCGGCCACACTGCCCCAATGCGTCACCAGGATCAATCACATGCCTCTGCATCAGCCTGCAGGCACATCATGAATGTGTGGTGCAGCTGGCAGCAGCCAATCGCAGCAGCAAGGAGGTGGGACTTCTGGTTTTCAAGGCAGTGGCATGGACTGGTCAATGGCAGGGCCATTCACATTTCTCGCCAGTAAGGGACACTTTGGGGAAGTGTACCTCCCAGCAAGTATGAATGGTCCTCCTGTACCTGATGTTGACCAGCCCTAGTTCACGGCAGCCTAATCATGTGGAAATAGGGTCTATATTTGAAGCCCCCAAAAGGTTCATATCTGTCTGAAGAAACAAGCTGAACTTGTGTAATTGACATGTTGCTAATGACTACAGTATTCCCTTTAAAATCTGTACACTTGTTTCTATCTCAGTGCAGAGTGTATAGAACAAAAATTTAAAAGGGAGAGGGAGGGAACGAAGGAGGAAGGTTATCAGTGCAGATGCAGTAACAGAAGAAAACCAAAACCATATAATTTTTAAAATCCCTAGGAGATGACAGCAGTTCTGAACAGAGTTGAAACATGCAGCTTCCCAGAGAAGAATGTGAGCTCTTAACACCATAGCTGACAACTTGTGTTGTCAGAACTAGCCTGATTCAATGAGAGATCCCTACCTTCATTGGTGGCCAGTAAAACTGGGGTGTCTAACATGACTTACCTGAGGTTGCCTGGAAGATCCCTTTGAAGGAAACCATTCCAGGTGGAAGTTTCCCTGTTTTATTTAATTTATTTATTATGGAGATTTCTGAGGCTCTCCCTTCTCCTATCTTTGCTACAGCTAATTGCATAATCCAAGGCTGCATCATTACACCCAAATATTTTTTGTTGGGTTCAATCAAATCAGCAGAACCTTATTAGCAGTATTTTCTATCCCAGCGTTTTTATGTCTAAATTATTCCCAATGCAATCCAAGCCTGCAAGCCAGCCAATTCACAACTGGTGGCTGTTCATTTGTTTATTTGCAGAATATCAAGAGCAATGGAAGAGTGGGCATGTGTGAAATGAACTGCCGACTGAACAGCTTAAAACTGAAATGCTTGATGCCTGAAGCATATTTTTGGGAGGGAGGAGAAAACACTTTTTTTCATATCACAAAGCCCTTGCATACATGTACTAGTACAGAGTGATGTTATTGCAAGACTATTTCTCTGTGAGACATCACAGATCATAAATGGATAAGTGGATCTCTGTGAAAAGATACTACTACTGGATTCTTCACCAAACTGATCTTTGGTGTCCCTTCTAGTTATTCACACTTTTCATCGCCCTTCCTCTTCTGCCTCTATTATACATTCATGTCACTTAAATCCATTCCCACTTCTGTTCTATTCATAAAGCATAGGTTTCTACAAAGGAATTCCAAAATGAAGGTTTTCTTCTTTGTTTAGGCAGGCATTCTGGCTTGCCTTCCCATATTAAAATGCTTTCCTTTCCCTTGATTTTTTTTTTTTTGTTCTCTGACTGTCTTTTTGCTAGATCTGTATTTATTACGTGAAATGAGATGCATAGATGCCACTGCTTCATGTTTAAGTATTAAAGATTTATTTTTAAGTCGGTTCTTCCATTGTTCACTGAGGCCAAAAGAACATAAATAAAGATCAGTTTTCTGGAAGAGAAGTTTCTGTTGACTGAATTTATCTTTGAGCTGTGGAGCACAGATGTACCCAACAATGCGGCGATCAAGGCAACATTTTGACAAGTGGGAAATTGCACCGTTAACGCAAGGGCACCTCATATTCACGGATATTCACACTCTCCCCTAGGGTGCAACACACTCGTTGCGGAGTACCTCATTGTAAACATGGCAGCTTCTCCCTTTCCAAAAGTGAAATGGAGGCATGGCAACTCAATTTCATTTTTTCTAACTGTATACCAGAACTTCCTTCAACTGTTGATTATTTGCTGCAATTTTTGCTGTGGTCAACATATTGCTGTGGTCAACTGCACTTCATTGAATACAAACTGCCAAAAGAAGAGGAAGAATCTAAGGAATTTCCTCCCTCATGTCCATGTCTGTCACAGAAAAGGGGAGTAGTGAGGTGAATGAAAGGCATATGCAAATCACGCAAAAGACAAGTCATTATTCTCCTCATCTGTCTCAGAAGCTCTGTTCTCTCTCACTCTCCCAGCTGGCCTAGCAGCTGGGATGGGTGGAGCCATGCAGTTCCAGTACCAAGGTCACAGCATGGCCCACCAAGCAGGGAGAAATGGTCCCTGCTGCTATACATAGGCATTTTTTACCTCTAGACTTCACTTACAACAAGGCTCTACAGTAGTGGTTCTCAACCTGGGAGTCGGGACCCCTTTGGGGGTCGAATTACCCTTTCAGAGGAGTCTCGATGAGTCTCCCGCCGCCCTTCCCTCCCACCTCCCAGCTGTTCCACCCCTGTGGTTGGGAGTCTCCACAACATGAGGAACTTCATTAAGGGGTCGTGGCATTAGGAAGGTTGAGAACCGCTGCTCTACAGCATCTTCTGGAGAACATGTCAAATCCAGTCACACAGTCTGACAGCAATGTTCTGGCGAACACAAGATTTCAAAGCAAATTGTGACTGTTATTTTCCACTGGGCAGTGTGTCAATTGGGACAGTATGTAAGTTGTACAATCTTGGGGATGTCAGGTTTCCTTGGGCAGACAGAATACTACATGGCAAATTTCTATTAGAGCATGAACAGCAGTTTATCCTGTATCCATTATGGCTGCTCTCATGAGCACTTCCATCCATTCTGTCATTTGGATCTGTTTCAAAGGTAGACAAGAGTATCAGCTAGAACTTTGAAGGTGCTAGTGAGTTATTGCAGATAATTCTGTGAAACATTGTTGAATAGTTACATTTACTAGAAATTTTTTCTTGATGTCATTTTTCCAATGCACCACATCTTTCTTGTTCTAAAACTATTCCTGTACAATTGTGTCAGTTTAATAGCAATTGTCATTAAGTGATATTTCTATTTAATATCAATTGAAAATTACTGATTTCCTGTTCCAAACAGCAATTAATGTCAATTATTCTACACAGCACCATACAGTAGTACAGTTTTTTTGGGTTTTTTTTTTAATTCCACTTAACTTCACAATGTATATATCACATTTGGCACTTTTGCAAGCTTTTTAAAAAAGAGGGTCGAAGATGAACTAAAATGGCAATAGTTCTATAACATACTAAAGATTCTAATCTAACTGTGAGCGAGAAAAACAGACTGGAAGCTGAGAAAGTTAGATGAGTATCTTTTCACCTTCAAATTAATTTATTTTTCATGGCTCTGTCAGAACCCTCAAGAATGCCGTTAGCACCTAAAATTTCAGATGAATGGACTTATTCTTAGAAATAGTTTTATGCGTTTAATTTTGCTGGTATCTTCTTGTGGGAAGAAACACTCCTTCTGCCACAAGGAACAGATTCATAACTTGACAATTAATTTGGAGAAGGACATTAGGCCCAGCCTCCTTCTCATTAATTTTTGCCTTTCAAGCAAAAGCAGCTCTTCTAATCAAGTTAAAACCAGAAATCCTATCTGCCCAGTAATTGATGACATCAGCTGAACTCAATGTGTGGCTGATTTTTATATAGCTTTGACATAAATAGTTGAGAATAATATAATGCATTTGTTCATTTATTTTATGATATTAGATTGCACCTCTTTCCCATGGAACACATGGCATAGTTAGCTTCAGCACAAGTGCTTCCTCAGGATCCTTCAAGCCATCCCTTTCATGCAACCCAAGTCATCAAGGGGCTGGAACACCTCTCTTATGAAATCAAGCTGCAATATCTGGGCTTCTTCAGCCTTGGGTAGCAGTGTTTAAGAGGTGACCTGACTCAACTATATAAAATCATGCATGATGTGGAAAACATGGAAGTAAAATACCTTCTCTATCACACAGCACTAGAACCAAAGACTATTCTATGAAGCAGATGGACAGAATATTTAGGGCTGACAAAGGGAAGTATTTTTTCACCCAGAGGGTTGTTGGTCTATGGAGTTTACTACCAGAAGAGGTGGTGAGAGGAACCAGCCCAAATCACTTTTAGAAAAGCTTAAACAAAATCATGGAAGACAGGTATAGCAATAACTACTAGAATGGATGCCTAGATGATATATAAATGGCACTTAACACCAATTAAACAAGCTACCATAGATAAACATTAGTCACAAAGAAAGATGATATAACATTTATATATGGTAGCATTGCAAACCAGTAAGAAAATTTTGAGGGGAAATTGAAATACAAGTGAATAGAGTGTTCAGAATAAACTTTAACCTAAATGTAGAGTTGCCAATATTACAGTTGTACCATGGAACAAATCAAGAGTTCAGAAAACAAAGAATTCATCACTTTTATTATGATAATTTTGAAGATGGTAATTGCCAAATGATGGGAAATAGCAGATAAATTAAATTTGAAGAAATAGTATTACAAAATCTAGGAAGTGTTGACTGATGAAATAATAATTGAAAAATGCAACATCACCATGAATAAAAAATGCAAAGGCCTATGGAAACCTTCATTTGAAGTTGTACCAAATAGGGACAGGCATTCGTGTTCATGCTATTCATTATTTGCATGAATTCATACGAATAACATTCACAGATTAATCGAATAGGATCCGTAAATCAGATTTGACCCAAGATTTGTTGAAGCTTCATTGAAGCTTCAATCAAAGTCAGGTTCCCCCCTCCCCCATGGCCTCCTGTCACCCCCCTGCAGCCTCTCATCACCCCCTTACCTTGGGTCACACTGCAAACCCAAAGGTTGCACACACAAACCTGGAAGTGCTGTTCTGGCCTCCAAAGAGTGCTGAAATTGGCCCAGATATGCCATCGTACCTTCTCTAAAGGTAAGGGAGAGTGCCAAATGGAATGGGAGGCCACAGTGGCATCTCCAGGCCCATTTTGGTGCTCTTCAGTGTTGAAACAGCACTTCCAGTTTTGAGTGTGTAGCTCCCCATCCGGGGATCACGATCCCCAGATGGAAATCTGGGCACACAGAACCAAAAATGGTGTTTCAAGCAGGCCTCAAGCAGCACAGTGACAATGGTGGCGGCGACAGGTGAGTGTGGGGGCAGAAAAGGACGAGTGGGGGGTTCGCTTTGTTTTGTGCACAAATATTTGTATGAATATTCATGTACGAAGCCATGGGAGGAGATTCAGCCAAAGCCAAATATGCCCACATCTGATTTTCATCAAATTGTATGCAGGAAATTGGTTTTGTGCACACCGCTAGTACCAAATATAAGAAAGAAGTATCTTCCTGGAAAGATTGTATTCTCAACAATTAATTATGATACTGTCCATGAAGTATGGACAGATGGACCAACAGATGGACAGACGGATGGACGGACGGACAGACGGATCCATCTCTGTCTTGAAGAGACCAGCAGGATGCCTAAAGCCTATTTGCAAGGATCTGAGAGCAGGTGAAGGTTTTGTCATGTCTTCTGCTTGAGATGCCCATAGCAATTGTTAGGTGTGAGACAGGAGGCTGGACAGGAGGCTGTGGCCCAATACAGCAGGGCTCCTCTTACGTTTTCTTATATTCAATTCTTCAGGTCAATATATCTCAGTCATCTTGCATTTTGGCAACAAAGATTCAGCTTTATTGCCACATTGGATAGAAGCAAAACAGAAGAAGCAAAACTAGACATGTATGCTTCCATATTTATTCTCACTTCTCCATTACCCTGGAGAAGGCTGCGCTGCAGTTCTGCTCAAGTTACATATGTAGCTTTTGCTACTATAGAGCAGAATAGTGCAAACATTTTACTTGGAAACATTCTTGTCAAAATAACAAACAGACAAAAAAAAAAAAAACCACCCCAGAATTATTGTCTTTTTCTCCCAGCTAAAATCCAAGGCAATAATCCTTGAATGGTATTGAAACTTAGTCTTTACTTTTTGTGTTAAAGCTTGCTGAGCTCCTATGCAAATAAACATATACAGCTTTAAATGAATAAATCATGCAAATACATGCTAATGCATACATAAATTAACAGAACATAATAAGGAGAACGAAGAGAGCAGATTACAATTTTTTCCCTTTACTTTCAAAATGTGTGAGCGATATTTACTTTTGAAAGAACAAACTCATTTAGACAGAGTTTATACAGAGCCAAACAAACACGAATCAGCAGTGAAAGCTAATTTTATGTTCAACAAAGAAGGAAGATGTACTCCCTGCCTCAATAGGAAAAAACCAATTAAATTAGGCAGACTCGAAAACATGGAAACATACAATCCATTTTAGCACAGAAAAGATGCTTTAGGGGCCACATTTTTTGCTTTGTGAATATGCACCAGAGAGGCTCTTGTGAGACTGCATTCCTATAAGGGATGTCATTGTAGAAAACAGTTGTACACCATCATATTCACCACTTCTAACAACCTGGCCAATGAAGCTCTGCTTGAGTGTAGGGTACCACACAATTCATTAGAAAACATTTCTGCCTAGACATCCCTTAGATAATATTGTATTGGATTTATGCTTTTGGTGGCAATTTGAGCTGGCAGGGAGAGGGGAATTAATGTTCTCCTCTTAAAAATTTAGAAAACAGCTTATTACTGGAATGTCCAGTAATACTGTGATCATGGGTGGAAACAGAATTATATCGCAAGATGGCAGAATGCATCAGTAATATGCTAAACACTATTGTGATATCTTTTGCTGATCTCTTTTACAGCAGTAGATGAATAGAGTTTGAAGGGTCCATTCACATCCATGGACTGACACAAACCAAAGAAACATGTTAAACAGATCTTCTTAGTGCATAGTGCATATAACCTAACCGAACATATGAAAATCAAAATTCGGGAATGTATGTAATTACCAGCGTCTATCACATCACATATCTTCAGATGGCAGAATCCACAAACAGATAAACAGGATTCCAGTGGTATCAGCCATTTCAGAATTCATAGCATAAGCCGTGGGAATAACTGTAGCTCAGTGTTAGAGCAAACAACCTGAAGAAAATAGGGTTGCTGGATTGGTCCCTCAGCCTCTCCTCAGAAGTTGGCAATGGCAAACTACTTCTGTATCTCTGCTGAGAAAACATCATAGAGGGTCCCATGGAATCTGGGAGGGCCTCCACCTCAGTGGCAGAGCAAGCTGCTTGGAAACAGAGGTTCACTGGTTCAGTCCTCAGCCTACCCTCAGAACTAGGCAATGGAAACTACTGTTCTGTCTCTGCCTAGAAAACTGCATAGTAGGGCCTGAACAGTCAATCGGGAGTTGGCCACAACTCAGTGGTATCGAACAGTAGTAAGCAAAAGGAGTAATATAACAACTAGAAGCAACAATCCTCTGTATTATTAAACCCAAAAGCTGGAGCCACTGTCTTGATGGCACATTTTTATACTTAAAAGGGGAAAAATATTGTACACATGATTTTGAACATGTTTAATGGTATCAGATTCACAAAGTAAAAAAGGAACAACCATTTTCCCTTCCTAGAAAGGGGAAACTTCAGGCAAGAGAATTTCTGGAAATCTAGCATACCTACAAATTAGGAAATAATAGACTCACATACCTAATCCCCTAAGAAACAACTCTGAGCTTACCATAAGAAATAACATGAATCAAAGCAAAGAGACTTGTCCAAAACCAAACAATAAGGAATATATAGCTTCTACCCAGAAAGGATCTCCAAGGCAACCCAAAAATGTAGATCATCTAGAAGACACTAGAAAGAACTAACTTTCAAGAAAACAAAGAAAAGGGCAGACATCAGCCTATTACAGTATATGCAAGTCTTAAGACTGCAGATGTTACTTAGGAGGGTAGTGAAAATATCTGCAAATTTTAAGCAACCCAGCAGAGCAACCCTGACCTAGAGATACTTGCCACAATAGAAAGATATACTTTACTATAGTACATCAGAGTTCTAAGTCAACCTCTTGGAAATAATTATTGCATTCAGACAGGTTACTTTGTCTTTTACAGAGAACACAAATCAATTCCACTTCTAAAAATTCAAGTATATCACACTATTTAATCAGCAGACTAGTGAGGCAAAATATTTGGATAATCAGAATTTTAATGAACTGGATCATTTAAACTTCACTGTATTTGACTATGCAGTTAAATAATATATTCTTCTTCAAAATGTTCTTTTAGATACTGTTTTCTACAAACACTCAAGTAACCTCAAAATCCTGCTATTTAGGGTTATTCCAGAGTGAAATTCCCCCAGAATAATCATATCTCGCCCTATCAGCTGAGAAACAGTGTGAGGCAAGTGTGGGGACTTTCCTCATTCGGTGCTTGCTTCCACAATAGTGTGTCAAACACATCTGGATATATACATTCATCAGTGGCCATTTTCAAGATAGCAGCTCCTAAGAGCAGTGTCCGGATTGGTAAGCCAGTATCACTATAGTGGGAAAATGTGGACTGAGAGTTATTTTTCCTGCTATAGGAATACCACATAAAATGGCCTATATATGTCAGGGCTATGCTATACTGGGATTGCCATGAACACAACTGGCAATTCCAACATAGTCCAGGGATATTCCTGGGTTTTACATCCTATCTGGATGCAATCTCAGTTAAACCTAGTTTAAGAAGATAGGTGGAAAGAATGCAGGAACTAGGGACATGCAAGAATATTCGAAACATTTCAAATTCGGTCGAATTTGTTTGAATTCGGACATTTGAATTTGAATTGAATGTCTATACATTAGTTTTTTAACATTTGAATGAATTTGAATGCTTCAAATCATTTGTACAAATTATTTGGACATTCCTTTTTTTTCAGATCATTTTTATTTTATTATTTGGACATTCCTATGTATTTGGATGTGTACACATTACATACTTATATATGTTACACATTACATTCATTACATATGAATTGAATATTTGTATGAATAGATACAAATGAATTTGAATCAGTTCAAATTTGAATGCATTAGTTTTTTCTCTATTTGTACAAATTTGAACATTCAAATATTTGATCTGAATTGAATCAAATCCAAAAATTGCATTTGTGCACACCCGTAGTAGGAACCATTGAAATAATAATTTGCTTTGGGCAGGATACCCATCCAAAATGATCTTTTGGGCGCATCTCCATGCCAAAAATACTCCAAATTTAAGCTTGTTTTGCCTCAGAGCATCTTCATGCACAGCTTTACTCCGGACCACATCAGGCACAAAGAGGAAAATCCACGGCAGAAAAAAACCCTTTCAAACTGTACTACATCTGACGTTGGGGGAAACCACGGATTATCCTGGGAGCATGGAGACACACATGGATTTCTTTAAAGTGTCTTTCTGGCTACATTAATCTTTCTCACTCTTTACGTGTGTGTGTGAAAACATTCCTTTCCTTGGCTGCCAAGAGTTAAAAGCATAACCAATGATTGTAACATAGTTATAAGCATAACTAAAAGCAAATCGCTCCCTGCAGCCTGTCAGCCAGCCAGCTGTCACATCCAGCCTCCCTCCATTCTGTTTAAGCACACAAACAGACCACCAATCTCATTCTTCTTAAAATAGATGTTTCCCTCTCCATTGTTAAGATAATTAGCAAGCACAGAATTTCTCTCCCCCTCCCAACAATGTGAAAGAAAAAGAGAATTCACTGGACAGCTTTTGCGCACAGGCAGCTGCAGGGAGTGAACTGCTTTCAGTTATGCTTGTAACTCTTTGCAGCCAAGTAAAGGGATGATC
>MTQE01001134.1:51782665-51809445 GCA_014337955.1 Aspidoscelis marmoratus | reverse complement strand
GGATGATCTGTGTTGTGTTGTGGAGGTTAAATTGAGGTTTTTGCCTGTCAACACTGCAGTAGGCAGGATGGGGGTGGGGAGAAAAAGATGCGGACTCACAAAAAGCAGCTTGCATGGGGACAGGAAAGTACGTTTTAAATCTGCATTGCCCCAAACCACATGGGGACACTTCATTTCGAATTACAACACGCATTTTTAAAATCCAATGCAAGAAAGAAGCAAAAAGAGACCATGACAATGTGCCCTTTGTAACTTTTATTTGCCTCTCCCATGAATCACTTCTTACCTCTCCCCACCTTCTGAATATCAGAAATATTGAAATACATTTTTTTTAGCACAAACAAATGAGATCATTTGACAAATTCAAAAGACGAGCAATCATCGAATGCATCACTACAACCATACTACAAACTTAACAGTCCATTTTGTGATCTATGGAGATGTCAGCAGTTATTACAAATGACTTTTCAGTTAATTACCTGTTTGGGAAATGGAAGAGACTGGGGGTTCACAGCTGCTCCAGTAAGTAGCTTCAGTGCCTGCCTCATTCCATTGAGTATGATAAATAATACATTGTGTACCACCCAGGCTGCCAGACAGTGGCTGAGCCAAACCCCTTGGAGATACTACTTTGTCTGCCATGTGTTACAGGGAATATTAAGAATAAAAGTAGAAAATTGATGGTGATTGCCTCAACATGGAGGATCATGGTTTAAAAACCAACTTCCTGGTTCTTGTTCATAACAATATCTTTAGAATCTGAGAAATATTGGAGAGATTGTTAATTCTTTAAAATGCATATTTCAGGGTTTAAAATATATACAGTATGTATGCAATTTAACAAATTGGTACCATTTAAGGTTTATGTGTATGAGAGCAGGAAGAGAGGAAGTGAAATTAAATGACAGGATTTTTCAGACCGTTTCTCTTCCTCCTCCTCCTTCTCTTTTTCTTTGTTTCCAAGGACAAAGGAAAATATGTTAATATGGTATTTTGATTGATTCAAAAATCCAAAGGGAGGAAAATAAAGAATTTTCAAATATGTTATTACTGTATTTGAAAAACACAAACAAATCAAAAACCTCTATCAAGTAAGCATTAGCTCAGACAGGTTCTACATGATTAAAAACATTTGATAAGAAATTAGTAATTCACAAAAGGCAATTTCTTGTATTTAGTTTCTTTGCATATTTCCTGATCACTAGTTATAAACTTTGGTTTATCTCTTCCAGTGCAGTGTGTGAACCAAGACTACTAGGGAACTGGGAAATGTCCCTTTAATTTTCCTGCACCATGGTTTGATTGGCTACGGATCCAACATAGCCCCTTCCTGCACCACCACCACCGATACTGTGACAGGACAAGATGTTCTGTCATGGAGCAACCACCCATCCCATGCTCTGCCCCATACCTGGTCCCATCTCCAAAGAGGGGGCATGAAATAGGCACCTGAAATTCAGCATGTGAGGAATGACTCTTTTCGTCATCTTGCTGTGGGTTTGCCTTTTCACGCAGGCTGATCTGTGAGGAGAGCCCACCTACATAGGTGATTTACTGCCTCTGAATACCCATGCAATAAAAAATACTTGCTTTGCAGCTCTTACAATGGCAGAGCTATACATTCAAGCAACCACTTGACACAGCAGCCAAAAAAGGCATCTGTGGCAAAAATGGCTGCCAGGCTCATTGGCCAGTGTGCCAAAGCCCCAGAGGTCAGCCAGGTTATTCCCCACTTTTGCAAGCTACCCCAAGGTGAAGGTACCCTTTGTTTTTAAGCCAGACGTGATACTCACACACCCTACTGAAAGTCAGCCACTTGTGCCATCCCTTGTTGAGCTCTAAAACAAAGTGCACCTCTTCAAGGAACTGCTTGTTGAAGAAAAGGAAGTTATGCCTATCCCACTTAGGATTTCTAGCTCACTTACTATAGTCCTAGCTGATTGTGGCAGATGGGAATTAGACTCTAAGACTTGGGAAGGACATTGTATTTGCCTCTGCAGTAAAACTTAGGTTTCTTCCAGACTGGGGTGAAAACAGAAGAATCCTACCAGGCATTGAGTTGGGATTGCCACTTGGTCTGCCCAATGCAATGTCCATTCCAGGACACTGAAAACCCACTGCAAGGCTATCCCAGAAAAACCAGCAGTAGCACCAGATCTTTCCAGTTTCACTAACCACCGCATCTGAAAAGGTCCATGTAACATTAGCTCACTGGGAGCTTCTAGGAGTTCACCAGGAGTGTCAAAGGGGGAAGCAGGGATGCAGTAAGCTCCCAGAAGTTCCCAGCAAAATAATGCCATATGAACCTAATCAGACATGTCAGTAAGTAGGGATGTGCACAAATATTCATCACATTTGAAATTCATTTGAATTCGGGCATTCGTATTAGAATTGAATGTTGGCAACATTCAAACATTGGCATTCAAATTCGAATTTAATGTTTCAATGCATTTAAGTGAAGCTTCATTACATTTGTGAACCTGGGGTCATGGGAAAACAGCTGCCCCAGTCACATCCGCAATGGATCGAGAGTGGATTCAACGTGAGTTCAGAGTGGGTTGAAAGTAGATTGAGAGTGGATTTGACACATTCAGAGTGGATATGTAGTAGATACATAAGGGATTTGTAGGTAATAAGAGATTTGTAGCAGGGATTAGAATCGGATTTGTGTCAAACATTCATACTGAATTCAAATCCTACAACATTCCAAGGGGATCAATTCAAATGCACATCCCTAGGTAAAACTATTGCAAGGGAGCCTGGCAGCATTGGCAAGAGGCAATGCTAGGTTAGCTTTCATACTGTCTGTGGACAGTCTTGGTGATGGACAATCAAGTATTCCAGGCCAGTATCAACTTGCTAGTTCTTCTTTTTGGCTGCTCTGGAATCTGACAGGTTTCTCCAAAAGTGGTGTGGAACTTTGTGAAAAGGTTTTTGAATATGTCCAGATAGTAGTAAACTAGCATATCTGAGAAGGTACGTGATTTTATAGATAAAAGGAGCAACAAAAAGGAGAAAGAAAAAAGTCAGCCCTACTGAGGGTTTACTAAAATGAAAGTAACTTGTTAAAAAAGTCTACTTTATTCTGGACCATTGACAGCTACTAGGCAAGGAAAAGATGAAATAGTAAAGCTAATATCTTCCTGGATTTAGGTTCCTTTCATACTATTAGTGTGTGTTTTTCCCATCATGCAGCTCTAGAGAATTATTAGTATTGCTTGAAATACCAATTCCAAAATACAATGCAACCATCTTTTTGATGCAAAAGCTTCTTCTGGAATCTACTTGGGAACATTTATGATGCATTTTATTATGAAGCCAAGTCTACAGGGTTGTGGCATTTGAATTATGTTCTACCTTCTGCAATGAAATTTGCAGATAAATTCTTATTAGTTGACTCATCTCTGCTCCTTTTGGGTACAGAAGCCAAAAATAGCTTAGTTACGTATTTAGCTTTAATGGCAAATGTAAGATTGTTAGCTAGTTTGCCAACGCTGTGCTCCAAGTTCATAAATATTTGTCTATTCAACGGCAGCATTTATCTCACAAAGACACACAGACCAGTTCTGCTTCTGACAAGTTTCTTGTTTATTTATTACCCTAATAACAAATAGACTGTCAGATTTGCCAGGAATCAAAGATGAACTAAATCTGCTGACACAACTGATTGTGAAAGGCTGCAAATTTCATTTTGAAATTGTACAACAGCAACCTCTTGGAGGCAAAGAAATAATAATTCTGCTTGGGAGACCCCATATTTCCAGAGCACCAGTGCTTTGCATATGGTTTCTTTTACATAGAAGAGTGCCCAGGTTTGATTTGATAACTTTCATCTGACTTGAGTTTTTATGAAGCAGGTATATTACGTAGTGATTTTGAGGTGGCATAATCACATAATTAAATGGACTAAAACTGTGTTTGCTGAAGGACTATCATTACTCGCATTTTTTCACATTTCATTTCAGGTGCATAATATGAGGGGGGTAGAGAAAGAAAGATGGGGTAGATATTCCGTTAACTGTTCTGGCTATAAGAACATAAGAACATAAGAGAAGCCTTTTTTAACAAGTTACTTTCATTTTAGTAAACCCTCAGTAGGGCTGACTTTTTTCTTTCTCCTTTTTGTTGCTCCTTTTATCTATAAAATCAGCCCATCTAGTCCAGCATCCTGTCGCACACAGTGGCCCACTAAATGCTCACGTGCATCTCAAGCAGAGACAAGGACAAACCTTCTCCTGCTCTAGAGTCCCAGCAGATGGCCTTAGAGCGCCCCAGTTCCTCCCCCCCCCTCAGCCTAGGCATTCGTTCTAGTAGCCATTGATACATCTGTCATCCATAAATTTGTCTAACCCTACCTTAAAGCCATCCAGACTGGTAGCTGTCACCACCTCTTCCGGCAGCACATTCCATAAGCCGATGACCCTCTGGGTGAAGAAATACTTCCCACTGTCAGACCTTATTCTCCTACCCATCAGCTTCATAGAGTGCCCCCTGGTTCTAGTGTTGTGCAACAGAGAAAAGAATTTTTCTCTATCCACCCTTTCTATACCGTGCATAATTTTATATACTTCAATCAGGTCCCCTCTCAAACGTCGTCTCTCCAGAATGAAGATTTGTCAGGGATCCAGGAAACTCTAGAAAAAGTGTTCAGGATAAATTGAGTTTTATCAAGGTGATTTCTAATGCTGGGGAAAATAATTGTAGCAGTAGCTTCATTGTATTATCAGTTTGCCTGAATGTTGGGTAGATTACACAGGAAGATCTAGGACAGGATGAGATCTTGGCAAAGAAAGGCAGATAGGTCCTCATACCTTGCAAAACAAGACTGTGGATGTGACTTTACACATTTAATCAGATGCCCTTTGGAAAAATGTGAGACAGTAAGGGCAGACATAAAATCCTTTAAAATTCACTTACTCTGAAACCTGGAAATGACCTCATATGGGCTAAAATAATTCTTCCATTCAATCACATTGTGCAGGTATCCTCATAAGCACAGAGGAGGGAGATGTAGCCAATCACAGCATGGGAACAAATGCTCCTGGTGAGAGACCAGTCAAAGACACAGAAAACTGGGTATGCAAGTGACACCTGTTGCCAGGAAGGCATTGCCAGACTTCAAAGCGAAGGAAGAAATTGCTTGAAATAACTCATGGAAATGTGATTTAGGCTGTTTGAATGCCTGTTTTTTGGGTGTATGCATCTACAAAAAGGATGCATTCTTAAAATGCCCTGTCTCATCGCACCCACATTCCCATAGTAGGATATAAAGAATGGGACACTCATTTAGGAAAGGGGAATGAGCTTTGAGATTTTTTTTCATTGGTGCCAGTAATGACCCAGTTATAAAACAAGGTCTTACAAGCAAAGACACAGACCACACTGGCGTTCGAAGATGATCCCTACCCAACATGCAACTGTTCACATCATGGTTCCAATCTGTGCCCAGAACCCTGTATCCAAGAAGGTCAAAATGATCAAGGCACAGTATAGGTAAGAGACACAGTTCAGTCACTATGTGGTGTGACTACCAGGACCATGGGTACGCACCTCTACCCCAATAGTCATGGAATCTTTGTGCAATTTCAGCCAATCCCAATATTAAAATAACCATCTGGATATTTAGGCTGTTTCTGTATTCCATGTGTTAGACTATATGTCAACTGGATCACCTTTATCCATGTGCTTACTGACACGTGCAAGGGATTCTAACAATGGCTGGAACTCCCAATGGTTCCTGTCACCAGAATTTCACCTCACTGTGAAAAGGACAATGAAGTGTACTTTTCTTCTCTTTGAAACGTTATTCGGCATGACATCCCTGGACTTGGCTGTGTCATTGCTACTCAGCCTCCTTGACCAGAAGTTCCATTAAACTTAGTTTGGAACGTGATGCATGTTTTACAAAGCTGATCAGATCTTACAGCTACAGCAGCACAGCGGTAGTAAATGTTGCACCACAGAATCCCACTGATTGAGTCAATTCCTCAGGCCATAGCCTAAATGACAACAACCCAATCACCTGTCAGTGAAGGAAAAATGAAGTTTAGAGTTCTCCTGAAGGGTTAGCGGTAGCTTGTAAGTATAAAAACGAGGAAATTCAAGGCTCTCTCTATAAGAGGAAACAATTGATTTCCTGTGCCCTCACTTTATTAATTCATTAAATCAGGAGCAAGAAATGTAGAAGGCTGATAGGGAGCATGAATACCCAATGCTTTGAAGGAACACAAAGTCCTTAATCAGGGCAATTCAAGGATGCTATTGTTTTTGTTATGACTGGGCCTAGTATTTTCTGGACATTCTTGGGATCAGTGTCAAGAGAACATGGGACACCATCAGCTCAGCCAGTACAGACCACCAGGAAGAATAATAATCATTACCATAATCATCAATACATTTTAGTTGCTTTGTGTATTCCCAACACCCTACATCCATAAATGTACCGCAAGACAGACCCACACTCAAAATGCCCACTGTTCCTTCCACACTTTATGGCCTGTTCTACCCCAAGTGGTGCATAAACACTGCAGTAATGGGCTAGTGGTAGCCAATTCCAGGGGTTGTCTACATCATGGCACTGCCTTAGCTGCTGGCTTTGAAGGCTACATCAAGCCCTCAAAACCAGTGTGGCATAATAAGTAAGGGGATTGAAAATAAATCAGCAAGCATCATTTTGTCTCTTTACAAATCTATGGTAAGGCCATATTTGGAATATTCTGTACAATTCTGGACACCACTCATCAGAAAAAATATTGCAGAATGGAAAAAAAGTGTAGAAAAGGGCAAGCAGAATAATCAGGGGACTGAAATACCTCTCCTATGAAATCCATCTGCAACACTGGGGGCTCTTCAGCCTTGAAAACTGGAGTTTATAAGAGAACCTCACTGAAGTATATAAAATCATGCATGGTCTAGAAAAGGTAAATAGAGAAAAATCATTTTATCTGTTGCACAACACTAGAACCACGGGGCACATGATGAAACTGATGGGCAGGAGAGTTAGGACGAACCATGGAAAGTCTTTTTTCACCCAGAGGGTCATCAGTCTATGGAATTTACTACCTGAAGAGCTGATGGCAGCAACCAGCCTGGGTAGTGTTTGAAAAGTGTTAGACAAATTGACAGGGGACAGGTGTATCAATGGCTAATAGAACTGATACCTAGCCCATGATCACACCTTCACTTTAAGACTTCTTTAGTCCATCTTCTGATCACAATGCTTGCACCTTTTCAATTGTATCTGGATTTTTTTTTAAAAAAAATTGTGGACTTTCCACCCTGGAAATTCCAAATGGAGGGTGGGAAGTCCACAATTAAAATGGATAGAAATGAAATGGTGTGAGTGTTGCGATCAGAAGACGGACCAAAGAAACTTTAAAGTGAAGGTATGACCACAGCCCTAGGTACCACCTCCAGTTTGGAGGGACAGGCAGGATGCCTCTAAAGACAATTGCTGTAAGTCAAGTGTAGCTGAAGGTTTTCCTTTGTTTTCTGTTTGAGAAGGGCTAGAAGCAATTAGTGAGACAGGATACTGGACTAGATGGGCTGTGGCCTGATCCAGCAGGGTTCTTCCTGTGCTCTTATGTTCAAATTCCTGGACCTGGTTGCTATATATCAATAAAACAACCAATGACTTTGGTCATGGCTGCTCATGCTGACTTTTGCTTATGATCTCAATTTAGTCAATGGTAATATGTCTGCCCACATTGGATTTGGAATTAAGCCAGAAAAACATTTTTAAACCCTATTTTCTTCTGTATGACCCCTCATAGGTTTGTCTGCATTTTGTTGTGTATTTTAAGAAATTAATCCTATACTATCTAGGCAACTGGCCCAGCCTGGATGGTCCTTATCATACCGTTCACAGCTGCTTCAGAATTACCTATTGGGAGATAGCAGCATTCTTATCTGATGAGCTGAAATTTGACTAGGGACTTTTAACATTAATGGCTCTGGACTGTAACAATCTACGTTCACTTCTGTGCACAGAGTATAAGTAATGAACACCTGCACATTTCTTGTCCCTTTGATTAAGCACTTATGGTTTCCAGTGTTTTTCCTAGTCTGTAAACTCTGTGAAGCACATAAATCTTTGGATTTTATTTTCAGGTATTCACATACAGATTTGTGGATGAAATGGGTACAGGCATTTGGTTGAACTATTGGGTGATGGCATGCTACTGTTATCCACCTATGCTCTTATACCACCTCTTTTGCACTCCTGTAGGGCCATGCAAAGAGATCCACAGTCCACAGTGGTATCCCACTCGAGGGTGCCTTCAAGGCAAGAGAAGTGCATTCAGGTCTGACCTGCAAGTGGATGGAAGCACTCCTGCAAGAAAATGTAAAAAGTCCTTTGATGTTGTGCAGCAAGCCAGGCATTACCCATCAAAATCCAGGGCCTGTTTGCCCTTACCTGACTGGAATAGGATAGTAATTCCATTCCATTCCGGTGAAGATCAAGTGCAGAAAGAGCCATTCACACTTCAAGGGCTAGTGAAATCCCAAACTGGACTACCAGCACTTGAAGTGCAGATGGCCAGGTTCAGGCAGCCCAAATCATCATGGCAATGGTTGTGGCAATATCCAGTACATGCCCAAACATTGCTATGGCATGAAAACACTGCTGCCCGGGAGCTACCTAGTGCTCCCAGTCTTGCTGTGGACAACATTTTAGTGTCCACAGCTAGTTAGGATTGAGGCAATCTTGCTGAGCTCCAGGATAGCAATGGTGGCACGCAGACAGGCCTCACCAGGGAATGGATGGAACCAGTCCTGCTGTTGACCCCAGGGCCTTTCCACACTTAACTTCATAGTCAAGGCAGGAGAACTCCAGTACAGTGCATCCTGGGGAAACAGCTCTGGGCATCCGGGAGCTTACCACAAGCTGTATAAGCCCTGGACATTCCATCTGCATGACTTCCTGTTGGAAGATGTGTAGGAGGAGCATATCACTAGCAGTGCACATGTGATGAAGCTCTGTGTTGCCACAGGCCATTCACACTGAAGGTAAGTTTAGAATGCTCTAGCCTTCTACAAGTGCAGATGGCTAGAGCATTCTAGCACATTGCCTCCCAGTAATAGGAGGCAAAATGTGAATTTGCTCTGTCTGCTACCTTGCTGGTTAGCCTTCACCCTCTCACACCAACCACCATAATCCCATAGAAAAGGGGAGGGAATCAAATTCTGTACCTTGTTTCACAATCTAATATTTTGTTGTCATCCAAATCCTTGATGCTAAACTATGGGTTCTTGACTTCTACAGCAAGCTAGATTTATTTGTTTGTTCATTCATTAGATATATATACCATAGATTCCCAGATACTCTACATAGTGTGCAAATAGTATCTAGATAGGTATCTAGATGTTACTGAACAGATAATCTGGCAAGTTATTAAAACTGATCTAAAAATAGTCTAGTTTAGTTTAGGCAACTAGTCAGATTATTTGTTCAGTTACCATCTAGACCACCGGTGTCTGGGGGTTAGAATTTCTTCAACGGGATGGTAATAGAAAAGGGTGCTTTCAACAAGCACAACCATTCTTTTCCTCCAAGAGCCCTACCCCTATATGAATTATATTTTACTCGCCCTTTTATAGGCCCTGGAAGATTTTGGGAAGTAAATTGTTCTATCCATACTTTCATGCTTAGGGCCATTTGAACCTTACTTTGAGACATTTAAAAATAAACTCTTTGATCACAGTGTTTCAAGAACGGCATACTCTACACACTCTATATTACAACAATTTATTCTGCAACATGATTACATGTTGGCACCATCTCTGATTAGGACTTTAAACAGGAACTAGCAGCAGTTATGTTAAATGTGGTTTTCATTGGATGAAACACAATACCATTGATTGGGTGGTGATTATATTCAGCATTAACTCTAGCTCTATAAAAATATCACAAAGGAAGTAGGTCTGGGAGCTTCAGATATCTCTAATTGCATGGATGAACAGCACTTGTTGTGACTTTTGATTTAACAATCCAAGTAGACAAAGGACAACATAGGTTGGAACAAAATCATTAATCCCACTGATTATTAAACATTTTTTTCTAAGTGACAGTAATGACTTGTTTTTGACCTTGCATTGTTCAACATGGTTAAAACAAAAAAAAACTGTGTCAAATATTTGTGATGACCACTGAATTCCAGAGATGTGATAAAACCCCTTTAAAAGCATGCTTGCTTCTTTTCATAGAGGTGTTTATGCCTTTTTAATTCAGTATTGGGTAAATTCAGAGCTTGCAATATGGTTTCCTGATTAGTAGTTTGTCATTTGACATTCATAATTGTAGGGGTAGGCATCTTGTTTGTATAACATACGGTTGCTTGACTGTGGAAATACAAATGGCATGGTCAGCACAAGGCATTCATAACTGCTTATCTACAGTCGTTGATAAGAGCCACTCACTACATTTCTAATAGGTCAAGTCCTATTTTTGCAAAAAAGAAAAAAAACACCAGAACCCTATTCACTTGCCTTGTCATGGTAGAGGAGCTTACATAGTAGGGATGCATGAATATTCATAACATACAAAATTTGTACAAATCCAAGTCAAATTCGAACATTCAAATTTGAATTGAACATTGGCACATTCAAAGATGGACATTTAAATTCAAATCAAATGTTTTGATACATTCGTACGAAGCTTCATATGGGATTCGTATGGGGTTCATATGCTATTTGTATGGGATTTGCATGGGATTTGCATGGGATTTGTATCATTTGTATCAAATACAAATCCTATCACATTTGAAGGGGATCTATTCAAAAAAATATGAATTTTCTTGCATTCAATTTGATACGAATTGAATTTTTAAAAACCAGTCATGTACATCCCTATTTCATAGCTCAGTGAAGCTATAACCTATGCTATACAGGGCCAGCCAAAATGAACAAATAAACATGATCCACTGGAGAAGAAAGTAGCAAAACATTCCAGTAACCTTGCCAAGAAAATCCCATGGACAGAGACAAAAGACTAAAAGATATGACACCAGAAGATGAAACCTTCAGGTTGGAAATTGCCGTATATGTTGCTGGGGAATAGCACAGGGCAACTACAAGTAGTCCAGGAAGCGAGAAGCAGCTAAACCAAAACCAAAATGATGCTCACCTTCAAATGTGTCTGTTGGTGAAGGTCAGGTTCAATGTTGCAAAAAACAATATTGCATAGAAGCCTAGAATGTAAGAGCTATGAATATTCATCTCTCAATCACTGATCCTAATGAGACTGAAGTTGGGCAGTTCTCTGAAGGCATGCAACACCTTCTAGAGCTAACACATAGAAAAAGATGTGATTTTCATCCTAGTGGACTGGAATGCTAAAGAAGGAAGTCAAAAGATAAGTGGAATAACAGGTAAGTTTGACCTTGGAGCACAAAATTAAGCAGGGTGGAGACTAGGAGAAGTTTGTCAAGACTTTTTGCTTTTTTTCCCAAGGATGGGGTGGAAGAGGGAGACCCAGAATGATCTAGGTCTCACACTGTGCCAGTTTACAGGTAAGTGTAGAAAGGCCTAGAGTGCCTGAATGAAGAATTAAGAACAGAGTTTCATGACATCGTATAGGAGGCATTTAAAAAGCAACGCCAGAGAAATAGCTGAGAAAAGGAAAGAAGTGAAAAGCGAGAAAGAGAAAAACATACCCAACTACATGCAGATTTCCAGAGAACAGCAAGGAGATAAAAAGTCCTTCTGAAATGAGCAAAGCAAATAAAATCGAAACAATTAAAAGGGAAAGACAAGACCCCCCCTCCCTAAATTGGAGATATTAAGGAACATTTTATTGTAAACTCCCTGGTACCTAGGTGAAGGGTGGTCCTAAAAAACTTACAAAAATAAAATACTGACCTTATATCCTGCTCAAGGGCTTTCTGAAGGGCCCTAATTGGCCATACTAAGAACAAGCTCATAAATGATGGCCCATTTTTTCTAATCTACTATTTCTTATATTCAGGATGCATCCCACTGAATAGGACTTTGAACCCAATTCTTCCTAATCCAAGTACCTCTGATCACACCTCCTCAGAGGGAGAAATGACCTTTGTGGGTCAATTACTTTAATAACCATTTTGAGGACTGCTGATAGAAAGCAACTCCAAAAAACATTTAAGTGGATATACTTAGCATTTGTAATCTATAAGCCAGTGGACATTTTGACCTGTACAGACTCCAGGATTTATACATTTACAATGTTCTGCCATAGTTTCGGCTTTCAATTTAATAATGGTTTTGACAGAAGATTATTTCTTAAGCATTGTATATTTAACAGTAGGACCTGATGACTGGTATCCTTGCACGCACTCTGCTCAATAGCTTGGACTGCCCAATTAGAAGATTAGTCAGTTAAAAATATAAATGATTTCTGTTCTTCCTGATAATTCATTGATTATTGGGATGGCTTGGAAATGAAGACATCTCCCTTCTTGGGTTGTTCAGTATATGACTTCACAAATAACAGGATACAAGAACTTTCCCCAGGTGTATTTTTAAAAATGTCACTTCTAAGGGACTGTCTGTATTGCTATAGTAATTCACCTTCAACAGACTAGGCATATTAAATTTTAAAGATTTGTTCTAACAACACAGGATAAATGTTCTTTATATAACACATCTGAATTTCTCAGTGTAGCAGTGCAGTCCTGTGAACCACTGTGTTAACACTATGCCAAAGAGACATGAGTGTGAATGCTGCCTTACACCAGGTCCAGGGTCATAGCCTTAATACATCAAGGGTACCTGAAGTGCCCATTACAAAGTGCTTTCCAATCAGGTCCAGGGTTTTAGGGCAAGAAGGCAAAGCAAAGCTGTGATTCACAATGTCGTTTTTAGGCTCCACTGGTCAGTCAGCACAGGGTCAGGAGGACAGATCATCTGAGCAAGAAGAGCATCAATCACAGAGATGGTTCCTGTCCAGCAAGGCCAAAAGTATACAAGAAGTGACATCAGAGGTGAGGTCATGTACCCAAGATAATGGTTGTATCCCTAGGCAAAGAATCACCAGAGAGCAAGGGAAGCCCTACAAACATTCCCCCATGCGGACTTCTTCACAGGATGACCTCAGAGTAGCTTAAAGAGGATTACCTGTAGATTGCCCCTTTTGTAGGAAGAGGAGGCTAATGCATCTGATGCATGGGAGTCTGCATGCCCCAACATCTTTCTAACAAAGGTCAGACTTGGGGGCATTTGTGGTTGGTGCCTCCATTACATGCTAATACATTTGAATAGATGTCCAAAAACCGTAGTGATGAGACAGAAAGCAAAAACTGTGGGCCTTGCAGCAGGATTCCCATGACTTCAATTGCCCATATTTTCTGGCTGGGCTTGGATCTGTTCTTCCCACTCTTATTCTCTAACTTAACACCAGAAATAATGAAGAAGAAGAAGAAGAAGAAGAAGAAGAAGAAGAAGAAGAAGAAGAAGAAGAAGAAGAAGAAGAAGAAGAAGAAGAAGAAGAAGAAGAAGAAGAAGAAGAACCTTCTTCTTCTTCTTCTTCATTATTTCTGGTGTTAAGTTAGAGAATAAGAGTGGGAAGAACAGATCCAAATCCAAAAACTTCAAAGAGGTTCTGACTGAACTTCCCATAGAAGCCAGAAGCTTGGTTCAAATGTCTGTCAAACTGTTCCTCACTGGGAACATTGGAAGTGAGCATGAGGAGACCTGTCAATCAATTTGTAAAGCTATGGGAGCAAGGGGGTGATTTTAAATAAAGGGTGAAGCTAATCATCACATCATCTGACAGGGGCCTTCCTGGTGGCCCTCTGGACCCACATGCCTGCTGAAATGGGTCTCCAGGGGCCCCAAAGTCAAGAAGTTTAGTTTCTCACCACTGGAGATTTACAGACTGGCTCAGAAGCTCATGTGAGCTTCAGGACTAGATGAGAGGCTGGCCTGGAACATGCCAGAAAGGCACTGTGACAAATGGTGCCCTGTGAGGGTGGCTCCTCCCTCCCTGTGTTTTGTGTACAACAAGAGGATCTATAGAGAATCCTGTCCATTTTGGTTTTGTGGCAGATCCAAACAATGGGTTTGTGAGTTGGGGGAGGGGGCACTGGGAAGCCCCTGCCAAGTTTTGGGATGATCTGATGCACCCTTTTTTAAAAGGATTTTTTAAGCTACCCTTTGTTCTCTGGGATCCACAGCTTTGAGGTCTCCAACACTCCACCATTCTACCCGGATAGACATATTTGGTAACTGGAAGAGGGACCATGACATTCGACTAGGCCTGGAGATCTTGCAGCCTTGCCTTATGATTCCCTCAATGTGGTGTGCCTTCCTTCCCATTTAACACCAAAGAGCTTTTGCCTCAAATTGGGCAACAAAAAAGATATTTAAATTCAGGGGTCCTCATGTGTAAGAATCAATACAAGTTTTCTTCTTCTTAAAGGCTTTTTTTTTTAAAGTAGTTTGAGTGTACTACTATGTTCAAGAAGTAATATGACCCACCACCTCTCTTTGCCTATAATGGTTCCACCTCTGAGCTAGTGACTGCTGGAGCCCTGGTGGGGAGGGGGGGCTCAATGGCAGCACTGTCTGGAGTTCAAGCAGACAGACCCAAAACACCAACCACAAAAAAGGCTTCAGAAAGAGAAAGAGTTGAGGGGGAAGGAGACTCCCAACTAGGGATATGCACAAATGAGTTCTTTGGCATTTGATTTGAAATGAATCGAATGTTCGAAAACTCATATTTGTTTGAATAGATTCCCTTTAAATATGTGTGGTGACTGCAGGGGTCAGGTAACTTAATTTGAGATAGGAATAGGTCAATGTTAGTTGTTAGTTTATGGAAAAGGGGCGTGTCTTACAGGGGTCCGTTAGGAGGGGTAAGCTAGCTCCGACAAAGAACCAATCAGAGACAAAGAACATCAGAGAAAGGCTATAAAGGGTCAACCAATGAGTGACAGTGGTTCTTTTGCCTGGGTAAACTCATCTGAGGGGTGGGCAGGGAAAGAAACAGGCTAGCAGATGTTTCAGAGGGGAACTGAGGAGCTTAGTCCTGAATACTTAGAAAACACGATAAGAATATAGACATTGAGGGTGTTTTTCCACTGTCACTAGAAGTACCCATTAAGTACCCATTAATGGGTACAAAAATGCCATTATGTACCCACTAATGGGTACTTAATGGGTACTTTTAGTGACTGTGGAAAAACACCCAGAGTTCAGTTTGGAACATTATATGAAGTTCGTGTGCCTCTTTAAAGAAGTTTAACCATTAAACTTATAAGTTGCAAGTGCCTACATGTCATGTCATGAGAGCTGATAGTCTTCATTGAGTAGTGAATAACAGTGAAAGTAAATGAAAGAATCCACAAGAGCCAGTTAACGGCTAACCCAACCCTATTATACTTTCTCACTAACAAATACAAGTGGAGGGGAGGAGTTGCTGCAGCTGGGTGCTTGATGACACGGGGCTGCTTTAATCAGAACCGGGGCAGAGTGTCCCTGGGGCAGCAGGGTGTTGGACAAGGTGCTGGCCATGACAATGTGGTAGGATTCTATTCGATACAAACGTATTCATAAGAATTCTTATGAATATCCAATATGGACGCATACATATCCAATGTGATATGTATCTGACACAAACACATACATATCAGATACGTATCCTGTAACATATTTGCTCTGAAAGCATCAAATCCAACCTGAATCCACTTTTAATCCGCTCTCGATCCATGTCGAATGCATTCTGGATCCTTTGCAAATGTGACTGGTGCAGCCGCTTTTCCACCTCCCCGGTTTCATGAATTTCCGAACTATTCGTACAAATGTCCAGAAACATTTGTATTTGTACAAATGTCATAACATGTGATTCATGTATGAATATCTGAATTTGTCCAAATTTGTATGAATAACAAAGGGAGGGGGGGAGAAGCCCTGCAAAAACACCTGGGCAGGCACCTTCTCTGCTCAGATCAGGGCAAAGGAAACACCTCATGGGATGCAGCTAACCTCCCTGAAAAACAGCTGAACCGGAAACTAGCAAACAAGAAAGACCCTTCTAGGCCTGTACATACTTCAATTGCTCAGACCCAGAGCCAAAGAAACATAAGACATGAACCAAAAAGACAAGCAGACACAGCTAACATTGCTGCAAAATGCCTGGGCAGAAACCTAGCAGCCCCCCAAAGACAACACATTCACATCCCTGCCCCCTTAACCTCATCCTTAAACCAATGCCAGCCCAAGAAGCAAAGCAGACAAGAGTGCGGCAGCAGCAGGAACTGCCAAAGTCAGAAGCAAGTAAGAAAAGCAGCAAAGCAGAGAAGATAGGAACGTAGAGAAGCCTTGCTTCTCACACAGTGGGCCAGCCTTACCTACCCTACTCTCCTCCCAGCTAAAAACACAGCGTGGGACACGCAGCCCAAGAGAATGGCCTTCCACCCAGATGTTGGACAAAGTGGACACAGTGCTGATCTCTGTGCCCAAGCAGACCTTGCCATTGTCTATAATATGAAAAGTAAAGTTTCACAAGTCCCCAGAATCAGGATCTAATTTTATACAGTGCTAGGATGTAGAAAAATAGTGACCTATTGAACACAACTGTTCTCATACTTAAAGGTCATCACAGAACTGGGCATTTGAAAGCATATATAATACACTCATAGGAATGTTTGAAGGCTGCCAAGGAAAATGCTGTGATGTGGAGAATTAATTACCTAACCTTTGCTTTGAATGTGTCATATCAGTAATTTGACTTTTATTAAAAGACTGTATAATCAGAAACATAATCACAAATGCAGTGTTAAAGGAAAAAAATGTGATATGAAGCTTTGTACTCAGGTCACACATAATGTAATACAATTTTACTTTCTGCCTAATATATTACATGTTCAGGGCTATGTAGCAACAGCAAAAGCAGAGCAAGAAATGACCAAGTCAGCTCTAAAAACTTGATAATTAATCCTTAAAGCTGTACTGAATGTTTTCAGTTCTTGACTTTCATTTCACATTGTACGTCTTTACGGGGCTGAATGCTCCAAGACCTCATAAGAAGTCAAACCATACAAAGAGGAAATTCTCTTAAAACTATTTTGTGCTTTTAAAAATAATTTCTGTTCCTATCTTTAGCAACAGATGAGATCAGAAGACAGTCTTCTAGTTTTAGAAAAAAAATACAGGGTGACATTGAGGCACTTATCCTATCCCAATTTCCTGGAAGCCCAAGCCAGTGAATTCAGGGTGATTTCCTTTTTGAATAGACATTGATAGGATGTTTACTTGAACAGCAGGCTATGATATAAAATCATACAGTACTATCAAAACAGCAGAAATTGAAATTATACATCACAGTGTTTTTTTAAAAAAACTATGAGCTGAACAATGCATGTACACACTCATCAGTCATAGCTGTCTATTTAAGCTCTGAGTCCAGTAATGGCCTGAATCACATACAGGCCTCCATTTCAGGCAAGGAAGGGACATAAACAAACCCACCCCCAATAGATCAGGCACTATCCAAGAACTCTTGTAGGACAGACTTCACTGTGGATTAGGCGCACAACTATCAATGGCGTCCACTGCATACCTCAGTAATAGTCAGGGCAGTATAGGGAAAACCACTTATTAAAAAATTGGGGGCCAAAATTATTTAGGGATTTCTAAGGCTGGATTCCCAATGAGGGGAAAGTGCCTATGGGGCAGAGCAGAGAGAACTTAGAGTGTTTCTAGATGAAGTCTGAAACTCACTATTCTCCCATCATTGTGCATTTATTGAGTATGCTTTATTCCAGAAAATCCAAATATAATGGATTTGGATGCAGTCTGTGTCTGCCATCAGCTTCCAAAATTGCCCCACTTCAGGCTACCAGGAGCCTGACAAGCACATGAAAAACAACAAATGGATGTTGTGGGGACTTCATTGGCTTCCAGTAGCCCAGAGCAAAGTCATTTTGACATGTGCCGACAGACAGTAAAGGTAGGATGGAGATTGCTTTGCTCATCTAGTCCAGGGGTTAGTTAGAGGCAATCACAAGATCTTGTTTAGATACTACATTGTCTCTTGTTATCTGGAGGTTTCCTTAGAGATGGTTCACAAGAGGAACTGTTCACACCCCAGTCTGCCACTTCCCAGTCTCCAACAGTCTAGCCTACAAAAGCTGGACATGATATGAAAAAATAAGGGCCATGCACTACCATCTCTAAGACACTACTGAGTTGCGTTTTTGCTGCATGTGAATACCGACAAAGGCCATCCATTTCGCTTTCCACGTTTGCCATGCTTTGCTCTTTGGAGCCCCAGTTTGATCTAGTGGTTAGGGAACCAGACACTTCTCTGGGAATACCGGGTTTCATTCCACCCTCCTCCACTAAGCCAGCTGGGTGGCCTTGGGCTAGTCACAATACTCTTTCTCACAGCCCCACCTACCTCACAGGGTGTTCCATTGTGGGGAGAAGACTAGAAAGCTTTGTCAGCTGCTCTGAGTTCCCTTAAATGGGTGAGAAAAGTGGGGTAGAAAAGGCAACTCTTCTTCTTCAAACTGGAAATCTGTGTATTAGATTTAAGAATTTGTGAAATGTTTCCATTTAAAACTTTTCCATTAGCAGCAAGGATACATGGAGAAAGTGAGTAAGTTACCCAGTTCAAGCAGGCTTTAAGGAAAGCACCTGCCTGTTCTTGGCCTCTAACTGCCATTTGTATTCATTGAACAACAGTTTGGCACATCCCTAGAACAGAACAAATGTCCCAACCCTCAAACCCCTAAGTTAATTAAAATGCATTAATTAAATAAAATGCAATTAAAAACAGTGTGTGGGAAGGAGTCATTCACACTAAGAACACTTGGGTCAAGAAGTTATTTCAATAGTGATGAAATTACTAATTAACTGTGGCAATACTATCGTAGTGCAAGAATATGTGGTGAAGTAGCCACCGTTGGTAATAGGTCTCCTTTCCCACTCACTTACCCAGATGTAAGTGTCTATGGTCCCTACCCTAATAGACCAGATTTAGAAATGAGAAAATGATTTATCACCAGCTTTGAAAACTACTTTGGAAACATAAGATTATTTAAGTAATATGAAAGTACTTCGTTAAGCATTAATGGAAAATTGTAAAGTGCCAAGCCTTTTAAAAACTCCTCTGCATAAGAGAGCTGCATTTTAATTATTGTAACCCACCCTGAGATAAATAAATGTGCATCCAAAACATAATGAATATTGATTGTAATCCGTCAGAGAGGCATTGAGAAAAGAATAGGAAACTGCCATTAATTCTGGCTAATGAATCAGATACATATTCTTGATCTGGGTAATAATCCAGTAAGTCTGAGTGTGTGTTCCCACTGACAGCAAATCCAGACTTCTCTGGTCCAGGTTCGGCTGTGGATTTGAGTGGAGGCCAAGAACAGCACTGAGCACACTTGTGGGCTGTTCCCAAACAAAACCCGCAAGGGCACACAAACACAGCAGTGAATAGCGTGGCACGGCAGTTTTTGGACAGGAGCCACCATCACCATCGCCGCCACTGCCGCCATTCTCCTCCTCCTCCTATCCTTGTTTCTCTCCCCCCCCCCATACCTGCGGAGTGGCATCGGACAGGGGGGTATGGGGAGGAGAGGCAGTCTCCCCTCCTCACTGCAGGGTGGGACTCCATTGGATGGGGGGTGCGGGGAGGAGAGGCAGTCTCCCCTCCTCCTTCACTCGCTCGCATGCTCACTTACATATTGCTGCTTGCCCTGGCTGGCCACCAGTTCTCTCCTTCTCTGGCACTAAAATCCAGGCTGGATTGGAAAGTCCTCTTCCAATCCAGGGTTTTTCCCCCCTGGTTTTCTGCAGAGTTTCTGCAGAAAACCTGGGGGAAAAGAACTGGCTTGGGAACGAGCCTTCCTGAATTCGGACTACTGGCGAATTTAATGGAAACGCTCGTTCTCGAGTCCAAATCCAGCCCGGACTTTAGTGTCTTTGGGAATGCACCCTGAGACTTCATCCCTGCTGGGCTGGGATTCCTACTCTGGCATGAAATGGCCACCCTAGAGTTCAAAGGGAACCCAATCACTCAGAACAGCCCAAAACCTGGCTGGACCTTCTGCCATGAACACCAGAAGTGTGGGTAGAAGTCTGCCACATCTTCTGTACTTGGCCACAGCAGCAATTCCCAGTTCACTTTTCATCCATGGACCAACTCCTGACTGGCACAGAAATGTTTGGGAGACACTGGGAGCTGGATGTAGTCAGGTGTAAAGATGGATACATTTATCCATCCGGCCCCACAGGCACCAGAAGGTGTTCAGGAATGGCCATCTGGCTGGTACCTGAGGTGGAGGCCAAAGGTGAACCCCACACCACTGCAGTGGTGAACTCCTTCTGCTTTAATGGACCTCTGGATGAAGAAATATTATTATTTACCACACTGTACAGAAACTTTCTTGAGAATGTGGACTGAACGAACTTCTGTAGCAAAGTAGTTGGTTCCTCTTTACCTACATGCCAGCTATATTTTGCTTTGTATTTGGTTTCCATTTGTTGTGAACCGCCTTGGGCAAGAGTTTGTTTTGGAAAGGCGGTATATAAATAAAAATGGAATGGAATGGAAAATAAAAAACAGACTATCAATATGCCGCTAATATCTCCTGGTAAACATTAGTCACCTAGGCTGCTCATGATGGGTTTAGAAGTATTTTTGCTATCCTTCACTTTTATCTAGGAAAGAAAGAGGTTTAGTGTCCAGGAAATAAATGAATCCTTGATTCTCTGTGAGTGACGCTTTCTGGGGCTAAAATGCTTGGTTTAAGTCTCTAATGTTTCAGAACACCGTGAAAAATAGCAACAACATTGCCTCCTGTAGAAGGAAGGCAGAAATAAATCAGAAGAGTAATTTACTTCAAAAGCCTCTGTGTTTACCTCTCTCCCATCTCCTAACTGGAAGAACAAAAATGAAAATGAACACCTAAAATTGTCAGGTAATACAAAGCTGTCACAACTGGAGTGATGCTGAATGCATCAGACACTGGATTCACTTAAGACTATTTTGAGCACTTTGTAGATATTTTTGTTCCTTGACTATCTTAAGTTCTAGTCAATAAGGCGTGCATTTCAGAGAAGAGCAAAACTGCTTTGGTCAGTTCATGGTTCACAGCAAACTGGGGTGTTCAAATGGGTTCACAGGTGAACCAAATCACCCATTTGTTTGAAAAACCCAGTTCAAAACAAGCCTGAACCAAGGGGTGCTGTAGCAAACTAAGTAAACCATAGTGAACCCTGCAATTCCCAGGGATTTGGGCTGCAATTTCAGCCACGCACACACCTTCAGCAAGGCTGAGGCAGGGCAGCCATCTGGTCAAATGTATTCCATTTGCACAGGAAGTGGGGGACTTCAATCTGCACATGAATTGCCAAAGCTTCAAATTTTCATGCAGATTCAAAGCTGATGAATATATTCAGCACTTCCCTAAAAAGTAGTTTTCAACTTGGCTAAAGCAGTTTACTGTTGACAGTAGCAAGTTTGTTCATAATCGATATTCTCATTTCAGCATCTCTGCCTAGCAGCATGGGTAATGGTGATGTTGTCTTCTCACCTTCTTCTGTGCCGGTAGCATCTATTTCCAAGTTTTGTCAATATTATTGTGGTTTGGACATATTTCTTGTAGCCTCTTAATTATATTTCAGTATTGGGTAACTAGCTTCTTCTCAGTGAGTGTGGATGTTTAACCATTCATAGTTCCCCCATCCCCCTCATTGGACTTGCTGCTATAGTAACATTCCAGCACATCCAAAGGCCTTTCTGCAGTTGGCCACATAGTTTGTTTCCAATGTGCTCCCAGGTGGAGCATCTTCACTGGGAGGCTCTATTTCCGTGCAGGAGTACACTGGAAACAAACTACATGTGGAGCACAGTTTTGTGCTTTACCTGTTTACTTGCTGCATCCAGCTGCATTCAGTTGTGGCTGCAGGGGGGCCCATCCACCCTTCTACAGTGCACAGAGGAGCATGTGGCACACCGCACAAGTGTGCTGGTGCATCGTGTGACTGCTGGCACCAGTACAGGTGTGTGTCACATCACTGTTGTCCTGGTGTTGGTGCTGGTGCATACACAGTGGCACCGGCATCAGGAGGCAAGATGACAGTGCCCAGATTTTTCCGCACTTCAGGTAAATCTGTGGACATGTGGGGGGAGGGATCTCATGAACTTGCATTCGCTACTATGAATGCTTAGTATACACACAGGGAACTTCAACATTTGCTGTCCACGGACAGATGGCAAAATGTGAATTTCCCCCTGGTTCTCTTGTCCGTGAGTGGTTTGTTCCAGTAGCCAATATGTCATCAGAGGGTCCTGTTTCCCCAATATGTGAAGTGGACCTTGTTAACCTAAGCAACACCCAATGTATTTTTCTTCCTCTCAAAGTTGAGGTAGGGTAGGCAGGTGAAGTGTTAAGGGCCTTGCTGGAGGGGTATTCCTGCCAAGATCTGAACCAGTGTCCTGCTTGATTGCTGTTCTGGAAACTAGGTGCTTAACCGCTAAGATGTCTTCAGGAATAAAAAGATGATAATTAATTTAAATAGTACTCGGAGAATTTTTATCTCTCCTTCAAAATTATGTTCTATACTGCTCTTTATTATATCTTATATCCATGACATTCCCATGTATATTTTTTGTTCAGATGCCAAGATAGCTCTGCTTGTTAGTTGTATAAATAGGATAAATCAGCAGTTCTTAACCTTTTTTTCACCACAGACACACCTAATTTTTGTTGCCACAGACCCCCACCCCCACCTTGCATCCCCCACTCATCTACGCCTTGTGTCCCCTTCCCATCCCCCTACCCGACACTGCCACTGGCCTACCGTGAACCCCCTATGAGGCCTTCATGGACCCTGGTGATCCCCAGACCTCATGTGAAGAACCACTAGGATAAATAATAAATGGAACAAAAGGAACAAAATGGACCTCGGTATAAGAAAAACCTGCTATGGTACTATAGTGATGATGAGGGTGGGAAATTATTAATTTACTATTTTTTAATGTAGAAATATGTGTCAGATTTTTCTTCCTAAAATGAGGTTAGTGGGTTCTGGTCCATCTGAGTTGACTGTATTCCCTGCAGAACCTTTCCTGAGGAGAACATAGTCCTTCAGTTCACGAGGTTTAGTAGTAATTAATGCAGACCATTTAAATATGATTCCAAAAGATGAATGGCCTGAACAATGGAAGGTAAATTACTTTTTTCTGGCTGTTCACCAAAAAGAGTTAGAGATGACCTAGAAAAAAAGATTAAGTGGCATGCTTCACCAGGCAGCACTCTTCTAGCATCATACTTTAAGAAAATGTGAGCATTTTGTTTCCAGAGTGCATGATGTATACATGCTCTTGACAGAGAATATCATAATAACTGAGAGCATATCTGAAAAGACTAGGTGCTGGGGAAGAGGTAATAAAAAGGAATTATTCAGTTCTACATATAAAAAAGCTACCTACACATTACCAAGCTAAATGCATCTTTGAGCATCATTCAAACAGCTCCTAATGGAGGCACGTTTTAGGCTTCTGTAATAAGTGAGTGCTGAGGTTGAGTTGTGTCACTGAAACCACAGGGCTTGTTGTTTGGTTGCCCCTGTCCACTCCCAGTGGCTCAAAAACCTGATGAGCCTAACAGCGTTTGTCTCCCCAGACAAATGGAAGAAGACCAAAAATGGCTACAGGGTTGGTGCCTTTGTCTCTATCTTAGGAATATTGTTGAGGTGGGGGGGGGGTTAGTTCTTTTTCAACAGAAATGTGACAGCTTATCAGCACTCATAAAATCCTTTGTAGTTATGGAATTATCTGGGACATCAGGCCTTCAGTGAGCAGTTGGGATAGAATGGAATAGTCATGCTGGTGAGATTTAGCACTGAAATGTGGAGTGCAGGTAAAATTGGGGTAGTTTTGCAGACTTCTGGGCATGAATAGACTCTCCAGTTACTGAGGTATTTGCAGACCTGTGACTTATGACCTATAGGCCACGTCTCCACGGCGTTGTTATCTCGAATTCAAAATGTTTTGACTCCGCCCAGTTCAGATGGCAGTTCGGCTTAACACGCTCCTTCCGTGTTAAACCACCTTAAACCGTTTTAAAGTAAATCCTAATTTCAAGAGGTCTCACTCCGGAACGTGCCCTTGATACGTGTTTCATTTTTTACTGTGTGGACAGTATCGTTTTCCGGGATGAGATTCCGTATCCAGGCTGTCCCACCCCCAATCGCACTGTAACCAATGGCTGTCCGTATTTGAGGCACGTCATGTTTAGGATTTCCTCCCCCAATAGCTCGCTTCCAAAGAGTGATTCCATTGAAAGAATCCAGTCTCGAAACAGCCACTGCCTCTGTAGCGATGTAGCTTAATAACAATGTTGCACTTTTGCGCAGTTCTGAACTTTAAAAAGGAAAGGAAAGGGGAGTCCCCGTGGAACTTTCCCAGCCCACTCTCCCCACTCTCCAAGTTCCCTCCCGGCCCCCGGGGGAAGAGCGAGTGAGGAGCCCCCTTCGCCCTCCCCCGCGGTGGGCACGCTGAGCCCGCCCACCCTCTCGCCCGCCTCTCGGCTCTCCTCCTTTTCCAGCGGTGGCGGCAGCGGTGGAGTGGGGCAAAGCGGCGGTGGGCAACAAGGAGCCCCAGGGCGAAGCTGCCCACGCCGCAGCGCCAGGATGGGTGGATGGATGGATGGATGGATGGATGGATGGATGGATGGATGGATGGATGGATGGATGGATGGATGGCGCGGCGGGTGCCGGAGCCGCCAGCGGGGGAGGCAGGGGCGGCCCGGGCTGCGAGCGCACTCCGGCCAGCGGGGCGAAAGGCGCCGAGAACGCAGCAGCGGCGGCAGCAGCAGAAGCGGCGGAGTGGGGCAAAGCGGCGGTGGGCAATGAGGAGCCCGCAGCGCATGGATGGATGGATGCTGCTGCTGCTCGGAAGGGGGAGGGGAGAGAACGGGAATCCCCAGCAGAGCATGGATGATGCAAAGGGAAGGGAGGGTGGGATCCTGGGAGGGAACACCAATCAGAGAAAGGGGGTGGGCAATGGGTGGGAGGGCAGGGCTGCCATCTGGACTCCCAGGATTGATTCCAATTTAAGGCTGAAATCGGAATGCCACTGAACCGGGTTAACTTGCAAGTCGTGTAAACAGGATTAACCCGGTTCAGTTATTTCGGTTTCCTTTAACCGAATTAAGGCATCCCATGTGGATGCAGCCATAGAGTGAGCTTTAACAAACATTTTTGCCTATTTTGTGCATTTTCTCACACTAGGTGCACAATACAGTAATTTTGAAGATGGCTGAATTGAAAGAGTCCCTTTTCTCTGCTTTGAGTCCCTTTCTGGGAGAGAGGAAAGATATACATTAAGTAAGTAAGCAAAGATTGAGAAAATATTACTGGTTAAAATACAGAAAAATGCAACTAGATAAAGTTCTGGCTGCTCCATTGCACAAACAAAGTTCTTGCTTCTGCTGGAGGCATCTGAAATGCCAAAGGAGACATTCAAAAGAATCTTTCCATGATCGTGGCCTGATATTTCCATTTTGGAAGGCACAAATACTTGGACAAGTAAAATGTCTTTGAAGGTGACTGGCTATTTTATGTGACAACACATGTGTTGTTCCTTTCCATTACATTTTCCCTAAACAAGAATATTAAAAGTAGTGTCTGTTATACTTATCTGGTTACCAGTAGTTTATTCCATATAGACTAGTTCATTCTATTCATATGCAAGTTGCCGCCATTGGTATAATAAGGCCATAAATGTAAAAAAAAAAAGCCTATGTGAACTATCAGGATGGCAACTACAGAGTTTGAAGGATTTTGAAAGCTAATTAGTTGAAAATAGTTTTTTTTTAAGGTTCTTCCTTTTCCTAGGGGTGAAAAAATGTTTTTACTATCTTTTGTTAAAAAGATGAATTCCTGTTGTCCTTGTCCACATTAATGCTGGCTAGAATAAATGCAATATGGCATTAAAATATACATATGGAGGGCTGAGTATTGCTGCTACAAAGCAATCTAAATAAGAGGGGAAAGCTCCACAAATAATTATGTTCCCTTAATCTGTTATAATTCTGTATCTTGAGAGAAAAGCTATTTTAAAAACAATCTCTGTATGCACTGCAAAAGAGCTAAGAGGTCTGCTCTGTATTCTCAAGCAAATTTCCTGTTCCAGGCACTGCTTTATTTGTGCTATGCAAAATGAAATGCACCGGTTACAGAAAGGCTTTGCAGCACTGAGCCAAGACTTCCTTGTACTTCATATAATGTCAGAGTAAGCTGGTGTGGAGAGCAAAGCAATGAAATGCCATTTGAGAGACTAGGCAGCACCTGCCTCCACTCCAGCTGGACTCAAGAGAAGAGAGTCCTTCAGCTCACCAAATTGCCAGCCCTTTACTATTCAAGTAGAAAACTTCACAAAACTGTTTGGAATGCACATTGTACAGGTTTCAAAAGAACTCATTCAGTAGCATTGATTTAAAGCAATTGAGCCTATGTTTCTTAAAAACACTTATTCAAATGCTTTCTGAGTACCGTGCTATTCTCTCTCTCTCTTTTTTCCTCAAATAAATGCACTTTCAAAGATAAATGCTTATCGTTCTTTAGTTCATTCCTATGACAACTTGTCCTTAGGGCGTCATTTAATAATGGAGAAAAAATGTCCAACCTTCTTTGAGGTTCCAAGAGACCAAGTAAATCAGTGAGTTTATGCCTGCATCTGAATGCATTACTCAGAAAAGATGTGCATGAATGTGACTGAAGGACAATGAAGAAAAGCCTCCATTAATTAAAGCTGGCAAGTATGTGCCTTGGCATAAATAACA
>MTQE01001134.1:51733513-51782177 GCA_014337955.1 Aspidoscelis marmoratus | reverse complement strand
AGGTTGGGGCTGAATAGAACAATCTTGAAAGGTAGCATGTTTACCTCTGTGTCAGGGTTTTAAATAATGATCTTTGAAGTGTGCACAAGCTTTGAAGGGGAGGCTGTGGTAATTTCCTTGTTCCAAACCAGTTGAGGAAGACCAATGCCTGGACCAGGACAGATGGTGTTAGTATGCTTGCAGATCTCTCTAAACTGGTTTACAGCTAAATTGGGATGGGAACTTCCTGGAACAGTTCTGGATTGGAATAGGGTTAGTCCCGTGTGGTTGATATGTACTAGACAGCATCTTGATCCACACTAGCCAGGTATGGAAATGGCCTTAATTTCCTTAAACCAAGATGCCTGCAATTTGTATTACAGGCAGATGTAGGTTTCCCCTTCTGAGTGGAATATTTCTTACTATTTAGAAGTCCTAGTTTTTGACAACCTAATATGGGAATGGTAACCACATTGTTCTACTACTCCTCAATAGTGCTTCAAACCAATTATAGGATTGAAATTCAAAAGATTTATATATATTTATGCATGCAAACACATGGTTTTTTCCACTCACTGAAATAAAATCCAAAAGTAAGAAATCACCCCAAAATTGTCAGTCTAGGAGTAGATTTGTACAACAATTTTTATCCATTTTTATTGTTGCATTTCACTAGATAATTCTCTAAAAACAAATATGGAGAAATGCATTAAACCTTTATTAATCTTACAGCTTCTTAAAAAATAAAAATTATTCACCTGAAAATTAATGGTTAATATTAGCAAAGGGTAAACCTATTTCTAGTTTAATGCCAGGAAAAAATTAACTTTCTCTCAAAGGTAAAGAAAAATAGAACCTTGCTTAAAACAGACTTTTAAAGAGTGACTTTGTTAGAGAGGAGAGTTATGCTTTGGATTCAGTTTGTCTGACAAAATAATGATTATTTTAAATTCTGTTAACTGCCAACCAAGGTAATCAGATGCTTAATCTTTGGATGTACTTAGGACTGCAAAACCAAGTTCAACTAGCTAGGGGAAAAAACAAATAAAACAGTTATATGATGAAGAATCCCAGAACTGGGCAATATCCTGGGGTGATTTTCTGTCCCAGTGATTTTTTTTCTCTCTTGCCCAAACCAGTTATGGTAACGTGCTGGTTTCTGCAAGTTTTGCTGACTGGGGAAACCCTTACAATTTTGTTAAAAGACTTTAAGAGAAAAGAAAAAATCATCATTTTAGAAGACAGAATATCACCCCTAAAATACAGTAGTCCTACAATTATCCATTTTGGCTAAGAATAGTCAAGTTTTCCTGCTTTGTGTTACAAAGGTGCCGAACTCATCTTTACATCAGGAATTGCGGATTTTTTAAAGCCATAAGTAGCTATATGAAGGGAATTATTACAATGGGCAGCACTGCATATTTGGGCCTGTTCACACTTTCCTTGGTGGAATGGTATAATAATATCATTCTACTGAGGCAAAAATAAGACATGGAGGAAGCCATCTGCACTTCAAGTGATGGTGCAGTCCCCAAATATACCACCAGCACTTGAAGTGTAGATGGACCAGCACAAGCAGAGTGAATAGCCACAGCAACAACTACAACAACATCCACCTTGCGCCTGGATGTTGTCATGGTGATCAGTCCACAGCATGCAACTGCACAGCCACACCATCTATCCATTCACAGTTTTGTACCTAGAACATGATGTTAATGCTGCTGACTGAGAGCTCTCTAGTTGCTCCTACCAAGCTGTGGACAATATTTTACTGGGCCATCTGGAGTGAGCTCCAGGATGCTCTAGGACAGTGGCAGAGCCGTAGCATGCAGACAGGCCTTCCCAGGGGTCATTGGAACCATTCCTGGAAGATAAGCATGAATAGGCCCTTTGGCCCTGGTCACACAAGCCTAAGGCTTATTCATTAATTTGAACTGAGGTCATACCAGTGCTGGTCACATATAGGCCGTTCTCAGGCCGTCTCTACCTTGCGCTGCATTGTTCACACCTTTCTGCATGATCAGCCTGAGCCTCGTACACAGAACTCTTGGCTCTCCACCCCTTTTTCTGCATCAAATCTACCTCCTTTCTTATTGGATGCCATTCTGTCCCTCACGGGAGGCGGGTGTGTATGTTTGTGGTTCTTTTTTAAGCCTGCTTCCCTACCTCCATGCCCCTTTCTGTTTTTTATGTGCTTTTCTTCTCCGTGCAATTTATTATTATTATTATTATTATTATTATTATTATTATTATTATTATTATTATTATTATTATTATTATTATTATTATTATTATTATTATTATTATTATTATTATTATTATTAGTGGAAAAATGCTAGATAGAGGAATCATACACATAAACTGAGAAGAGAAGGGGAGATGCCTCACAAATGCCACGCATTCTGATTGACTGGAGGAAAGACTAGACACCACCCACCACAGCACAGTTCAGCCTCCTTTAGCCCATTCCCTCTGCTCACACTTGAGGAAGCGAAGACATCCTGAGATGCCAGGGCAGGCTGAATCCTATAAAAATGAGAATTATGGTTAAGACAATCTAACCGGGGTAGGACAGCTTGGAAAATGAATTAAATTAAAATAATGTAAGTAACATGACTTGAAGATCACCTGAGATCATCCTAAACTAGTTGTGTGACCAGGGCTTTTGTGTCTCAAGCCAGAAAAGGGTCTACAATAAAAGAGGTCCCTCTACGCTTGTGGGGAGGAGTTAGGTCTTCCACTCGTAGCATGCTCCAGTCACAGGTTAGATTTTCACTTGCATTAGAGTTTACTAGGAGATTTTTTTAAAAAAATCATTTTTAACCATACTCCATTGTTACACGTAAGCCACATCAACACATCTAGCATGAACACATGAACTAATAATCCACTGCATGTGTACCGTATGCCATTTTGCAGGGAACCTGCCAAACAAGGAACTTTCACAGTGTTTTTTGCAACCGCTTTCAAGCTGCCTAAGCAGAATCTGAAAGTGCACCACCACAGCAGTATATAAACAGTGCCAACCAAAACTCCATAGTACTGTCAGAATTATCATGTGGGGCCAGGGGCCAGAAGGGTGAAAGGGAACCTTCCTAATCTGACGTCCTGTTCCATGGCAGTGCCACCCAAATGTAGTGCTATCCTGAATCAAGCTTGATTAACATTTATTTATTTATCTATGAATTGATATCCCACCCTTCACCAAAAGGTTCCTGGGCAACAATATTAATAAGACATTTTTAAAAATTCTTAAATCATCCTTGAAATTTAACTCTCTCTGCCTCCTTCCCACCGTCTCAGGCAGGACAATACCCAGAGGGAGCTAAACATAAAAGGTCTGGGTGAAGAGGTACGTTTTAAGCAGGCACCAAAAACCATACAATGTATGGTTTTTGTATGGCCTAACAAACCTCCAGAGTGAGTCTATTCTAAACAATTAGCAATCTATACTAAACAATTGAACGTATTATCTGAACACATTTATTTGATCAGATCTATAGTATAGATACCAAATTCTCTCCTCATGCTTCAAATTTCAAGGCATTGTCAGTGCTGAAAGCCTTCCATCATTTCAGATTCTTCCTGGGTTGAGTTACTATGCTCAAAGAATCAGTAGAGCTTGTGCCTGTAGATTTTGCTTGACCTATTTCCAAAGCCGAACTGAACACTCATGAAACCATTCTGTCTACACCCCGATGTATAATGAGTTCTGAATCAATAGCATGAGGTGGAAAGGAATAGAAGCTAAGTAAGGCAGGGCTGAAATCAGAAGGGCTGAACACAGATGCTCCCTTCTAGCCAGTTCAATATGATGTTCTGAATTGCACACAGCAGGAATTCATTTGCTACAAATGGCTTTACACCACCGGCATCTTCTATAATTTTGTCATGCAGTGCTCTCTAGAAAGGGCCATAACTCATTTAATAAACAGAAAATTAAAACAGAAAATAAACAAAGCTGAGCAAAGACAAGGAGTACATAGATTTCTGCATAGAGTTTTAAAATAAAATATTGATCTTGCATTTTATATCTTTCTTAAGGATTTCTCTTGCAACTCCTAAGGTCACCTTCCTGACAGTTCCAACAGGGCTTTATCTTGTACCATTTACTCTGACATACAGACCAATGATTTATTATTGCTTAGTTCTTGATACTGTTCACTGCACAATCCAATCTAAAAGACACACATATTTCTCAATTCAGGGACTTTTTTATTTTATGAAAAATCAGCTTGGTGCTTTGTGGTAAATGCTAAGGTTGCCACTTGATCCTAATTCCTCTCTTAAACATGTTTTCCCCATATTCCATTTCCTGTAGCTGTACTTAGCAAATGGCATCCCTCCCCTTTTACTTCCAACAGTTTTATTGTGCTTATATCCAGAAGGAAGATGAGTAGAAATTCTCTATAGCAAGCTTTCTGTACACATCCAAAAAAAAAAAATCTATATTTTCTCAAGCGTTAGTAGCTGAGGTAAGGGTTTTGCCTTGGTTTCCCCCCCCCCCCTTTTAATGGTTTATATTTAGACTCAGGGGTTTTATAATGCTGGATGTTAATTATATTGCTAGGAGAGACAGGATAAGAAATTACCTGTACCTTTAACCCTTTGTCTTTGCTGCCCAGCAGACAATAAAAGAGTAAATCTTATATGCTATATTTAAGATTGTAGCAGAGTCTTTATCAACTCCGTGGTTGAAGAAATTTGTCCTATGGTTGATCTTTTCTCAGTAGTAGATGCAGAAAAAATGGGGAAACTACATTGGTTGAAGTTTTGCCTGCATGTGGTAGAGTATTTTTGAAAAGAATATAATGGTTCCAACCCTTGATCTGCAGTCAAAGAGGAAAAAGAAAGCATGGAAGTGCACAGCTTCTGTAGGAGATGAACTGTAACTGCTTCCCAAAGGACAGCACTGCAATAGGGGGACCTTTCGCCTTCATTGCATCTCTGATCTAGGAAAGACGGAGCTGTCATACAGAACTTTAAGGCAGACAGAACCTTCTGGAGATCAAATCTTGAGTCAAAAAGAGGCTTCCTACATATTCGAAATTGTGTGTTGACTTTCCCACATATGGTTGCATTGCCCAGTGGTTACACATGTATGTCATGCTCTTTGTTCAGTCCATAAGAGCATCTAAAATATGCACATCTGCGTATATTATAGGCATGATATGACAATTAGAACTTTATTTAAAATCCAGGGCCCTTTCTGGAATATATCCCAGAATAGGGGCCTACGATATGCATCCTAATGCAGACTATAGCAGATACTGGGCAGACTTGTCATAGTTTGCCCAGGCATGCAGATGATAGGCCCACAATCCAGGATATAATCCAGAATAAGGCCCAATGCAGAAAGAGCCACACCTACTCTATGCATCTGCATACAAACCTCTTCCCACAGTTGCTGGCAAAAAAGAATGGGATGAGGAAGAAGTGGAGAAGTAGTTATCACCTTGCCTTTAACACTGCCAAGCTGATCTGCTGTGCTCCAAATGCAAATGTCATTCCACCTCTCACCACCATTGCCCCACCAGTTTCATTTCATCTATCACAACTGACTGCCCTAACCCTTTACACATGTCATCAAAAGTAAAGCAAATAAGTCTAAATTTGTTTCAGGTACATTGTGTTATAGTCCTGATAGACATCAGAGTCTACTATGAGAAAGAAAAAATGCAGAATGTCACAGAAGACTCTTTAGGTGTTGAAACACTTCTGATTTTTTAACAATTTGAGACAGTTTGGTCTAGTGGTCAGGGAGCCTGACTTTTATCTGGGAATACCGAGTTCAATTCCGTCCTCCCCCATGAAGCCAGCTGAGTGGCCTTGGGCTACTCACAGCTCTCTTCTGAGCTCTCACAGCCCCACCTACCTCACAGGGTGTTCCGTTGTGGGGAGAAGAATAGAACAGCTTTGTCAGCCGCTTTGAGTTCCTTTAAATGGGTGAGAAAAGTGGGATAGAAAAGCCAACCCTTCTTCTTCTTCTTCTTCTTCTTCTTCTTTATAATTGTTGGCAACAGATCACTCTTTATTCAATCACCAAGTAGTTATTGTTGTTCCATTCCACTGGGATTTGGCATAGTCTGCATCAGCATGTAGATGGCAGATTCCTATTCCAGGATATAAGCCAGTATAAGGGACAGTGCAGAAAGGATCCTGGTCACCACACCTCAGAAAGAATATTGTGGAACTGAGAAAAGTGCAGGAAATGGCAACCAGAATGACTGAGGACTGGAATACCTCCCTTACAAAATCAGACTGCAAAGTTTAAGTTTCAACAGCCTTGAAAAATAGTGTTTAAGGGGTGACCTGATTGAAGTATATAAAATCATGCACACTGTGGAAAAGATGGATAGAGGAAAAAATACTCTCTCTGTCACACAACACTAGAACCAAGAGAGTTAGGATTGGCAAGGGGAAGTATTTTTTCACACAGTGAGTCATCAGTCTATGAAATTAACTACTGGAAGAGGTGGGAACAGCATCCAGACTGGATAGCCTTAAGAAAGAGTAAGATAAATTCATGGAGGGCAGGTGTATCAATGGCTACTAGAACTGATGCCAAATACTGCCAGTATGGAGGGACAGGGAATCTAAAGGCCATTTACAAGGAGTCAGGAACAGATTAAGTTTTTGCCTTTGTCGTCTGCTTGAGAATACCCAGAAGCAAATGGTGGACCACTAGATGAGACAGGGTGCTGGACTAAATGAGGTGTGGCCCAATCCAGCAGGGCTCCTCTTATGTCTTATGCCTGGTCAGTCATTCAGTTAACCAAGCTCAATACTTCTCTGCTATACTAATAGCAATCAGCCCTTCAGATTTGCCAACAAAGCTCTTTCTCAGCTTTATCTGTATTGATTTGAACATAGGTTAATTTTCCATTTGATCATATAAGAATTGGTCTTTTTCTGGAAGAAAAATTCATTGAAACCATTGTAAGCATGCTCTTATAACACAGCCCCTGTGTGCATCCCTTATTTTTCTGTGTGTGGCCACAATGGGTATATGTCAGCTTTAGCCTACAGCAGAATGCGTCTTTAACATCTTGGTCGCTACCAAAGATTTTTAAAGTGTTCCTGCAGGCTGTTTAAACCATTTGGTGTCATTAACCCTCCCTATACCTAGATCCCAGAATGCAGCTGCTTCCAGTCATTAGCTGGTACGTTAAGTAGCTAATGATGCTCTTACCGGATCTACTGCATCACACAGGTGCCTGGGAGTAAACATTTTTAAAAGGCATTTCTGTGCCACGTCAATCAAGAGCTCAATTTCACAGACACTCTCCAGAGTAAGGTTAGTCACAGGCTCAGGCCTGCTCTTTGCTCAGTTTGAATGTCTCTTTGCCAAACTGGGCCCTTAATGAGCACAAATCAATAGCAGACAATAAGCTAAAAGCTTTAGAGTGATATCTACAAATAACCACAACATAGAAAGAAGTGGTCCAGCTAGCATTCACCACACTACACTTCCTCTTGCTGCAGTATTTAGAAAAATGTTGATTTCTTTATAGCTGCTAAGAAAGAAAAATAATTTATGGTCTATTTGTTCTTCTGTGGCCTTGTTCCTTTCCCACAAAATGGATCAATTTAAAAAACAGAACAAAACTATGCGTGCTCCCATGCCAATTATCTAAATATAAGAAAGATTAATTGGATCTATGTAAATTACTGAAATCTTACACGGCTTCTGGTCCTTCCCTCTGTCCCAGGGGCAAAAGAGGACCCTGCGAAACAGATGCGCGGCAAGGTTAAATAAGCAGTCCTCATCTCTCTGTCCGCATCTGTCAGGCACCTTTGCAATCCTGCTGGCGCCAGGAAATCAGACGCCAGGCTCCAAACATGGAACCAGATAGACACAAGAGGCTGCCAGTGTAAAATCTGATACCACAGCAGGAGGTGCCATTTACTATCCCACAGGAAAACAATTTCACTCCTTTGCCTTTTATGCTCAAATAAACAAATTTAAGATGAGGTCATTGCTAAAGCTGTTGGCTTTGCAATTCCAGACTAACCTGCTTCTTTGACCAGCAAACAGTAATAAATTCGCTGGACCCTCTCCCACGCAATTACATTTAGAATAACAGCCACATAAGTTAATTCAGTATATGTTTACTCAGAAATAAGTCTTCCAAAATGATCTGTATCTTCTCATAACTCTAAGCTGGTGCATGTGCTACTCCCTTTTCCACTACCACATGAGGATGTGTCCACATCTACACATACATGAAGTCCCCCTCCCCCCCCCCATGTATACATACAATCATGCTCAGCTGTATTGGAGTTTTTTCACTATGGGTTCACTGTGGTAGTTTCAGAAACTTGACAGCACATTTTATCATGTTAAAAGACTGTAGAACTGCTACATCAACACTGCCTCTCTCACCTACTCTCTGCATTCGTCTGAATAATAGAAAGGGACAATTGCTCAGTTCACCCACCCACCCATATTTCTTAACATGCTGACACAGTTTTTCCAAGCACAACCATATTCTAATGGACTAATGTTGACTTCCTCTAAAAGCTGTTAACTATCTGGCCAGTCTCTGCCTTGCTTAGAAACAATTTTTACAATAAATTGTGCTCACACTGCATTTTCATATGTGAATACTTCATTTTCTAATAGCCATATTTTCCCCAGAGGTCCATCCTGAAGAAGCAAGGTACCAGTTGTCATTTAGATCCTGGCCACACCTAGATGAGATAGGACGTCCTATTCATAATTTGAGCTGAGGTCGTACCAGTTCTGTTTGTTTGTTTATTATTTGTATTCCTAGCCCGCTCTATACCAGAAAGTCTCAAAGCAGGTAAGATTATACTGTATATTAAAACAATACCCATGTCTGTAAAGTGGGAAGAGACTGTATATTCCCTTTTAACCAAAGGCCCAGGCAAAGAGGTGTGATTTCACTGCCCTCTGAAACATATTCAGTGAAGGGGCCTGATGCACCTCAAGGGAGAGACTATTCCATAACCTGGGGGCTATCCCTGAGAAGCCTCTCTCCTGGTGCCCACCCCTTTAATTACTGAGGGTGGTGGGAGATCCAAGAGGGCCTCCCCTCCAGATCTTAAGGCACAGACAGGTCGATATGGGAGATATCTTTTAGACATTTGGGAACCAAGTCATTTAGGGCCTTATAAGTTAAAGTTAACAGCTTTAATTGGATTCAGTAGCAAATCAGCAGCCAACGCAATTCTTTTAAGACTGGTGTGATGTGCATCCTGGTCAGCAGAGCTGTCCCGGTCAGCAGTCTAGCAGCTGCATTCTGCACCAGGTGCAGCTTCCAAACTGTCTTCAAGAGTAATCCTATGTAGAGCACATTACAATAGTCCAATCTGGAGGTTGCCAGAGCATGGATAGCTGTAGCCAAGTCATCTCTGTCCAAAAAGGGCTTCAGCTGTCAGGCTGTGTAGCAGATTTGGAGTCAGATCACTTGTCCATCTCAGAGAGTAGCTGGATAATCATTCAGTCAAATAAATCCAGAGACAAAGTATTTCTTTCCTCAGTTCAGCAGCTTTATTTCAGAATCATTTCTGATACAAACTTCTCTTTAAACCAGAAACTAAAGACAAAAACCTTGTTCATCACAGAGCTACTTTTATAGCCCACTGTGGTGCCCATCCCCCATTGCGAGCCGCTTTCCACTCTTTCCCCTGTCTGTTATCTGTAGGAGCTTTTATAGTTTTATATTCGTGGTAGTGTGTTTACTGTTGTGGTCTGTCCAAGCCTCGCGCCTGTAAACGAACACTAGCAAAGCTCTCCTCTTTCCCTCCTGCCTGTTACTTAAAGCTCCTGTAACCAGCCTTCTTGCTGTTTATTATCCCTAGCCTCGGCTTCCCTAGTTCTTGAGGAGAGAGCACCTTGTAACTGTAACATTCTTCTGGGTTAGAATATAGTGATGCTGACAAAGTCTCTTTAGTAATACAAAAGAAGGAGCTTTATTCATACAACTGTAAGAGGTGTGGAAACAAAATGAATGTTCTGAGGAAGAATTCAAGTGTTTCAGTACACAAGCACACAAAGATAATACTCTAACTACACAATCCTTTCTCTCTTGCCCCTTCTGGCTATGTCCCTAGCCTAGAAGGTCTGAAACTATGTTGGGATCTATCCCCCTGAGAGAACTCGGCAGTTTAACCCACCTTCCTCCCAGAACCCCAGAGCATATCCTTCTCCTCTGAACCCCAGAGCTAGACTTCTCCCTTTTCAGAGCATAGACTTCTTCCTCTTAGAATATACATTGTTCTCCTTACTCCCTTCTGGCAGGAGGGTTTTATATGCTTCCAGCCAGGCATAACTCGACACCTGATTGGTTGAAGCTCTCTGAGCATTCCCTTCCCCCTCCCTTTATTCTAGTAAGGGAGGTTTTGCCCCCTCCTTACCTACTCGAGCTGTCTGGTTGGTTGGACTTCCATACTGATTCCGCACTGAATGCGCTTTCGTTACAGTTTAAATTACATCACCCAACACTGGAGTTTGGCGTGGGCACCACACCCACAAACTGCAAGTCATCATGAGGTTTCAGAATGATGTCATCTAATTACTGCTACAGCATGCGACTGAATCACAAGACTCTGAGTCATTTGAATCACAAGACTCTGAGTCATGAGTTGCTGACTCATTGTGACTCTTCAGTTCCTGAATAACAATTAGAATTCAAAACTGTTTGACATCAACTGGCGCACCAACCATAGTTGGGAATAGGCACTCTTGGGCATGGTCTCGACCTGAGTTTCAAGTATCAGGGCAGAGTCCAAGAGCACCCCAAATTTCACACCTATCCCTTCCAAGGCATTACAACTCCCTCAAGGACAGAATGTGTCCCAACTACATGACACACAGCACTTCTGTCTTGTCTGGATTCACCTTCAGTTTATTAACTGCCATCCAGCCCATTACTGCCTCCAGGCACCTGTCAAGAATTTCTACCACATCTCTTGATTCAGATGACACAGAGACATAGAGCTGGGTATCATCTGCTTATTGATGACACCTCACTCCAAATTTCCTGATGACCTCTCCCAGCAGCTTCATATAGATATCAAAGAGCATGGGAGATAAGATCGACCCTTGAGGAACCCCATAAGTGAGTTCCCAGAAAATCCCACTCCCGCTTTCTGAGATCGGCCATGGAAATAGGAGCAGAACCAGTGGAGTGCACCACCTCCAACTCCTTAACTCCATAGCCTTTCCAGAGGGATACCACAATCAATGGTATCAAAAGCACCTGAGAGGTCCAGGGGAACCAACAGGGTTGTACTCTCTCTGTCTCTCTCCCGGAGAAGGTCATCAGCCAGGGTGACCAAGGCATTTTCCAAGCCATAACCAGGCTTGAAGCCAGGTTGAAATGGGTTTAGATACTCAGCTTCTTCTAAACATGCCTACAGTTGAACCACCACAGTTCACACCTAGATCATTATAGGTCATCCGCAGGCCGTCCTTGCTTTGGGCTGCATCGCTCACACCTTTCTCTGCAATCGACCTGAGCCACCTCCATGGAATTCTTGCTCTCCACCTCTTTTGCTGTGTCAAATCTATCTCTTTTTTTTATTGGATGCCATTGAGCCATCCGAGGGAGGTGAAGGTGTGTGTTTAAATAATAATAATACATTTCTGGGGAAATGCTAGATAAAAAGAGAAATCATACACATAAACTAAGGAGAGAAGGGGGGGTTCCTTACAAACTCCATGCATGCTGCCTTCCCCCAGACATTGGCCAAAAGGAAAGCCTGGACCCCACCCATCACAACATTGTTCAGCCTCCTTTAGCCTGCCTTCCTGCTCACACTGAGGAAGAGAAAATGGCTTGGGATGCCAGGACAGGCTGAGTCCTCCGGAAAAGAGGACTTCGGTTAAAACTATCTGACAGGGCTAAGCCAGCTTGGGAGATGAACTGAATAAAAATAACGTGAATAACATGACCAGAAGACAACCTGAAGTCATCTTAAACTAAAGATGTGACCGGGGCCATTATGGTTCAGATGTAGCAGATAAAATATTTAATATAAAATATTTTTCACATGTCCCTGAATGCCTTTAAGTTTCTACTCCCAGTCAAGATGAAAATGGTTAGTGATCTGAAAACCATGTCCTACGAGGAAAGGTTGAAGGATCTAGAAATGTTTAGCCTAAAAAAGAGAGGACTGAGAGGAGACATGATAGAAGTCTTCAAGTTACTGAAGGGCTACCACAGTGCACAGGGATCATCCCTACTCTCACTTGCACAAGATGGGAAGACTAGAAACAACGGTATGAAACTTCAAGGGAGTCAAAATAAATTAGATATTAGGATAAACTTCCTGATAGTGAGGGTCAACTGAATAGGTGCCACAAGAGGTGGTGAGTTCTCCTTTCCTGGAGGTCTTCAAGCAGAGGGTGGACCTGCATCTGTCTGGGATGGTTTAGGAAATTCTACATTGAGTAGAGGGTTGGACTTGATGACCCTAGAGGTACCTTCCAACTCTATGATTCTATGATTCTATGAAAGTAATACCTAGGCAAACACTAGAATCCTGGGCCAGGAATTGATTATTTCATGTGCTTCCAAATGCTACACAGAGCCTTTTTTATATATACTGTATATTTCTGTTATGGTCTTTTCTACATAGAGCTCCTTTACTAATTTTTTCTAAATGCATAATGCTTATAAACATTTTAAGGAAACATGCTACTCATTCAGCTAGTAACAAGCTATTTTAAAACATATTTTTAAGGGAGCTGCCATACCTAGTGAAGACATCTGTCCTGTTGGTCAGGAATGGCAATCTAAGATAAATTTTTGTGAAGAACCTGTATTAAAGAAACTACTGGATTTTCAGGTTCAAAAAATAAGTATTTGACCAGTGCAAAATGTATAACCTCTGAGTGCCATTCATTTTGGTTTGTATCATTAATAAAAGGGGATAGAAATAGACTGATTCACAAACTTGGGGGCACACACACTGCAGGAATGTGTAAGAGAGTTTTGGGGTGGGTGGGTCTAGGATTAAATCTACATACAATGCTAAACAGTAACTCATTCAGTCCCTTCTAATCCTGCCTCTCTCAGCCATGAGCATACATGCTTTAAGGCCTCCTAGGCATTGCACATTATTCTAGGCATCACACCTAAAAAGTTTGGAAACCACTGTTTTAGGACGACGACGACGACGACGACGACGACGACGACGACGACGACGACGACGACGACGACGACGACGACGACGACGACAATAATAATAATAATAATAATAATAATAATAATAATAATAATAATAATAATAATAATAATAATAATAATAATAATAATAATAATAATAAAAGCATCATCATTTATGCATAAAATAAGTCACTGGATATGTCAAGTTATTTTAGGGAATTTTAATTTTAAATACTTTGCATTTAAGAACCTTGAGGTTTGCTGGTACCTCAGGGGACAAGTACAGTGCTGGCTGGCTCACCTGGGGTCTCAGGCAACCTTTTAATCAAGGGCAACCTACCTAGCCTGTTTTACTTACTGTATTCATAGATACATTTCCTGTCAAAACCAAACCCAACTAACAAATTGTTAAAATTAAAACTCACTTTTCCCCCAGCTCCATACTATTTCTGAATATCACTATTATCATCATCTATTTATTTGTACACTGCCTTTCCATAGCATGCCCCACACAATTTACAAGCAATGACCAAGGAAAATACAAGAACAAAGTATAATAATCATATATGAATATGTAATATAAAATACGTTTAAACATAAAGACCCAGTAAAAAGTTGCCAAACAGACCTACATATATAATAACAAATTAAATAAAAGAAGGCAATGCTTCTTTTATTTATGTGTGGAATGATAACATGGTATTTGTGAATAGTTACAAAGTTGTTTAAACCCTTAGTATTTCTATATTTCTTCCATATACCTTCCTCCCCTTGAATGTCGCAGTGGTTCAAACACTCCCATCATTTAGAAAGTCTGAAGGGGAAATATCTGCATTCAAGTTTGGGCAGCATTATTGTATAGATAACATGAATATTATATGAGTTAGAAGAGGCTCAACAAAGATGCAGCTTATTCCAACAGTATGATCATTCCTTAATGATACAACTGTCCTTTAGCAAAGCCCTAGAGGCTCCAAATTATCAGCACCATGGACAGCAGAACCATGGACAGCAGCTAATGTTTCAAAAAAATTGCCTAAGGCCTGAATAAGTCTTTTCTTATAGGCCAGATGTTCACTCTTAGGCCAGCTTAGGGCTAAAACAAACCTTTTCAGCCAGGGTTTATCAGAGTTTCTAAATTACATACTGGGAAGAAATTTAATTGGTTTAATTAAGAAAGTTTATTTCATGGTAATTCAGTTTTGTTATGCTGCAAGATTTAATGTGTCCTCTGGTAGAAAGGATTTGTTATAAATATTCATAGAATTTTTTTCTTTCCAACCCAGCCAAAAATAAACTATATGAAGAAAATGCATATGGCTGTAAATAAAATATGTAGAATAATGCTTTAAAAGTCAAAATTTTCCAGAATTCTCATTTATACTGCTCTGCTTATTTGTTTACGTCAATGTAATTAAATGTTATCTTTCTCTTTCACTCTGCACTTACTTCATTGATTTGCTGTACATGCTGCAGAAATGTCATCAAGATGGACAGATAAGAAGCTTAATAGCTAATTCTCTCCATTCCCCCAAATTTAGCCATTACTTTGCTTCTTGTGTTGTTACCTGTTACCACATATTGAGCATGAAAGACATGACTGAGCCAAAGTTAAAATTTTGACTCTTTTATTTTAGTGGAAAGAACATAACTACTGGACTATATCCACAATTATCAATTTTTGGCCAAATAGTATTAATGACTTTTATGGCGCACTACATATATGCCATACGGGTCTCCTGCCATCTGCCCTTGGAAAAAAAAACTTGCAATGAGCAGTATTCACATGTGGTAACACATACCCACACCCAGAAAAAATACAATACATTCAATAAGTATATTTATACCTATATTAGGAGCATATAGGCTGCTAAATGAGACATAGCTGGAACTTTGTTAAATTTTAAGTTCATCTTACAAGAATTCATTAAAATGGAACTCTTATTATGTAACTGAAAGTTTCCTCCTTTTAAAAAACCTCAGAATTTTGCACCTATTATTTTTGTCAAAAGAAAAATCCTACTAAAACTCTGCTTGTAGTACTTCTAAAACAGGGGGTATCAGTTATTATCTTCCTATTAGATAATAATAAGATTTTTAGGGGGAGATTTGTACATTTCTGCAAACATCTATGGCCCAAATAAGGAGCAATTCAATTACCTACATAATACAGATCAAAAACGTATGACATTTCCCAAGGTCATTGAGTAGTTAGTTCTTTTTAATGTAATTTTTCTGTTTTTCAAAATAAAAAGCTTAAAGAAATTTTAAAAAATTAAAAATCCTACTAAATTATATAGTCCTTCTTCTTTGTGGAAATAATCCCCAAATTTGGAGTTTTTCCTAGTTTACTTTTGCTACTTACTGAATAAAGGTTTATAAATATTGTACTCAAGATGCAGCAGGAAATCTTATTTAAGTGCTCTCTTATATTTTCACCCTGCCACCTTATGGGGCTTGGAGTAGCTTACAGGGTTTAAAATAAATAATAAAATCAGTAACAGAAATAATGGCTAAAACATCTTTTTAAAACCCAAAATCAGGTGGACTGTTTGGAAGAAAAATATCTGGATGAACAGGAGCAATTACCCCGTTCCTCCCAGATTTTAAAACATGTCTCTGCGATCATTTATTTATTGTACATCTCCCTTTATAAGATTCTCAGGGCAGCTTATGTGGAGTTTCAAAGATGTTCAACCAAGTCTACCTTTGGGCTAGTTTGCAAGACAACACTGAAAGAATACAATGAGAAGGGAAAGGATACTTTTTGTTCCTGGTTTATTCACAGAACAGATTTTATTATGGTATCTTACCTTTTCTTGAAATTCAACAGCAGACTTCTTCCACCTGTGTGCTAACCACCAAAACCAAAAAATCAGATACCTATTTTTAAAAAAATCAAATCAAAAAGGAAAATACTCAGGATATTGAATTCTGCACCTAAAGCTAAACATGATGAATAATTCAAGGATCTAAAATGTATCTTGCAAAAATGTGAAGCTTGTTAACTCAGTCCTTCATCAAAGACAAGATATTTTTTAAAAAAACCCTAGTTCCCCCCACACTTCTCAGATTAGGTAACTTCAAGACTAATCCATATTACATAACCCAGCACACCATTTGAATTTATACAAGGTGTTGAGGCTATCAGTTTTACCTGAGACTTTCAACAGAATAGATATTCATAATAATGCAGTGGAACTATATGAATATTACATATATATATACTAAGAATTCTCACTTCTCTTCTTGGGTGTTTTCCACTGTCATTAGAAGTACCCATTAAGTACCCATTAATGGGTACATTAATGCCATTTAGTACCTATTAATGGGTACTTAATGGGTAGTTCTAGTGACAGTGGAAAAACACCCCTTGTGTACCAACTCACATTCTTATATACCATTTCCTCCTTGCTTTGACCACCAGAATACCCTACGTCATCACTGCCTCAAATGTGAAGGTAACAAGGTTTGGGATGAAATAAGGGATCCCTTCTTGAAGTTCATCCCAGATCTTAGCCTGTTTATGGTATACTGTAAAATTCAGTGGTAACTATTAAAAGCTGATCTAAGCCTATAATTGTTTGTCACATGATAGGCAAATGCCATATCTATGTTTGTTTGTTTGTGTGATCTCCTGCAATGAGATTGTGAAGATGGAAGACACTTCTTTCATCACACCAGAAGCAGTACCATGCATGCAGTTGTAGAGCGGTTTTTACTGCACCACTGCTCTACTAGCAACCTGGCTGGGACAGCCCACCACACTTCGTTAGCACCCTCTGCCAGATGGACTAGCTCCTACTCTTTTTCAAGCAAACTTCTCTATCAAGCAAATGCAGTCTGTGCTGGGTATGCATCTATGGGAAAGAAATGGAAGAAGGGAGGAAAACAAAGGAAGAGAAAAGGACCAAATGAAGTTGCAAAAATTATATATATTGTAGTATTGCATATTTATAGGCAAAGTATTCTGTTATCAAAGTAAGGGAAAAGGACCAAATGAAGTTGCAAAAATAATTCATAGAAATGTATTATGGTACTGCATATTTATAGCCACTCTGTATCAAATTTAATCACAGGCAAAGAGACATAACTCAGCCTGAACAGTGTTTGAGTTAATAAACAAAAACAAATGAAATAATGTAAGAACATATCCATTTTAAAGCCCAGAACAAAGACTACTATAATCTTAAAGAATCTTAACAAATTTCAACCGTCAAAGAAAACAACTATGTCTTAAGTTAGTATAAATCAAAGTCAGAGTTCTTACCAGGTAGATCTTAAAGGACAAGGACACACCCACAGGTGAGGTATTTAGGCACTTTCATATCATCCAGGATGCCCCGAGAAAAGACCAGAAAAGGATTCCTTGTATCTTTAACAAAATATTTTCCTTTGTAGAGGTTCCACCTCTGACATCTCCTTGTGTACCCTTGCAATTACCTGCACCTGGCACTCTAGAGGACTTGATTTTTTTTTCACAATCTGTTGAAAGGTCTGTTATCACCCAGCAAAAGTTGCCCAGAAATATCTTATGGGAAACAGGATGACATACAGTCATTCATCACTTTTGTAGTAGATAATAAATACTGTGATATGAAAGGGAAAATACGCAATGACTTGGATATTGATAGCAAGGCCATGAACCAAATATTTCTGACCATCATTAGAGTTTCATAGAAGCTCCAACAGGGGGCGGATCTGCCCAGCCCCAGCCTCATAACCCCCTTGGCAACACCCCTTTACCTGAAAATCCATCCGCCACCACCAGCCTCAAGGCTCAACTAGGTCTTCCAGAGGTGCACAAGCAACAGGGAAGCCCCTCCCCCATTTGGGAATCACAGGAAATTGTGTGAGATTTCCCACAGTTCCTGGAAAATCTCACAAGATTTCCCATGATTCCCAGGTGGGAGACAGCCTCTCTAGCTGTACACGTACCTCCAGGAGGCCTAGTTGAGCCTTGGAAGACTGTGCAATGGCAGCAGCAGTCATGGTAATGGTGGCAAAAGGTGAGTGGGAGGGCAGGGGACAATGGAGGGGATGGAGGGTTCCCATGAACAGATATTTATGCATGAAGCTGAAGCATCCCCCCCTCAATTCATGAGGAAGTCTGCATGAAGCCAGATATTTCCCCCATTTGATTCATATTGAATTGAATGGGGGAAATGGGTTTTGTGCACATCCCTAGAGATGAGGCCCCATGGATGCATATTTTAACACTGTTTAAGGAAGTCAAATAAGATGGCTCAGTAATGCTACAGTTTGTTCACCAAGCTTCAGTAAATCATAGAAGCAACATGATTATTTGACGTTATCTATAATCTATGGCTGTGTCTTCATAGTGGAGTCCAGGGGTGTCAGGGGGGACAGCACCCAAGGGGCCCAATGTGCAATGCACAAGGAGCAACATCAGTGTCATTTCCTTGTGCACTGACAGAGCCCTGCATCGTGGTGAAAGGACTGCCACCAGCCCAAGGGGCAGCTGTTCTTGCCTGTGGAGGCCATGCACAAACACAAATGCACCTTTCAAGGTAGCTTGTCTAGGGTGCATAGAATCAGGGATCCATTTTGACTGACTCCTGCAGGGTCACACAGCTTAAGGCTACAAAATGAAGTCACCATACTGAAAAGTGCCTCCTGTATAAGGACCAGTTACTGGAAACAAGCAATAGGTTAGCTAGACCACTTCTTTCATGTTTAACTCATAAATTTCCCAGTGGCCTCTGGCTAGTTGGAGGATAAGAGGTTGGGCGATAAGGCTTCCTGTGGACTACTGGGCTTTCTTAGATATTCTTAACTGCAGTCTACATCATCTTGATCACTGGCAAAACTGTCTGGAACTAAAAAGGAACTGAGATATGATAAGATCCAGAGGGCCACAGTTGTCTCAACTTTATTCTGCTTTTTTATGACTGTATGCAACTTTTTGGGCTAAATATGGAAATGAAACCCAGCTTATGTTTATTTCGAGGCTGAGCTTTTAATGCAGGTCTGAGGTGAGGTATCCTGAAGTAAGCTAAATAATGGCTATGTGTGTATGGTGTGTGCGATAAATTTTCCTCTAATGTTATTACTCTGGGACTGTGCACTCTACCAGCCAAATTTCCTCCAGGGAAGATACAGTGCTGTTTGTAATTCATGCCAAACAATACCCACTCTTGAGCTGGCAGGACATCTTTTTTCTCAATTGGTTAAATTAAGAAGAACGATGATCTCTCCCTAGATTACTAAAATCCATAAATAAGCTGTCTTGACAAAGTATCTCTGCCAATTCATAGCAGCCAATTTGTAAGACAGGAGATTGGATTGATGCAAAACAAATTTTCTTTAAATCTTTGATGCATTTATATGGGCATTTTAAGCAGCATGAATTTAGACTGGAAATATATGTTCCTGATACCGCGCCTGTGCATCTTACAAAAGGCAGCTTCAGACCAGCCAATCTTAGTCAGAAAATATGTGCCTGATTGACAATAGCCATATAGAGCTCCCTTATTATGAGCATTCACAAATCAACACTGAAAAGAGCAAGCCTTCTCACTCAGTGGACAATGCAGAAGGGAATTAACATTGTATTATCGTGCAGTTTGTTCAATGTAGAAAACTTTAAATTAACTTTTTAACAGTGTATTTGCGACTGGATTAGAGAACATGGGTCTATTCTCCAGTTTCTTTAATAGCACTCATACGTCAAGACAAGATGCAGAAAATTCCTTCATAGACGCACACTTAACAGCATTCATCCCAAATACTACTATAACCAGTTTATGTGATAAAAGTCACATAAGCTATTAGTTGCAGAAAGAACAAGCATTGTAAGGGAGAAAAGCGGGAAGCCTTGCCATCACCCAGATCCAAGCAGAAAAAAAAAGTCTACATGCTTATATATTGACCTTATAAGTGTGGTACCTCCCATGGGCTAGAAAAGCAGAACAAATGAATGGCATCTCCCCTTTTGATATCTCTTCCATGCACCGTAGATCAAAGCACTGTTGGACACCATCAAAGATGAGATTCTAGCCACTGCCTTATGCCATTCCCTACCCCCACTACTCAAGCCACAGCTGTTTATAACAACCTATCTGAAAGCAACTACTGCTACCAGTCTGTTTCAAGAACAATTCTTGAAAGCACTAAAGGAAGCTGTGGTGTATCTCCATGGATCCAAAGGTGTTAGACAACTCTTGCCCAGTTGCTAACATCCCCTTCTGGCCAAGGTGTTGAAAAGAGTGGTGGCTACTCAGCTGCAGGCATGCTTGAAGGAAACAGATTATCTTGATCCATTCCAATCTGGTTTCAGGCAGGGGCATGGTATTGAGAATGCCTTGGCCATCCTGATAGGGCAATGCAACACTGTTGGTTCTCCTTGATCTCTCAGTGGTTTTTGATGCCATCATGCTGGAGTGACTTCAGGGATTGGGAATTGGAGGCACTGTTCAACAGTGGTTCCTTCCTATCTCTGCGGTAGACTTCATGCACCGTAGATCAAAGCACTCTCTGCCTAATTAGGAGCTCTTATGCGGAATTCCTCAGGTATCAGTTCTGTTTAACATCTATACAAAGCTTCTGAGAGAGGTCAACAGGAGACTTGAAGTGAGGTGAAGAGGTACTGTGTGTCATGGGATCTTGAGTGCAGAAAGTTAGATAATACTCAATTCTCATTGAGGTTGTTTTGCCCTAGAAAGAAAGGGTGAATGATCTGAAGATGCTTCTGGAATCATCGCTGTTGCTTGAGGCTCAGGTGGCAGTGGTGGCCAAGATGCTTACCTACATCTCTGACTGGTATATTGGTTTCATTGTTGCCTGAATAGGGGCAACTTAGTTTAAATGGCTTGGGCCATAAGAACATCTCCCATATATACTTCCCATCCTTTAAGATCACAAAAAGGGGGCCTTCTTGTAGCTCTGCTACCCTCAGAGGTGTGAGGGGTTATGGCACACATGAGGGCCTTCTCAGTGGCATTCCTCCAATTTTGGAATAGCCTCCTAGTGGGGGTACACCAGGCGCCAACATTATATGGTTTTGGCACTATCTTAATAGTAGTACCATTCGGTTGGCTAATCCAGACTAAGGATGTGAATGAATATTTGTAACATTCATTATTCGTATGAATGCATCTGAATTTGGACAATCATACATACATCAAATGTTGACATTTGTACATTAACATTTGTACGAATACAAATGTTTTGGACGTTTGTATGAATAGTTCAGACATTCGTTAAACTGGGGGAGTGGGAAAGCGGGACACCAGTCACATCTGCAACGGATTCAGATTGCATTCAGCATGAATCGAGAGTGGATTAAAAGTGGATTCAGGTTGGATTTGACACTTTCAGAGCCAAGATATGTTAAGGATATGTTAAGGATATTCGTACAAACACATTCATATGAAATACAATCCTATCACATTTGAGGGGAATCTATTCCAACCAATATGTATTTTCTAATATTCAATTTATGAATTCAATGTCAAAAAAACCACCCATTTGTGCACATCCCTAATCCAGACCCACTAATACAGAGCTCCTCCAGGTAAGTGCAGAAAAGGCCAGGGGCTCTCTGAAGACTGAAGACTGACTGTGTTGCCACCCAGGCTGTTTCAAGGTCTTTGGGAAACTGCAGCCCACGTTAGCAGTCCTTCTACAGAAAAGAAAAGGAGAAATAGGTTTTTATTTTATTTTTTATTCACAGAATTTTAATAGTTTCCATTTCATTTATATGGAATTCTATTTGAACATAGATTCACAGTTTTATTCCATATGGACACATGAAAAGGGATCAAATATGTTTTTACTAGTTTGTGCTGAATCCCAACATATATATTCAACTCTCAAAACTGAACCAGGGCCCTTTCTGCACTTGGCCTTATTCTGGAATATATCTTGGAACAGAGGTCTGTCATCTCTCCTGGGGCCTGCCATGGTCTGCACTAGCATGCAGACAGCAGGCCCCAATCCCAGGCTATATGACAGAATAAGGCTAAGTGCAGAAAGCCCCAGGTATTCAGCCATGGTCCATAATGCAGAGGTTCCCAGCTTCAGTTCTCATCAGGGGGCCATGTCAAAGCATGTCCATATTATTGCCAAAAAAGTTTCATGGAAGTCTCCCTAGCATCACCAAGGTTCAAGCTTGACTAAGGTTTTACTTATTTGCTGTACTTGCTCCCTGGTCTTTATGCTGGCATAGCTGCAGCTCCTAATGCTGTGCCTTCATTCCCACTGCTGTTATCATTGTCACCAGGAGCCCGCAAAGCAGGAAGGAAGCAGAACTATTATAAATTCAACTATAATTATGCTGGTAACCCACAAAGCCAGCTGGGTGACCTTAGTCTAGTCACCGCTCTCTTCTGAACTCTCACAGCCCCACCCACATCACAGGGTGTTCTGTTGTGGGGAATAGAATAGAAAGCTTTGTCCCCTGAAATGGGTGAGAAAAGCAGAGTAGGAAAGCCAACACTACTTCTTCTTCTTCTTCTTCTTCTTCTTCTTCTTCTTCTTCTTCTTCTTCTTCTTCTTCTTCTTCTTCTTCTTCTTCGGCTCAAGATCTAAGTCAAATTTGCAACAAATCACCCATTGGCTAATTTCTAGGGTTGGGAGGGGTTGCTTCAAAGGCATAATGGCACCCTTCCATTTCTGAGGTCAGCTCTAATTGCTTGAAAATCAGCATTGGTCTGCATGTAGTCAGAAGCCCTGTGTCCTTTATAAATAGTTTGCATCCTGTACCTATATCCCTTGGACATAAATATTGGGCTGAAGTCTTGGTTGCAGCTATTGATTGCTTCCTACCTCTCACCTATCCACCACAGCTTTTTAAAAAAATGCTTATTTTTTTGCAAGGAGCCTTTAAGTTTTACAGATGTTCGTTAAGCATATCATTTCTTCTTTCCCCAGATACTTTTTCATTGTAACTGAGAACATTTTAACGTGTTGATTGTATTGATTTTCCCCCCTTTTAAAGCAGAAATAGCAGCCTGCTCCATTTCAAATGAAATTTCAAGGACATAAAGACTGCTAGAATAGAAAAAGCCATTTAGTTCAACAACCCTGTTACCTTTATTTTTATCTCTGCTAGGCACAGAAAAGAATGAAGGAAAGACCAGTTTCCCTCTGCCCGCCCTTTATCCAAAGGCAGAATCCTGATTAATATAGCTCCCAATGAATTGGGAGGAGTAAAACTAAGAGTTATGAGCCCAGAGAGTTTAACAAAAGGCTGCAGATGAAGCCTGCTTATAATGCCAAGATCTAAAACCACTGAAGCAACTTGGGATAATCATGGCTATTCCATAATGTCCCCATTTCTAAAGCAGCTATACAAAGAGTTATTTTCCACTTTTACCATCCAACGTATAATGCAAATTGTGGAGTTCCTCACTAAGGTAACTTCTGCACACCATGAGGAGGAGCCTACAACTGGAGCACCTTTCTTGTTCTGCATTAAGAAGAATGCTGTGCTTTCTATTCAATGCACTGCCATACTGCCTTCACACTGTTGGAAGCTCCAGTCTTGGTGAAGGCGGGGGAAGGTTGGGAGATCAGCTATGAGAGCATGGATGGAAATGGTTTACCCTCTCCCACTAGCCAGTTTGGTCTAGTGGTTAGGGAGCTGGACTCTTATCTGGGAATACCGTGTTTGATTCCGCCCTTCTCCATGAAGCCAGCTGGGTGACCTTGGGCTAGTCACAGCTCTCTTCTGAGTTCTCAGAGCCCCACCTACCTTGCAGGGTGTCTGTTGTGGGGAGAAGAACAGAAAGCTTTGTATCAATGCTGACGTGGGGAATGGGAGAGATGAAAACACCCACCTCTTGCACCAAGCAAACCGCTTGGGATTCCTGGCTTCAAACTCAGTGGTGGGGAAGGGCTGCACACATCAATCACAATTGCAGCTATGGTTGCAATCTTGACAGCAGGGGTTAGACCTTCCCCATGACCTAGTTGAAAGTCTGACTATGGAAGGGCGAGTCCATAGCAGAGGAAACAAGCAATTCTGGTAGGGCACAACCATTTCCGCCTCTTTGTGGTATATTGCTTTATAGATAATTTGAACTCTCTTTCTTTGGTTTGGAGAATCTTTGTTCACTACCATTCAAATGTTTTCTTAAGCTTTTTCTTCTAAATGTTGTTGGAGTCCATAGCTGCCTGTCAAAAGGTTTATTTTTGATTGTTGCTCTTGGGTGACTGAAGAAATCAGTGTAGCTAGATTCTCGAAAAACAAGAGCTGCCTGTGTGTATTTGTCATGCCATAAAAGCCATTTATACAATTACATTGCAGTAAGCAGCATTTTCCATCTGTAAAGCCAGTAATAAAACCTATCACATGACTGCAGTCTTCAGCTGAAACTTGTTGCTACTTGTTACATAGTGAAAATAATTACTTTAAGATGAAGGATTAGAAATTACTGATAGAACATTATGGCTGTGTTCACACACATGTTTAGGGTCGTCCTCAAAGTGGGACAGACTGCAAATATTTGTTTTGAGTTTGCTAATCCTGCTTTCTCCCTCTCTTTAATTTTTGAGGTTTTTAATGCACACATCCAAGTATTCAGCCAGAGCAAAATACCTGGAAGTGCATGTTGCCACCACCAGATATACACAGCCTTCTGTTTTGGCCTCCACATTTGTGTGGTGCACAAAGTAATGATGGTGACTCCCTCCACAAGGTAAGTATTAGTGCTACTACTAGAAAACTTGCCACTAGCACCATGTTTTCCTCAATGGGCTGTCTTATGTTTTGGGGGAATAGTGGAAGCTATGGTGGGGTTACCACAGATAAGTGTGGCAAACCCTCCATAACACAACCATAAAGTATCCATGCTCTGGTAACCTCCAGGTTGGATTATTATAATGCCCTCTACATGGGACTGCCCTTGAAGATAGTTCGGAAGCTGCAGCTGGTGCACAATGCAGCTGCTAGGCTGCTGACTGGGACAACTGGCCAGGAGCGCATTACAACAATCTTAAAAGAATTGCATTGGCTGCCGATTTGCTACTGAACCCAATTCAAGGTGTTAACTTTGACTTCTAAGGCCCTAAATGACTTGGGCCCCAAATATCTAAAGGGACGCTTTCTCCCATATCGACTTGCCAGTGCCTTAACATCTGGGGTGGGGGGCTCCTGGTTGTCCCACCACCTTCAGTAGTAAAAGGGGTGGGCACCCGGGAGAGGGCCTCCTCAGCGATAGCCCCAAGGCTATGAAATAGTCTCCCCCTTAAGGTGTGTCAGGCTCCTTCACTGTATATGTTTAGGAAGGCAGTGAAGACGCACCTCTTTGCCCTGGCCTTTGGCTAAATGGGAATATACTGTCTCTCCCACTTTACAGACACTGTCACTGTTTTAATATATACTGTTGTTGTTTTGACATATGTCTGATTTTAAATATTGTTACCTAACCTGAAACCTTTGGGTATAGGGCAGGAAATAATAAATAAATAAATAAATAAATAAATAAATAAATAAATAAATAAATAAATAAATAAATAAATAAATAAATAAATAAAGGTGCTGTATTTCCCTCATCTGGATGCAATCTTACTCCACCTTTCCTTCTCAGGGTGAAAATGTTGCCCAGATCATTTCCTGTCACCCAGATTCCCTCTTTTGGCTGCTATCATTTTAACCACATGAAAGGAAAAAGGGGGTGATGGAAGCAGAGAGCCAATTCCATACTCTTCTTTCTCACCCCCAAATGCATTATACATTTGTTTAAAAAAGAAACCAAAGGCCAATGCCAAAACCACAAACTGCAGGTAGTTTGGAGGCTGCTTTGTGAGGTCAACTGGATGACAGACTTATGTAGTAGCACCCAATTGCCTATTATAGCAGAATTTATGACAAAGCTAACAGTGCAGAATCTTGATGAATATCAGGAAGGGCAATTTCAGCAGAGGATCTGATTGATTATATGAAGTGAATGCTGGCCATGAGCTGACTGAAGAAACATTCCTGGATTTTTGCATGACACATGGTCAGACTTAGGGTGTTTTTCCACTGTCACTAAAAATACCCATTAATGGGTACTTAATGGGTACTTCTAGTGACAGTGGAAAAACACCCTTAGATGCATAAACGGGCCCGTTCCAAGTCTATGGCAGAATCCACACAGATTTGATATTTGGGTATTCAGACATTTGCTGGCTGCTAATGAAGTTATTGCTTGTCTGCTATTTACCAGAGTTTTGTTAAACTGATTTTATTGTGGTGGCAATTGTAAATGAAGGGATCATAATGAGCAACAGCATGTGAATATGACATTGAAGTTCGTTGATTTATAAAATTGGCAGAGTAGCAGTGGGCACTCAGAACATATGATATGCGTTAAGGCAGAGGTGCCTGGTACAGGTGGATGCAAATGGAAGCTCCTCCTTTCTCTGCACACCAGTTCACAGGCCTCTTTGAAGTCCACACAGCACCAGAAAATCTTATTTGATCAATTAATTTCAAGTCAAACCAAAGGAGCTTCAAACAAAGCCCACTGACCAGTGTGTAGAGGAAGAAAGAATTTCCATGTTCACCCATTCATTGTGGCCACTCCTGGCAATGTCTCCTGTCAGGTGAACTGCTCTTTCATCTGACACATGCAGCTAGAACTGTGGAGTACTAGGTTCTCCTATCACCTGCTATCCCCCACAGCATAGCACCAGCAGTGATGACTCCAACATCTTTCCATTACTTATTGCCTTCGTTGCATGCAAATTTTTGTTTTAATTTATTCACATACACCATAACAGTTCACAGAATTTCTTGATAATATATACATTGCTTACTGCTGCTTGTCCATGCAAACAAATCACACAACTTGAAAATCACATGAATATATCAATGCATGGTGCAATTATGCATTGCCTATGTATTGCATGGCTCAGGCTATCCACCTGTTTGCCTAGTACCTCTCCGAGTAGCTTTTCCCAATGGGACAGGCTATCTTGTGTCCAGAGAAGGTGACCCCCTCTGGTCAGACAGGTAGCTGAGTCAGGACAAAAAACAATTATGCAAACCTAGATTTCAAGGCCAGTGTGTTACACCATCCAGCCAAACCAATTTTGCTGCCAATTACCCAAGGTTAAAAACAGGCAATGCTTTCTTAACATACCTGTTAGTGCATCTGTGGCATTGTAACAAGAACATTTTTAGATCAGCGGTTTTAGTAGCTGTGACTTTTGCAAAGGATAATTCTCTGCTCATTCTCCACAGAAACCTTGAGCCAATTATATCTGCTGACATTAGGGTCTGGGTGTTTTGTTGTTGTTGTTTTAAATAAAGAATTGATCTGGAGTGGTGACAGGAACTTTAAAAAACCATGACTAGCTTTTCATATCTGACAATTCTCTACTGCAGCACAGTGATTTTACATTTTATTTCAATAGCTTGCAGTGCTAGGCTATTTAGTCATGAGGGGGTCTTAAAAATGGAAAGGATACTCCGTTGAGAGCAATATTTTCAACGTGTTATTCTTTAGTAAGTAAATAAGATGGAGAACTGCTATTGATTGACGACATTCAAGCAGGTAAATGAAAAAACAAAACCATTCTGATGCTCAGTTGAATATGGAATACTGATTACCGGACATTACGGGTGATTCTGCATTGACTGTACACCAGATGAGAATTCATACTGAAGGCTCCGTTCTGCACAGAGGTGCAGACTAAGGGAGACCCCTAGGATATGGAAAGGAAGGTCCTAGTACACTGCTAGTCTGTCCAGACCAGATGAAAGCTGTGATTTCCCGTCACAGCCATTTCCCATCTGACAGACGGGACAATGGTAATCTGCAGAGGGAATTCACAGCCACTTTCTGTGAGATAGACTGGAAACTCGGAACTGCAAAGGCTTTGTTTGCCCTCACTATCCCCGCAGCATACTTGGAATCTCCAAATTTAAAAGCTGTCTTTTAATCAGCAGCTTTTAACTTTTTTTGGGGGGGATGTTGCAGGGAATACGGCAGGTGATCAAAGAAGCAAAGGGACTGAGGTGCCCTTTTTCTTATCTATGAACACAGCCTTTGAAGTTGAAGCTTCACTAGTGCCTAAAGAACCCTGACCAGCAACAAAGGCCTCTCCAACCCTCAACTGCCATGCCCTTACTTTAAACCAATTGGAACTGCTCTGGAATATGTCAATAGGGCAAAGTTGTGCTTCCCTGGTGTGGATGCATGGGACCTTGGCTTCCTAGCTGAGACACCAGCACTCCCATGTTCAGAGGTGAGAGGTCATGTGGATAAGCCATTGGGCAATTCTTCACTGGACATGTTGGTAAATGAACAATCCCACCTCAAAGCCTTCTGTAAGCCATCTCAGATGCACCTCCGAGATGCCTTTTTTTTTCTTTTTCTTTTTTGCTGTGTCTGACTGCAGCCAAAGTCATGGAAGCAAAGAAGCAGGTGGATTAAAAATCAACACAAACCTCCAAAACAAAATAGAAACAAAAAAAGGTTAAATTTGAAACCATAGCATGTTGCAAATGTGTTTGTGTGTGAAAGAGGTCAATCTGGAACCTGACTGTGGTTTCAAAAGATTTCCAACCATCTCATATTCCAGTCCCTTTCAATGTGGTAAATCTAAACCTTGACGTAGACATCTTAGGGTTTTTCCACACTGGCCACACATGCAGGAGGCCTAATTAAGGACCCTTTTTGGAGCGCTTCCACATTTTGGCAAGCAAGACCCATTCTTAATTGGGTCTTGCCATCCAAAAATCCGGCCTTGGGAAGACCTAGAAAAATTAGGTCTTCATCCGGCCTTGCGCCTCAATATGTTTTGGAAGCAGGACTCTTCCACACACAGACTGGTGAAGGCTGGATGTGCTGGCGGCCACAATCTTGGGCAGGGTGGAAGCAAGACTGCCTGCTTATGAACCCTCCCCTTGAGTTCCGCTGTCTCCAGGAGCCGACATTAGCCGAGACTGCGGCTCCTCGAGCCAGAGGGACCTGCACCCTACACCCCGCAAACAACCCCAGGTTGCGCATATGCAGGCTGTGAGGTCAGTTCTGCCTGCAGGAGGCCCAGCGTGCACTGCACGTGCATGCGGCTCAGCCGCTCATTGGCCAGCCACCTGCACCTCCACAGATGGCCTGGTGAAGCCAGGAGGGTGGCTGCCAATGATGGGCCATGTTGCATGCACACGCAGTGCATGCTGGGCCTCCTGCAGGCAGAATCGACCCAGCAGCCTGCAGGTAAGGCAGCGAATGTGCGCGTGACCTGGAGTGGGTGGGGTGGGGGTGTTTGGTGGGGGTACCCCTCACCCTAGGAGCCGCAATCGCAGCTTTGGGGAGAGCGGGACCCCAGGGAAGCTACCCAACCGCCTCCCACCCTTGGGGAGCCAATTGGGGAGGCCAAGGGGGAGGGTTTCCGCCCTCCAGAGGATGGATTTGAATGGGTGCTGTTGTGTCCACACAGTACCCACTCCAGTCCATCTCCACAATCCGGTCTTGCTGCCGCCGCCTCGCACATGTGCAGATGTGCAGGGCTTCCTATTTGGGACAGATCCTCAGAAAAAATGGTTCATCAAAAAATGGATCTTTTTAGATCCATTTTTTGGCAGCCAGTGTGGAAAGGCCCCTAGATTTGAATCTGGGACTCTTTCTGCACTGGGCCTTATTCTGGGTTATGTCTCAGGATACTTGTCATCCACATGCTGGTGCAGACTTTGGAAGGACCTGTGCCTGGCCTATCATAGTCTGCACCAGCATGCAGGTGGCTGGTCCCTATCCTGTGATACAATGCAGAATAAGACCCAGTGCAGAAAGGGCCTTAGAGTCTCTAGTTAAAAAGACTGTGCACCTGATGGAGTGATAAATTATCCCTAGGATAGTTTAAAGCTGCTGCCAGACAGAGTAGGTAGTAATAGACCAGACAAGGCAGCAATCTAAGTTTCCTATGTTTCTGATTAACCTTCTACTTCTTGGGGCATGCCAGTGAATAGTTAGCAATCTCCCTGGGCATAGTACTATGAATATAAAAAGTACCTATCTTGATGTAATGTTCATACAAATGCATTTTTTCCTTCCTTTCTCTACTTTTCTTTAAAAAGCCTATAATCAGGTTATCTGTGGCCATACATTATCATATGGTCTCTATCCAGAATCACTGAAAATAAGTAAACTCTCCTAGCACACTTTTCCCATGGTGGCCATGCACATATCTCAAGATGCCTACAAAGCAGAGCAGCATGGAGACAGCAGGCTGTCCCTTGCCAGCAGTGGAGTGCCTTCTTTCTTTAAAAACTGACGATTCCCACAAAGCTATTATGATATAACTGTTAATTGTCCTGTTCTCCACGTCTTTACTTAACATCATCTAGGCTAGCAGTCTTTCAAACAAAGCAAACTTCCCCAAGTACCTTTGGATTAACTGAACATTAATTGGAGACATTTTTACAAGCCAGTCCGAGACCTTGAAAAACATATTCTATCTTCAGAGTTTCTTCCTATCTCCCTGCAGTTCAGTGGTGGTGGAGAAGCTAAATCAAATCTTAGAAGGGAAGGAGGCCACCACTTCTTCTTGAAAATCCTCACATTACTAAGCCGAAAAAAATACTCAGGGGAAAGTTAAAAGAAAGACAGATAAGTTAGAGATTCCAGCCAATGGACCAGTTTGCCAAGAAACAAATAGGCTATTTTAGCTTAATGTCAGATTTCTCCTGGAATACCAGTGAGAACAGAGAGAAGTAATTCTTTGCCAGAGGATAAGTAAAATTTTATTCAGGCATCTTCTAGTCCTAAGAAATAGCCTATAAAATGTAAAATTATTTTTTAATATATGCTGTAAATTATGTTAACCCTATTGCTGATGTACATGGCCAACTACTCAGGAGACTGATTTCAAAACTTTTAGAAGGAGTCAATTGAGAATCATGCTGTTTTAAGTCTAGGATGGGAAACTCAAACTATGGTCCTCCAAATTTGGTTAAACTACAGCTCCCATCATTCCTTGCCATTGGCCAAACTAGGAGGGGCTGATGGAAGTTTTGATTCAAAAACAACTAGAGGCCATACTTCAAGCGCTCTTGATCTGTTTAGTTTATATAGTTTTACTTTAAAAGAAGAGGGCGAAATATGTTTTAAAGTAAGGATTGCTAAAATAGCTCGCAGTAACTAGCAAAGTATACAGTTTTATGGGAGTGCTCCCATGTTTTGAGACCTAATGACTTGGACAAGTCATTTGGCAACTGTTTGACCCACAACACATCCTCTACACTTTTTCTTATTTTTTATTGAAATTATAAATAACATAACAGTCTACAACCAACAAGTAACATAACAGCCAACAAGTAATAAGAAAATCAGCCATTAAATACATTGCCTGAAGACATTTGAAAAATAATAGTTTCTGCATTACAGTGTACAAGAATTACATCATTAAATGTACATTACATTCCTGTGTACAAGAATTACATCATTAAATCCGGGAACAAAGATAGTAATTTATATTTTATAGCTGAAAGAGAAAAGGAAGCAGAGGGACATAAAGCAGGATTGACCTGGGCCTGAACAATAAAGGGTGCCCATTATTTTTATAAATTGAGCTTGCTGTTCCAAGGCCTGCATTTTGTATTGCTGAGCCGTAATTAGCTCATTGACAATGAGGGTCCATAGACAAGGGATCCATTTCTCTTTTGACAGAAGATCGGGGTTCTTCCAATGGAGTGCTATTTCAGCCTTAGCGGCTGTTATCATAGACCTAATTAAATCCCTGCTACATTTAGGTACTGAATCATCCTTAAAATATAATTTTAAAAACTATAGCTGAGGAGAGCACAATATTCTGGGATGTAATTTCACAAAATGTTGTTGAATTATTTTCCAGAATTTTTCAACCTTGGGGCATTGCCACCACATGTGCAGATAAGTACCCTTGTTTCCACAATTGTTCCAACACATGGGAGAGAGATTATTGTTAATTCTGTGAAGAGCAATGGGAGTATAGTACCACCAAAATAGGACCTTAGAAAAAAGTTCCCTTTCGGCTTGTGATTTAAAAGAAGAATATATCTTATTTGCTTATTTTGATTTATAATATGGGATGGTGGCATTCACCTTTGTGGAATGAATTGGTGCCATCTGCCTTGAAAAATGAAGTAGCTTGAAAAAGCCCTCAATAGTCCCAGAGATGCATTGCAACTGAAATCTAGTCACAAATTCACTTTTGGTGGCTGTACGCTGTAGGCATTTTTGGAAGAAACCAAAAATCTTGCCTCTTCTCTGTCTAGGTTCAGGCCAGAGGCGTTTTCGCACACGGGGTTTTCGAACGCGTGCAAGACAGCCTCGAACGCGGCATACGCATTGCTGCAGCGGGGCTTGCGCTCCGACGCGTCCAGAGCTGTCTTGCGCGCGTTCGAGATGTAGAGCACTTTAAAGTGCTCTACATCTGTTCCGGCGCGGACGAAGTGCCCGCAGCCATTCGGGGAGAGAAGCATTCGCTCATGTTTCTCTCTCCCTGATAGCCGCGGGCTCGCCTCCCCCGCCGGCGCTGGCTGACAATCAGCTGATTGCCTGCCTTGCCGGCTACGGGAGCCTCAGCAGCCGTCTCCCTGCCCCTTGCCGGCGTTTGCCGGCTAAGGCACTTCAGAATGCTTTGAGCATTCGCACACAGGCGCACCGGAATGCGTTCCTGAGCTCCTATGTGTGAATGGTCAAAGCATCCTGAAGTGTCTTAGGCTTCCCATCCTACACCTGTTCCAAATGGAACGAGTGTAGTGCGAAAATGCCTCAGGTTTGATGACAGAATCCACCTTAGTCATCCTGATAGATAAACTTGAGTGGAAGAAAAACAGAGAAAATATACTATTAATCCTGCTTCATCTTTGATACCAACGTATCTTTTTAAATCATTTCCACAGCTTGAGAGCTGGAGATACTGTATAATAGTGGTTACACTCTTACCTACAGGAGTAATGTCAGGTAGACTGTGGAAGCCATAGGGTGCCTTTTCTTTTTCACCAACGCTGTTCAGCATCCTAATGAAGCCACTGGGAGCGGTAATCAGGAGTTCTGGAGTGAAGTATCATCAGTACAGAAGTTACATTCAGATCTATTTTCCCATTACTTCAGAGTCAGGGGAAGCTGTGAATGTTCTGAACAGCAGCCTGGATAGAATAATGGGCTGGATTAGGACCAACAAACTGCAGCTGAATCTTGACAAGATGGATAGGATGCCTCTAAGTCTAGAAAGTGAGTAGAAAGCTCCTAGGCCTGAAAATGCTGAATTTGCCTGGAGGTCTCCTAAAGTGCAATTTGTGCAAAATACAGCAGACAGGTGGCTGTGTAGGATGCCTGCTTTTACAGGGGCTGCTCTAGACACGTGTTTTAGCAGTGTTCCCTTCATGCAGGATTTTTGAGGCCTACTGGTTAGGTTTAACTGATAACAAATTGGAGCCAATCCAAAGAGAGAGAACACTTGGCTGATCTTAGTGCAGAGTTTCTTTATTGAAACTTTCCCTGCACTCCATTACATGCTGGGTAAAAGTGAATGCTGCTGGTATAGTGGTGGTCACACCAAGCCACAATCTCCCCTTTGCTGGTGATATAGTTCCTTTGATTAAAGTAAAAATAAGAAGGTGGAGAGGGAGAAAAAGAGTAAAGTTAATGCACAGTGAAGAGGGAAATCACTTGATGCAAATTGAAGAAAAAGTGAAATAAGCGGGAAGCTACTCAGGGTGAATGAAGTAGGATCAGAGGCTGGGAACAGTTATACCTTTCACAGAGACTTCTCTTGATCAGGGATGATTTTCACAAAGAACAACCAAAGTACAAAGTGCACTCACACAGACCACATACTCCGTGTCCCCATGGTAAGGATACTGTGAGGTGAACATGAGTTCACCTCAGGAGAGTCCCCATGGAAAGCCCTAATTTGGGCTTCATGAGGGACAAAATCCCCAAAAGTGAAACAGGGCAAGAACGGGTTATCCTGGGGGCATGGGGACACTCCCGGGTTACAATCACAGCATTAGCAGAGATTTACTGCAGTTTTCATCGGGACAGGCGGGTTCGCCTTGAGCCCACTCTGACCTCCATTACCATAGGCACTCGCATTAAGATTCTCATTAAAGCTGCCCCGAATCCACCGTGAGGCAGTGGCAGCCCCATGGGGACACAGCCATAGATGCCAGTGGCTTAAGGGGAGAAAGAAATACCAACACTATGGTGAACATCTCACTACTCACTATTCGGTAACAGTGAAGTGAGGTATAGGATCCTGGAAATCACTGTGTTAATCAGTATTTCTTCCTCTTGATGACATATGTCATGGTGAGACATCAAATAAACCTATCGTACTCCTGATCCATGGTTGTCCTTGCCTAAGAATTATCAAGCCACCTTGGTCCCCCAACACACAGCAAGACTTAGGCAAGGAGAACACATTGAAGCCTCGCCTCTGGACAAATTCAGCAATGTGGGTAGCCCACATCTCTCTGGAACCCAAAAACACAATGCACCAAGTTCAGCTTCTTGAGGAGATGGACACACACACACACACACACACACATACAGGTGCACATAATTTCTGCATATCTTTAGTATATTCTGGACTTGTTTTCAAGTATGCATGTGAAACTGCTTCATTTTAAATAAGAAATGATATATACAAGTTTTGAATGGATAAAATAAATAAATATGAACCTGGGTTCCTCTGTGGCACCCCATTTTTCATCTCTTTTTTCTTTTTAAAAAACTGATTGGTCATGAAGCCAATAAGTGGTGGTGGCGGCGGCGGTGGCGGTGGTGGTGGTGGTTTTCTGTCTTTGAAAATTCACCCAAGGTGTCCTGCACAAGCTGCTACTCCAGCAAAAGAGAGATGTGCCGCTTCTACTTGCTCCTGTGACAGGATCTCTGCAGTGCTGTTTGGCTGCCTTCCAGGACAGCCCTTCCAGGAGATTCACACATCCCATCACCAACAGAAAAGCAGCTATAAGAAGCAGGCAATGCCTGTGCTGCAGCTGCCAAGAGACGTGCTCTAGCCAGCAAAGGAAGGACAGCACTAGCAAGTTTGAATATTTTTTTATAATTATTCCAAGTTTATTGGCAAAAAGCAAAGACATTAAGTGAATGTTTCCCCTCTCCATCACCAGTCTTGGAGCTGATTGGTTGGTTGGTTGGTCGGTCGGTCGGTCGGTCGGTCGGTCGGTCGGTCGGTCGGTCGGTCGGTCGGTCGGTCGGTCGGTCGGTCGGTCGGTCGGTCGGTCGGTCGGTCGGTCGGTCGGTCGGTCGATCGATCGATCGATTGATTGATTGATGAAGTAGAAGATGGCTTGGAATTTCAGGCCGGTCTGAGTCCGTGTTAGTCCTGTAAAAACAGGACTACATTTTAGGACCATCTAATTGGTGTAGGATGGCTTAGAATACAGCTTCTGTGAGTTACAGGACTGAGGGGCCTACTCAGGTCAACCTAAAACTTGTGTGTGACCATGAAGTTGGAAGGTTTGAGTGTGTGTTTATATGTACACCATACCTCCCATCTCTGAGGTCAGAGAAACACTCTAGCCTTTCAGGTAGTATTTTTCTACCTTTATATAGATGAAGCCCAAGATGACTACATTCTACAGCAACATTTTCAGTGCTATTTGTGACAACTGAATGAAAATATCCATCTCTAGCTATGACACATGCCATCATTTAGGGATTTGGAGGCCTTTTTGTTAAGGAAATATCTTGTTTTCAAAGAATTGTCTCTACCCTCTGAGCATAGTTCTCTATAGAATATAACAGATGTACAGTCTTTCAGAACTCCCCTATCTGCTGCACTAAATTTAATTAGACCTCATAGTGCTATTGTGCCCTTTTATCTGTTGATTTTGATCTAGCAAATGTATCTAGAATAAAAGCTCCAAACAACATTCATGTACAGTGTACAGCCCTGTAAATGCAATGGACATTTAGAATATACAAGAATTTTAAAACTACATTAAGAAGCAGAAACTGACTGGTAGAAGAGCCCCTGCTTTCCTTATAGTTTGACCATGTGCAAAGCATATATCAATGTTCAGCAAAGGAGATGTTTATTTGAATTCTCATTGTCTGCCACACAGAGACACCAGAAAAACTAATCTGACAGTCCCAAACTAGTTGCAAATGAAAGTGAAATTCCAGATTGGATTATCGAGATTTTGAGATAGATTTTTACACACAAAAATATTTGTGGTTGAAAAATGTTTTTCAAATAAGTGCATTTGGAAAAATGCACTGAAGAGCACTGAAAAAACTCAAGTGCACACAGAAATGTGCATATATTAAATACTTTTCATGCCTTTTTTAAAAAAAATATCAAAACTAAACTTGGAGAAACAGGCAGGATGCCTCTAAAGGGCATTTGCAGGGAAGTGAGAGCTAGTAAAGGTTTTACAGCTTGAAAATGCCCAGAAGCAATTGATGGGCCACTGTGTGAGATAAGATGGGTTGAAGCCTGATCCAGAAAGGATCCTCTTGTGTTTTTATGCTTAGATGTCACTTATCCCGTGTTTCTCAAACCAGTTCCCCGCTTCCCTGCTGCCGAAAACAACAATTCCCCTCACTCCATATTCAATTGAAGAGGCATCTATTTAAAGGCAAATGGAACCACCTCCATTCAGAGTATAAAATCACACCCTGCAACAGTGGCAATTCCATCCTCACTCATGCCTAGAAATGGGGCAGTGTAATTGTGCCAAGGTGCCAGCTGCTGCCACAAACAGAGATGAGGCAGCAATAGACACCATCTTGATCAGTGATGACAGCTGCCTCAAATAGTAAGTGGAGACACAGGGCCTTTTTGCACTTGGCCTGGTGGGATGATCTGAGCATGCTGCCACAAGAAGCATACACACTTTGATCTCAGGAGCATCTCCACATGCGATAGAGTGTCTCCTGGGCAGACAGCTGTGGAGCACTAAGACATGCTCCACAGCTGTACTAGCCATGCAGCTATCACAGCCCCACATGCTCCATTCACGCCTCTTCAGGGCAAATGGAGCACTGGACAGGGTGGTGCAGCTTCAGTTGCATGCTGGGTTGCCTGATCTCCACAGCAACAGTGCTGTGCATGCCTGGTGCTGTAGTGAGGTAATTGCAGCAAGTGCACTTACCCAGTACTTGGGGAAACACTGGTTAAATTTCAGATGTGCTGGGCATTATAAAGTGTAGATACCCAATAATCCTAGAAGTCAGAAACATAAGAACATAAGAGAAGCCCTGCTGGGTCAGGCCACAGCCCATCTAGTCCAGCATCCCATCGCACACAGTGGCCCACCAGTTCCTCATGGGCATCTCAAGCAGAGACAAGGTCAAACCTTCTCCTGCTCTTGAATCCCAGCAGATGGCCTTAGAAGCATCCTGCTTCTCCCCACCCCAGCCTTACTGGCCATCGTGCCAAGAGAAGGCGCAAAAAGGCCCACGGCCTCAGACTATTACAACTTCTCTAGCACGATGTCCCTGTTGACATTTTCCAAAATCTATGCAGTTTTTGTATGTACAGCATCCACATGGGACCAGATTAACATTCATGCAACTCACATGTAATATCCATATGGTATCATCACAGCTAGTGCAAAAAGGTGCAAAGTCATATTTACTTAGGGCGAGTCCCCATGGTACTTTTTTGTTTCTCTGTTGTCCCTCTATTGCAGCAGACTTTAACAATGCATTCAATTCCAAATTAAGCATCCCCATGAGGCTCAGCAAAACGCGCATTTAAAACGCACCTAGCATCCCCATGGAAGCGTATTTTGTTTGCCTGCATCTTTTTCTCCCCACCCTCTCTCTGGTTTATAGGGTGCCGGCGGGAACAGAGAGGGACTGCGATCTGCGTGGCCACAACCAGGAAGACAACCCCCGACACGTCCAAAAGAAAAATAGCCTTCGGTATTCACAAGTTCTCTGTCCGTCTCCCCTGCCTGCAAAGGCAACTGGGCTGCAGCGCAATCAAACTTTCAATTGTGGAAGCAATTCATTATGCTACCCACAAGATCTCTGCCCGCCGAAACGTCTCCTCCTGCCAGCAAAGGCAGCGGCTGCAGCCAGCACTCACGCGATCATGCACACATTCACTCTCAACACTTTCAATTGCGGGTGGAAGCAATTAGTTACAATGTATCTTATATGATTGGAATGCCTGCCTACTGTTTTCTTGCATTTAGTATAGATCTTGAATACTGGTTGTGGATGAGGCAAAAAAAGAGATTGAGAGAGAGAGAGATGATCTCTCTGGCCAGCAATCCCCGTCCCCAATACCTCTTTTGTCACGGAGTATCTACATGCTCCATGTTGCTAGGAAAACCCCAGACTACCAAAAAGTGCACTGGTAGTCTTGTTTAAAGGGGGGTCTTTATTCCACGGATTTTCCTCCTTTGTGGTGCTGGAAGCCCGGAGAAGCTCTGCATGCAGACACTTAGAAGCAAAAGAAGCTTTTTAATGGATTTTTCTTTGCATGTAGACGGCACCCTTAGAAACGTTTAAAAGTGACTTCCAGTGCATGGCTTCTTCCAGGAAAATTCTATTCATGGACACATCACATGAGAGTTCCCTTTCACCATCTATTTGAGATGATATGTCACCATCTAGAATATGGCTATCTGTCTGTTACTTTAGAAGCCCACAAAATATTTCCACAAGGACAGTATTTGGGGATTGGATTCTGCCGAAAATCTCACTGCCCAAAGAATTTGCAAGACAAATTGAAGATCTTAAATTCTTGCAGTTCTCTCACTGCAAGATACTACTGTGTGCATCTCACCTCATTCTTCTGCATCATCCCATAGTTACTGCTCTTTATTACGTAAGAAAAGAAATGCCGATCTTATCTGCACTGCAAACTTTCTTTTCCAGGAAGGAGTGTCTTCCAAAGAGTGCTCGTTTTAAGTCTTTGGAAAAAACACTGAACTACAAACCTATTGGTTGTCCTTAAGGCTTGAACAAATACTATATGAGGTGAGCTTCATAAGAAAAGAACCTGTTTTCAGTGTATTATATATGGTCCCCCAAACCTCAATAAATAAAGCTTTTCTAGTTTCGTATCCTTGATTGTTGTGCTAATTCATTTAGGGATAACAGACTAGCAGAAGCCATTGAACCAGTTAGCAATATACACCATGTAGATGCTGAGCAAGTAGAAAGAGAAACGACCACATGCATTCTTTTGTCAGAAGTATCATTATCTTTTCAAAGCTGCTGCTGACATCTATTGGTAGAAAAATAAATGTGCACTCACCTAACAACAATGTTCAGTGCAACACACTATTAGGGCACCATAAATGTCATGGGCTCATTGAAATAGGAAAATGTGTAGCTACAAGTCATGTTTCCAAGGGCACATACATACATTGAAAGGCTAGCAAGTGGCTGTATTTCTTTGCCACAAATACTTATCTGGATACCCAAAAGCTTTTAAAACATAGCAAGTGCTTTACTGTCTACCAACAGGATAGATGACTAGATGGACTGTAACTTGGTAGAGTTGGGTTCCTCTTAAATTCTTATGTTTTTTTTAAATTAACATTAAAGGCAATAACTTGCAGAGCACTTACCATCTTTTTGGACTTACCTTCAGAATCCTAAGATAGGGCAGGATGCCATGTTCCAGGATTACCAGGCTGGGATGGGTTACCACTGATGTGGAACAGGGCAATCCACACTGGAATGGTCTGTCCCTGCCCAGTCCCTGCTGCCAGTTCCAAAAGCTGGGCCAACTTCAGAGCTGGTGCAGGAATCTCCGAAGACCTGGAGACCTTTCTGCATTTCCTGTCCCATCTGGGTGATATGAATAGTGCACTCCCACTGGCATGCACTGGCATTCAGATTTGTCAAGCTAGTGCATGCCATCCCTCCTCCCATGCATCCATAGACCTACTGGGGGTCTGGATGCATATCTGGTACTGCCATCTTCATCCCAGCAGCCGGCAAAATGGCACCAGCACCAGGACTACAGTGACATGCTGCACATGCACACTGTGTTCGGGATCATCTGAGGTGACAGAGTGCTTGCATGGCACCTCAAGTGATCCACCCAGCACCACAGAAGGTGTGAATGGGCTTTAGCAGAGATGGCAAAGGCTGCCTCTGGTCAAAGTAAGTATGTGTTGGAGAGTTAGATCAGACAAGGGCAAGTATTTCTTCACCCAGAAGGTCATCAGTTTATGGAATTTGCTGCTGGAAGAGTGGTAACAGCTACCAGCTTCAAGGAAGCTGGCTTCAAGGAAGGGTTAGACAAGTTTAGGGATGACAGATGTATCAATGGCTACTAGAATGGATGCCTACGTACATCTTTCAGGCTGTGGGGACAAGCAAGTTGCTTCTAAGGCCATTTGCTGGGATTCAGGAGTAAGAGAAGGTTTGCCTTTGTCTCTGCTTGAGATGCCCATGAGCAATTGGTGGACCACTGTGTGAGACGGGATGCTGGACTGGATGGGCTGTGGCCTGATCCAGCAGGACTCATCTACAGTCTACAGGGCCAAGTGCAGAAAGGCCCCAGAAATTGCCACCTGTGGTGCCATGAAAATGGGCCATACATATTCCAAAAGGGGGCATGTTTACTCCACATACAGCCCACTTTTCAGGGACAGGTGATCCTGCTACTCATGAGTGGGGCCTCCCCATCCCACAGTTATATATGGAGGAGAGGCTAGTGGAGCCTATCCTGATACAATACCTTAATGATTTCCCAAAGCCATGTGATAAATCTCACAACTGAACAGATCTCCTGTATCTCAAACAAATATCCCAAGTACAGTCAGATTTTCATTAAATACTTTGGATGTATCATTCCTTCCAACATGGAAACAGAGAGACGAGGAAACAATTTCAGGCTGCAAAGGGGGAGAGGGAGGGATGAAGAGAAAAATACCACCAAAAAGCATGCAAAAAAGTATGAAAATTTATGCCAGAAAATGTATCTGCAACTAGCACAAAACATTATGGCCAATGCAATTATTAATTAGTCCTTTCAGCTGGGCACTGTCATTCCTTCAGTCTACTGTTTGCCTGCCATTTGGATACATCTGCAGGGATGTCAGCTTTCCATCAGGATAACGAGGCATGAAATCAAGAACTGGCTGTTGGAAAGAGAGTTACATAAACTCTTAATGGCAGTGCCATGGCACCAATAACAGTACATTGTATTTTTAAGAAAGCACAGCTATATTTATTCAAAATCTTTATACTTGGGCCTTGTTCTCACAAACAACAGATGAAATGATAAACCTTTTGCCTGCACTCCACTGCTTTAGAATTCAGCTGTTCCTGCATATCGATACATTTCCCATTCTATAGAAAATGAGATTTCAGGTAAATGGGCTTCTGGTATAGCCTTGTACAAATGCTTCTATATAAAGGAATGTTCTGTTACACAAGGCCGCAGCTAATCTCCGAGGTGAAACTGTCTAGGTGCAGGTTTCCCATCTCGTGTGCTATTTGCTAATCTTAGGGAAAACATTTCACTTGCAATCTGAAGTTTAAGACTGCCCAAGATTCTCTCAGAAAAAAAACCAATCCATGGACAAATGCAGAGATAGATCAGCTTTCCCTTCAATGTGGCACCCTCCAAATGTTTGACAATACCACTGCCCAACCTAGCCATTTTTCCTGTGTTGGCTGTGACAGACAAAAGCTTAAGACCCTTTCTGCACTGGGCCTTCTTCCAGATTATATTCTAGAATAAGAATATGCCATCTGTATACTAGTGCAGACTATGGCAGACTCCACCAAAGTTACAAGCTTTGGGCCTCTAGTGACAGCAAAGACTCTTGGAGCACCAGCAAGCTACCTGTTCCTTTTTAGGAGGTATAACCCCATTCACCTTAGGCAGATTCCCAATTACAAATCCAGGAACTTCCTTCCTACAAAGACTGTAGTCGTATCTATACCTTTGACTTACCACTATATCTATTTATACAATGATATCCATCTATATCTTTGGCTTACCACTAAGCCAGAGGGCAGGGCAGGGCAGGCAAATTGTTCCCTTCCAAAGGGTAAAAGGTTAAAAGCAGGTCAAACTAATGCAGTGGTGCCATGGTGACCCAATCAGTAGGGATGTGCACAAATAGTTTTTTGGTAGGGTTCGATTCACATTTAATCAAATACAGGAAAATTGTACTTGTTCAAATAGATCCCCTTCAAATGTGGTAGGATTCAAATACGATACAAATGTTCAATACAAATTTGATATGAATCTTCAATTCAAATTGCATATGAATCCCCTACGCATCTGCTCTGAACACGTCAAATCTGCCCTAAACCCACTGAATCCACTCTCAATCTACTTTGAATCCACTCTGGATCTCTTGCAGATGTGCCTGGTGCAACTGCTTTCCCACCTTCCCAGGTTCACAAATGCAATGAAGCTTCATACAAAAGTTCCAAAGGATTCAATTAGGATTCGAATGTCAGTCTTCATATGTGCCAATATTCTATTTGAATTCAAATGTCTGAATTTGAACAAATTTGTATGAATTTTGAATGTTATGAACATTCATGCATATCCTTACCAATCAGTATAAAGACAACTCTTTGCTTGTGCCAAGTAAAAAGCATAGAAGGTCAGGCCACATTTCACAACTTCTGGGTCCCCTTCTGGTCCTTCATCAGCATGTCTTTAAATGGAACAAATGTTTCTGAGAGTGTTTCCACGTGCAAAGAGTTCTTGGGAGTGCAGATGGGCAAAAAGCTTGAGATGTTTGTTAGTGGCTTCATCACCTCACTGGCTGCTACAGTCCCTGTCCCCATTCAGCCTCAAGAAGGGGGCTGGTCTTATCAGGATTTAACCTGAGTTTATTCAGACTCATCCAACCAATTACTGTATTCAGATTCCCATTCAAAACATATGCAGCATCTCCTGGTTCAGATGTTACATCAGAGAAAGGATGCTGAGTATCTTGCCACAAAACTCCTGGCCATGGCCACACCTTCACTTTATACCTTCTTCAGTCCATCTTCAGCTCTGACTGCTCACACCTTATCATTTCTATCCATTTTATTTGTAGGCTTTCCACCTTCCATTTGGACTTTCCTGAATGGAAAGTCCACAAATAAAACAGATAGAAATGAAAAGATGTGAGCAATCAGACCAGAAGATGGACTGAAGAAGGTTCAAAGTGAAGGTGTGGCAACAACCCTGTTGATCCACTTCAGCAACTTCATATGAAAATTAAGTATTACTGATGCCAGCATAGTACCCCGCGGCACTCACAGGCCACAGAGGCACAGCCACCAATGCTACTGTCTGTGTGATCACCCCTTGCAAGTTAAAGTAGATGCAGTCCATCAAGTGCCTCCTTGGAATGTGCTGCCAGAAGAGGTGGTGACAGCTACCAGTCTGGATGGCTTTAAGGTAGGGTTAGTCAAATTTATGGACAACAGATGTATCAATGGCTACTAGAACAAATGCCTAGGTGCATCTTTCAGGCTGAGGGGGGGGGAGGAACTGGGGTGCTTCTAAGGCCATCTGCTGGGACTCGAGAGCAGGAGAAGGTTTGTCCTTGTCCCTGCTTGAGATGCCCGTGAGCACTTGATGGGCCACTGTGTGTGACAGGATGCTGGACTAGATGGGCTGTGGCCTGATCCAGCAAGGCTTCTCTTATGTTCTTATGTTCCTACTTCCAAATTTCTCCCAACCCAAATTCAGCAGTTTCAAAAGCCAGTGAAATATCAAGCAGAATCAATAGACTCACCCTCCCTCTGTCTCTGTCCTGCAGGGCAACTAATTATAAGCCTTGTTTTCATGTACCTTATTGGATTGTCGCTCTTTAATGTGAACTGTTTTTAATATAGAATGGGGTAGAAAAATGATTTAAATAAATGTGCTATATTATAAAACCACATATTGAAATTAAAAAGCATGCACTCTCTGACAGCAGCAGTCACGTCAAGGAACCCTGATTAATGAATAGTCTTGATGAAGTACACATTATTTAGCAAAAAATATGCACTTTGTATGTTGATGGAAATCACCTTTAAATTAAGCTAGAGTACAGAGGCTGAGAAAAGTGTCTTTTCCTTCCAATCCTAACTAATACCATCAGGAGTAACTTGTAAAATAGTTGTTTTACAAGAATTAGAATTCCATTGTTCCATCAGATAGTAAAACCCTGCCCTTCGACAACAATATTTAAGCTTCTGAGGCCATTTGCTGGAATTCAAGAGCAGGCAAAGGTTCGTCCTTGTCTCTGCTTGAGATGCCCATGAGCATTTGGTGGGCCACTGTATGCAACGGGATGCCGGACCAGAGACGTTTTCGCACGGGGCTGAACGGAACGCGGAAAAGACAGCTGTGGACACGTCATCCGCATTGCCCGCGCGCGGCTTGCGTTCCGACGTGTCCGCAGCTGTCTTTTCCGCGTTCGAAATGTAGAGCACTTTGAAGTGCTCTACATGCGTTCCAACGCGGATGAGCCGCCCGCAGCCGTTCGGGAGGAGAAGCGTTCGCGCCTGCTTCTGTCTCCCGAACGGCTGCGGGCTCGCCTCCGACGCCGCGCGGCTTTGACAATCAGCTGTTTGACAAACAGCTGATTGTCGATCTGCCTCCGCGGCTGTCTGCGCGCCCCTTGCCGGCATTTGCCGGCTAAGCCAGCTTCGGGCGCTTTGAGCATTCGCACCCAGACGCTCCGGAACGCGTTTACACGCGTTCTGGCGCGTCTGTGTGTGAAAGGGGAAAGCGCCCGAAGCTGCCTTAAGCTTTCCGCCTGAACGCGTTCCGTTTCGAACGCGATGCAGTGCGGAAATGCCTTAGATGGGCTGTGGCCTGATCCAGCAGGGCTTCTCTTATGTTCTTATGTTCTAAATGATCTTGTTTTTCAAAGAATAAAATGTACTTTAAATTCGGTATGATATGATGTGCCACGGTTGTGCTAAAACAAAATGTTCTCAGGTAAAACAGTGCAGTGGTGTTGGTGGTATAATCCTTGCCTCTTTGTCTTGGGAGATTTTCTTTTTCACATGCAAGGTGGCTGGCACTTCAAAACATTTTGCTACTTGGCTTTAGAGAGATGCCTGGCTGTTTCTGCTCCTTAGCTTGATAAGAGATGAGAAAGCCTTGGTTTGGCAAATAACAAGAGGATTTTAGTTCCTCTCTGCATGCAGCAGCTTTCGTAAAAATCCTTGGTCATTTCTGGGTCCACTTGGAAATATTTGAGAAGGAGATAATATGAATTAAATATGCCCTTGTATGAGGTATCTTTGAAAACTGTTTGTTAGCTCCATTTCAGAGAAAATGAAGCTTTCAGAGGAAAGCAGCGGCTTAAATAATTCCTGAAGGATTTGTGCAAGTTTACAGCAGCATGTGGTTCAGATCGTTCTTTGCCAATACTAAGAACTTATCTCAAGAACTTTCAGAAAACATGAGCTGCTTACCTTGTTTTAGAAAGGAAACAAAATCATTATACAGACATGAAACAGAAAACAGACTTGAAGATAGTATTTCATATACAAGAAGATTCAGTGATTAGTCTTTTTTTGGGGGGGGGGATTCTGCACTGGGCCTTATTCCAGATTTAAACCTAGAATAGGGATCTGCCATCTGGAGTGTCAAGGAGCACCTGCAAAGTTTGCCATAGACCAAAAGCGCTATCAGCACAGAGAGCGCTGATCCAGCCTACTACTCCTTTACATGATCCATTTCAGTGCGTCCAGTAAATCTGGATCCACTGATCCAGGCCAAAATGGATGTAAATACAGAAAAGATTGCAAGGAGTTCAGTTATAGAAAATCCTTAACCATCTCAAGCATTTTGAGTTGGCTAGAGGCTTGACAACTAACATCAAAAATTAACCAGGCAGTTTTAAAAAGTCATAAAAATGGGAACTTTGGCAGCCCTTTGTTTCAGATCTATATAAATTAATTTACCCTGATGCAAGGCCAAAAAACTATGTAGTGAATGTAGTTTGGCTATGTTTGCTGCTGAGGGTGGATTGTTACTAATTAAAATAGTCAAGGGCTTAAAGAGCAATCATAAATAGATGGGAAATTTACAGAAAGGGAAAGCAAATTACTGAGTGAATGTAATGCTTAAGATGTAGCATTTACAAAATTGAAAAAAATGTGAATATCAGCAAATGAAAGGAGGAGAATGAAGCTCCAGATTGAATAAAGAGGTTCCCTGTCAGGGCCCAGAAAGTCAATAACAAAGGAAAAGTTGGTTCATAGCATGTTCCTCTGTTTATTGTCAATAACAGGAGGCAAAGTATGTAGGTTTGTAGACAGTTTTTCAAACAGGTGCTTTTCCACACTCCCTTCCATTCTCAAGGTCCCTTCAGCAGTACCATTACCAAAATAAGCCCTGTTATCTGAATGATCAACAGTAAGTGCAGAAAGGGCCATGTACACAGTGGGCCAAGGCCAAAGGTAACAAAAATGATGGACTCAGATTAAAGAATCTTAACCAGTTAGTCACTTCAAGAGCCTTGAGGGCTGCAAGGGAGCAGAGCATTTGTCCACAATCCCCCAGATATCCAAAGGACTGAAAATAAAATGGCCACGTGGATGTAGGAATGTAGGAGATAGTAGATTGTAGATGTAGCATTGTAGATGTAGAATTGTGGTATACAATATATTGTAGATGTGAATGGTAGGTGTGTTATTATAATATCACTCTTCGACCCTACTGAGCAAAAGTGGTACAAAAAAAACCCTACGGGTGCTTCCGCACAGGCCCTTTAACACCCATTAAGCACGGATTGGGAAACGCGCGTCCGCATTTATGTGCCTTTTTAGCACACTTCCGGCCACGCGTGTCCGCATTGCACGTTCCTCTTTAATGCGGATTTCGGCAGCAAAACTGGTTTGGCGCCGCCGCGTGCGCATTAGAGGGGGCTATTAAGCACACTTCTGGTAGGTGCGTCCACACCTACCCGTGCTTAATCCGTGCTTAATGGGTGTTAGTTACACACCACATCTCAAGTGGTTTTGTGCCGTGAAAATGCATCCATTTAGGATGCGTCCGCATGGCGCAAGTGTAACTAACGAGGGCCCGCCATGCCTGGCTCCGGCGAGCCAATCATGGCGGGTGGGGGGAGGACCCTCCATCCCGGATCGGAGCTGGGTGCCACGCCTCCACACAGCACCCGCCTCTAATCTGGATCGGAGCCGCGTGGGTGGCAGCAGGGGTGCGGGGTAGATCCGGATCTCTTAGATCTAGATCTACCCCATTAATCCGGATCTGCTGTGCACCCGGAGCTATTAAAACCAGTTCCCCAGGGAACCGGTTTTAATAAATCCAGGTGCCATAGATCCGGGGGGGGGTGGTTGCCCCTGTGCAGAAACAGCCTACATGTGTTTTCCTATAGCAGTTGAGAGATGCACTTACAAATGCTCTTTAATTATGCTTTCAAACATGTGATACTACAGATACAAATGTGGAAATATATTCAAGAAAAAAGAAAATAGAGCCTAAGCCTAAGGCAAAAGAGCTACACATCACATGCACTTGGAGCAAGAATCTATGCCTCTGTGGAAAATCTGTTGTCATAACAATCTGGCACATTTAGGGGAGCTGGAAGGATTGCCGCCTAAGAAAGCAAAATGCAAAGGGAGCCAACTACTTATTGGTTTACAGATGAAAATGATAAAGTAGTAACAGGTAAAAAAAAAATCCCAGAGGGATTGTAACCGAAGCAGACAAGGGATATAAGTGGATTTGATGAAAAGGTTAATTAATTTAGTTTAGTTAGTATGTTGGTTTTGGCAAAAAATTAAAATTAAAGGGACTACTGTCCTAAACACAATCTGCTTGTTCTTTCTCAGGAGGAAAAAGAAAAGTGAGGGGCACTTAAAGAGACTGAAATGACAGTGCTGGGATTATCTGATTATAGAATAGTCCCATTCTGGCCAGGAAAGTCCTCAGAAAACCAGAAACACACTTTGGTGTCTGGTCTCCAAGGATCTAAGATTTCCCAGCCAACTATAGATCCACCAGGTTACAGTGCCACCCAGCCCACACAGAACCATCTTTGTAGTTAACATATAATGGGACACTTTGCCAAAGCCTTGGTCTGACGGTTGGGTAAATAATGCCCAATGCATTTCCACAATTTGCTAGAGACATCATTGAATATCTTACCATAGATCTTTCATGGCAAAGATAATAATCTGGTTATTATCTGGATGAGCAGAGTGCTCTTCTGAAGACTAATCTAACTGGGCGTCCCCATGGCAAGGATATTGTGAGGCAAAAGTCATTTCGCCTCATGAGAGTCCCCATGCAAAGTCCTAATTTGGGCTACATGAGGGACGAAAAGCACAAATCTGCGTTTAACCCCCCCCCTTTGCAACTGTTCTCACTGCGAATTAGCAGCCAAAGACGGGATCAGAGCCACATCGCGTCTCTAGTGGCTGAATTTCAAGCCCCTGTCATGGAGGTTTCTCTTGCTTCTCTTGAAGCCACAGCTTCAATTGTGTTCTTGACAGGAGGAGGAGCTGCTTGATCCTGGCTCTGTCAGAGCACAGGGAGAAGCTGCAGCTGAAGGGGAGAAGCAAGAGAAACCTCCATGACAGGGGCTTGAAATTCAGCCACTAGAGACAGGGAAAACCGCTCGCCACCTATGGATCTCTCCCCTCCCTCAGCCTCTGTCATCAGCTGAAGGAGGGGAT
>MTQE01001134.1:51715425-51733333 GCA_014337955.1 Aspidoscelis marmoratus | reverse complement strand
GGAAAATACTGTTGTTCCTAGACACAAAAAACATGATGACAAATGCCCCCCTTTCATCACCTTTATGCCCCCCCCAGCCCCCTTAATATGCACCTCTTTCCAAGGCTGGGAGGTAACAGGCAGCTAATTTGCTTCCCAATGCCTGTGAGCTCTGATGAGTCAGTCTCCCTGCAAGGAGCTAATTAATATGCACCTCTTTCCCAAGACTGGAGGTAACAACAGCTCTGCACCTTGGAAAGAGGTAAATATTAATTAGCTCCATGCTCGCGTCTCTCTTTTAATCATTAGCGGAGTTCTGCTTGTGCGCATGAGAGCTGCTATAACCCCTGACATGCACAGTTGCATTTGGGTTCATTTGAGGTGCCAGCATGCTTGCACAGCACCTCAAACAACCCTCAGTACTGGAAGAGGTGTGAATGGTTACTCCTCTGGCTGAAACAGTAAGGTTGCAGATGTATGTGGTGCACAATTTCATGCACCACCACTAGTAGCTACTGGGGTAGCTTCTAGGATGGCAGGATACTTGATGTGAAAACACCTCCTGCAACGGTAGATGGTGTTTTCCAGGAGCTACCCCAGCATCTACTAGCAGGCCAAGTGGTTAGTGGTCTGTAGATCATGACCGCAGACCAGAGAAAGCAACGTAGTAGGGTGATTTGGCTGTCTGTGCTGTGTCCTTATGCACCTCAAAACCAAGGGCCTTTCTGCACTAGGCCTAGCACCTGTCATTGGGGAGAGCTCTGAGTTGGAACACATAAAGGAACTGTTTCCTAACCAGAAAGGGCTCCTTCCATGCAGAAGGTCCCCCTATGGTGACCCCACATGGTGCAAGTGAAGCCTGCACAACGCGTGCACTTACCCCAACTAGCACTGGACGCTCCTCTCACACATCTTCCATGCTGGAGGGTCAAGTAATGTGCTGCACATGCATGGTGACACAGCACATCACACGGTCCCTGCGGTGAAGGCACCAGTGCACGCATCCTGGTGTTGGCACCAGGGCTGCAAAATGGTGGCACTTGCACACCCATCCTCACCTCTGGTAAATGTCTGGTTGTGTTGGGGAGGATTCATGTGCCCTAATCTTCCACAAAATGTGAACTTCCCCCACATCTCATCTAGCTGGTCAAGAGAGAGGCTTTGGTCCTGTTCACACTTATCCCTTTGTTGCAGTTCCAGCCACTCCTGAGGAGGTCTGTCCGGATGCTGTACCACCACTGCCATCTCAGAGCACCTCAGAGCTCACTACAGCTGTCCTGGTCTATAAAGGCAAATCTTGTCCAGAGTTTGGCTGGGAGCAGCTATTAAGCTCCCTTTTGCCAGTGTACACACACTCTTCCAGGTGTGAAGTTGTGTGGGGAGGGGGCTGCGCAGACATGCATCAAGGACCAATCACAGTGGCAATGTCTGAATTTTTGTGGCAGTAAAAAAGGTGAATGGAATTCTTGGCTACATCAGTAAAAAGTGATGGTTTTGCTCTTTTAGATCTCACCTCAGCTCCTGGGCACCTTATTTTTAAAAAGATTCAGACAAATTATATGAATTTCAGAGTAATGCAGCGAATATGCTCTGATAAAGAATAATGTAATTCCCAGAAAGGCTTGAGAAAACTGAATATGTGTGATCTTAAGAAGAGAAGGCTGAGGTGAGCAGGTGATGTAAAAGTACTCATGAAACATTTATTTATTTAAAACACTCCTATACCACTTCTCGGGCTGGGTGGGGGGGGATTAAACTTCTAGTACCAAAAAGAGGTTTAAAAAGGTCAAGAGAAATATGAAGAACCATGTTCAAAACAGTGCTAAAAAAAGCAAATGGGACAAGAAAATAAAGTAGGCATCTTAAGCTCTCAATGGAGTGAAAGCTGAGTGAAAAATAGGTCTTTTCAATAAGTACCTAATATGTATTATGGCATTACAAGACAAGCAACATGTGCTTACATTTCCCCTTCTGTACAGCTTTTAGTTATAAGAGCTCTGTTCTTTTTGGCTTTGTCTCCACTACTCCATGCATCCAAGAAGGTGTGTGCTGCAGCACTATATGCATGTTTGGTGGCAACAGACACCTTTGAAGTGATTGCACCTGTCATGTTGTAGAGCAATGGCTTGAAGAGACACTTCTAAAGCAGAGCAGTGTCTCTTCCCTGTAAGCCAGTTTGGCTTTGTGGTTCAAGTTCCGGACTTTTATCTCGTGATTACCAGGTTTGATTCCACATTCCTCTATGAAGCCAGCTGGGTGGCCTTGGGCTAGTCACAGCTCTCTTTCTGAGCTCTCACAGCTCCACATTGAACCTCTTTTGCCACTTCTTGCTATTGTGCTTTAGGCTGCGCTTTTAATTGCTGTTACTTCGTATGCTTAAAGAAAAGGAACGCTTTACACTGTTGTCTTAGCACATGATGAAAGGAATCTCTCACACACAGAGACACAGGCCCCTTCCAGACTAGCAGAAATAAATCTGCCGTTATATAAAAATTTGCAGCTTACCTGACTGTGACTGTGAAGCAACAACTCATTGTCCCCACCCGAAACGCAGGTCCGCAGCTTCCTCCTCAGCAGCTGCAAGACTTCCATGGCGCACATGGTGAGGTGCGCATCAGGTGGGAAAGGGCAGCCAATGGGAGCTGAGCTGCAGGCTTAGCTCTCATTCGCTGTTCTTGCTGTCCTGTCCAGACTAGCAGGAAACTTTGAATTTAGCTGATACTGCAAAGCAAGTGCTCATCGTTCCACAGTAAATAAATTCGAAGTAGCGGCAGCATAATGCACTACCACTATGAAGTATCAGGCATCAGGTATAATGCCCATGCCCCAACTGTGCATTGTGGTGTATCCGGCTTATGCCATGAAATGCAAGGGCTCCTAGAAATGGGGAGCAACAGCAGATTGCTGCAGCTCCTGAACACCAGCTGTTACGGAAGTTTTCCAGTTATCTGACCGGCCCAGATAACCAGGGATCAGGCCCATGTCTGGCCTGACCCTGAGTAGCTAGAAAATGGGGAAGGGAGAGAGAAGAGGCATGAGGCAGAGATCAGCTGGAAGAGAGAGATTTATTTCTGTGCAGAGCTTTAAGTAGCCCACTACAAGAAGGCGGGGAAGGAAGTGACCTCTGGATAAAATCCAGGGAGGTGATAGGTGGAGTGCATCAGCTGGGCAGGTCAGAAGTCCTTCTGATGTCACATCCTGTAGCCAGAGGAAGAGGGAAAGTTGTTGTCTGCATAGGCCATGCGGCTTGGTAGCCATTCTGCCCCCAGGCTAAGAGTCCAGCCCCTGCTGGTGTCGAGTGTGAACTGCAAGCTTGTGGAATTAGGAAGATTCTGCGGCTTGAGAATTGATAACCCTGTGCAAACCTTTACAATTGCAACAGCGCATCTGAATGTGCAATATACCCAAGTGTGGACACACCTACACAGACCCAGACACAAACAAACACACATGCTCCAAATCTAATAACAGTGGGAAATTTGTATTAGCTTACATCAGTTATGGGGAATATTCTAGTTTTTGGTTGCTTTTGGAAAGCAGAAGCTCAGAGAAGTGGAAAGAGCATGGGAAAATATAATGGAGAACATGCATACAAAGGCAAAATGGATTCTTTGTGAGATGTTGCAGCTTGCAGAGCATCTCACAAGAGCTGCATCTGCACACATTTAGAAAAGCAAGCTCAGAAGTATCTTGGATGTTGTAGCATAGGAATGCTAGTATTCCTATTCCACCTCTAATCTAGGTTAATGGCCAGAGGATGTATTTTGCAAGTACATTTTCTGACACTTAATGTGAATTAAGGTGCTAGCATTAACAGCTCTAATCTGATTTCCAGTTGCTTTTTTTATTTACTGTTTCCAATTTCAACCAAAGATCTATCAATCAATTAATTGGTGTATTGCCATCTTTACAAATATTGCTCAAGGTGTTTAGCAAAGAAAAAAAAGTAATCACTTTATAAAGAATAGAAAATGTAACAAAGTAAGAGCAATAATAATAATAAATAACAATAACAACAACAATACAGTATAGTCAGAAGAAATAGAGCAAAAGCGAAAGCAACTCCAGGGATGGTCTTCTCCTCTCAACCCCAGTCCATAGCAGCTTCAGTTCTTATTTGTCTTAGCAGGACAATGTGATAGTGACAAACAGGCACAGCTGAAGTTCCAAGCAGAGTCTGCATCAGCACAGGAAACACCAAGGTGGAAACAGAATCATAGAATCATAGAATGGTAGAGTTGGAGGGGACCTCCTGGGTCATCGAGTCCAACCCCCTGCTCAAGGCAGGATCTCCTAAACCATCTCAGACAGATGGCTGTCCAGTCTCTGCTTGAAGACCTCCATCGAAGGGGAACCAACCACCTCCCGTGGCAGCCTGTTCCACTGGTTGATCACTCTTACTGTTAGAAATTTTTCCTATGCTGGTCAAATGCCCCTCTACTCACCCCTCTGTCTTCAGAGCTGATACTCAGGCCCAGAATGCATGCTCAAAAGGCCGCAAATTTGTTTGTTTGTTTGTTTGTTTGTTTACATTAATATCCCACCCCATACCCGAAGGTCTCTAGGATGGTAACAACAGATTAACCAACAGATTAAAAACAAAATACACATTGAAAACAAAATACAGATTTAAAACACTTTAATATTTCAGCATATTTAAAACAGTATACTCCATATTACATTCCTAAAGATTTGGATCTTTACACTCTGTGCTAAAGTGCCATTTGTCCTAACAGTGGCAGAGAGAGTTCTAAATGATGGGGACACATTATGAGGGCAGGCACTCTGGGTGTTTGAATGCTGCACCCTTTGAGGGCACATTCCCATCTACAGGTCAATTTGGAGCAAACCCCAATTAGGGGTGGAGGCCTGGAACAGCACCGACAGTATTTTGGGCTGTTCTCAAACAGAACCCGCTGGTGCGCACAAGCACACCTGCGAGCAGCTGCCAGCTGCCGCCTCCTCAGCTGCCTTCCTTCCTTTTCCCTCCCCTATTTCAACAGGGGGAAGGAAAAGGCTCAGCTACCGGCTGTCCTCCTTCACTTAGCTTTAAACCAAGCCAGCCTTTTCTTTTCCCCTGTTGAAACAGGGGTAGGGAAAAGAAAGGAAGACAGCCAAGGAGGGGGAGGGTGGCAGGCACTCGCAGGTGTGCTTGTGCGCACCTGCGGGTTCTGTTTGGAAGGAAGGCAGCCGAGGACGTGAGGAAGAGGAGGCTGTCAGCGGCTGCCTGCCACCCAATGACACCGCATCTGAGAGGACAGCAGGAGACCGGGTAAGTGAGCAAGGGGGTGCACAGAGCGGAGGCCACCCCACGGATGCAGTGGCAGCAGGCGGCAAGCAGGGGGGGAGGGGAAAAGCAGGAGAGCAGCCGCTGATAGCCTCCTCCTCCTCCTAACATCCTTCCTTTTCCCCTTGGTTTAAAGCCAAGCAAAGAAGGACAGCCCTCGACCGGGCCGTACCCCCTCACTCACTTACCTGGCCACTGGCTGTCTGCCTTCACTCAGCTTTAATCCGAATCAGCCAGAAAAACCCCTGTTGGAACTGGGGGTTTCTTTCTCCAGATTTCTCCCGGAAAATCCAGAGAAAGAAAACTGCCGTGGGGATAGGGCTGGAAAATCCACGTTGGATTCAGAGTATTGGGGGATTAAATGGAAACCCCCAATGCCAAATCCAAATCCACCCCAGATTTTAGCCCCTATGGGAACGCACCCTAAGAGTCTTACTGGATTCAGATACTGGAAGATGGCAAGGATGAATAAGAATTTCTGTTCTTCCAGGCAGTTGAACTGTGACTCCCCCCAAGCAGCTGAGAAATGACTTGCCCAGTTCCTGCTTTTCAGGGTGGGTGTCCTTGCAAGAAAGCCACCCTTAAAATGGCAGGTGTATTGTTTGCACATGTGCTGCTATTCCCAGTCATGCAAACATCGCAGCTGGGAAGACAAAAAGCAGGGCTGTGTTATTCACCTTGAAGAATAATAACACAAGCTAGTTTGCATCTTTGGCGGCAGCAGTGTTACAGCAGGAAAGTTGGGGTGGGGATGCTTTTGCCTACACTAGAAGGAGCAAGTAAATTTTAAAAGGCGCTAGATTTATGGGGGCACCCTTGAACCTGTTTTACCACTTCTTTCTCCTGATTTTATGCTGGGTTGCTTGCTTGATAGGTTCAGGCCTGTGCAGATTCTGAGCCCTTTAAGCACATCCATGGCACTATTAGGGTCCTGTGCGGATCCTGCTTAAGGTGTTCTTAGAAACAGGAAAATGGAATTTCCATAATTCGTATGAAACCAAACTGAAAGGTAAGATTTGCATCCCAAGACCTTCTGACTAATAGCATTTGTCCTAAACAGCATGAAATACATTAGCTGTCATTCTATAATCACAAGGCCACTATGTTCATTTTATCTATTTTTTTTTAATTAAGGACCACATAATATTTACACAGGGCCATACTTCTTCCTAGCAGATCCAACCATACAGGCCTGTCTTGGTATTGTTTACACCGCCATCATCTTAAAATTAATAGCTTTCCAAGCCTCCTTTGATTTCCCTGTGACTGCAAAGGAAACATCTTAAATATATTCAAGGCTAAGTGTCATTTAAACTGCCTCTGATATACATGTTTTATTGTAAATTACCATAAACATGCTATGTGGTGATTGAGACAAATGCCCAAAGAGAGACTATGCATAAACAGAATAAGTAAATCTGTCTTATACATATTTAAGAGAATACATAAAGGAAAAGATAACCGTAAAGTTGGTTCAGGTAATAGAAGATATACGTTAAATTTCATTGTGATAAAACTGAAGTTTAAAAGGTATCGTATAAGTTTTAGATTTTTATTGCAGCCTATCACTAAAGACTTACAATCTTTCTGTTTAAATTTTAGCTTCATACATAACATGCAATTTGGTCTGGACACTGTCTTTGCATTCCCTGAAACTGTTTCCACCTGTCTACATCCATGATTCCTAGACTGCTTACAAAATGGAACTCTTGCTTTCAGACGTCTTTCTCTAACACTTTGAGCTCTTAGGAGTAGAGTGAATAACGACCTTTGGCAGGAATATATCTAGGAATCAAGAAAAACGGGTGGAAAAAGTAGTATATTTGCTGGGTCCTAACCAGATATTAACAGTGTGTTGTCTGCTGCCTGTACTACGAGGAAACAGAATCAAATATTGGAACCAAGTGTCCCCTGACATAATATGAGAAACCAGTTCAAGAGCAAGATTCTTCAACACTGTCCATGCAGTTGGAGTCAATGAAAATTATAGACTATTGCAGGTTCCAGTGTGTGAACCATCAGAGGGTGATTCTGCACTGGCCAGTCCACCAGACCAGCAAGTGAACTAGAAGCATAACTTCTACACAATGGTTCACTATACCAGCCTGTGCAGAACTGCCCATAGATACTCCAAAATCCCATGTTCTATGTTGGACCCAGTATGCTAGTAGGAAGAAAACAGATACACAGAAAACAATGCAGCTTTATTGGTGATTTTTTTTTCATGTAAAGCAAATAAAACTGTTGATGTGTAAGAACCTGTAATTACCAATAATTAAAAAAAATGCTTGTTTCCTTCTGAAATAGATGGGCCACTGGTTCTATGGTCACTAGCAAAGTGTCATGAGAAAATTCTGAGCCAAAAAGATGTGATACTGCAGACATGGAAATCCCAGTTTCATTAATAGCACAAGAAAAAATAAGAAACCTGTGAGGAGAGTATTGAGGTGATTACAGTATTGCTTCAGTCCCTCAGAAATGCATCCAAGGAGGGAAGAGAATAGGAAATCATTGGAATTCTCCAAGGATATTTCACCCTCAGCTTTATGCTCTGTAATACTGTGATTACAGCAAAGCTTACATAGGTGTGGAAATTTCTCACCAAGACAACTTTGTTTCCTTTTTTCGTATGTGTGTGTCCATCCACCATCTGCCCATTGATTGCATTTGATTGATCCTCACAACTATCATGTGACATAGGTCAAAGTAAAAAGGAGTAACTGGATGAAGGCTCAATGAGACATTGAACTCTGTGTTCTCCTTGGGCCTGCTTCAGCTTTCTAGCGTCTTCCTATCAATATAGCTAGAGCTATACATAAGGGTTTCTTTTTGAACATTCAAAAAAGAGTGCTTAAGAGGTTTCCAGAGTCTTATTAAAGTTTAAACAATGTGTATTCTACGTAACTGTGTTTTAAAATAGCCCAGTAAAAATAATTTCAAAATAAACCGAATTTGTTTGGAGAATAAGCTGAATCTAATTTTGCTCTAATGCAGTCTTTCATTCATATGAAGATGGTAGTTTTACATCCTTTAACTTCAGAATAAGCTAATAGATGTGTATACAATTCCATGGTAATTATTTCAGTTTATCTCCTCGTGCATATTTAAGAAACAGTGTGGGGATATGTATGTAATTAATATTAAATGATTTTGAATTTTAATTGGTTTTATTAACCATACTAATCAGATCCCTAGTAATTAGGTTACTGGAAAAGTTACAGGTCAAAACTTTCTGGAATAGCCACATCATTTGCCAGATTCATATCCAATGAATATTCAATTATTAGTTTTGTATACAGATTTTGAATCTGGCCAGTGCAGACAGCTTATTGTATTTTCCCCACCACCACTTATCCTGTATAATCCCTCAACATGTAGTACTGGCATGATGACAATCAAGCCGCTGGGCTTCTCTAAGCCAATGGTGGGATTTGGCCAACTGAAAAACATTCATTGCTTGTATTTGAAGTTTTGCTTTCCAAAACAAACCACTGGGCATGTGTCTTAGAATAAAGATGCATTTGTTCATATGTGGGAAATGATCCACTCTTAAAGTCCCTTCAAGTTATACCAATTGCCTCACAGCATTACCATTGCTCAGGTTCAGTCTTGGACTCTGATTCACCTTTTCTGTGCAGACCCAGAAATAAAAGCCAACAATGCCAAAGCATCTGACTGGGCGCAATTATTCCAGTGTGCTGAAAGTAGAAGACTTTTTGGGTGTTTTCACACCTTCACTTCCCCAGAACAGTATCCCAGGGACAGATCTGACATCCACACGTTGGGATGCCGACTCTATCCCAAACCTCATCAGTGTTTCCCTATGAGCTGGCAAGGTGCAAACCGCCTCCATTACAGAAGTGACCAATGGAGCTGCGCCACAGCAACCTTTGTAGAAACCACGGTGGTGTCTCCAGGTCCACTCCAGCGCTCTTCAGAGGCTGAATCAGCACTTCTGGTTCTGCACACGCAGCTCTCCATCTGGGGATCATGCAACATGGTGGGAGCTGCATGTGAAGAACCAGAAGGCTTAGGAGGAAAGCTTGCAGTGGCAACTGTGATGGCAGCAATGGCAGGTGAGGGGTGGGTGGGGAGGGAGGAGTGGAGGGGTTGCTTTGTTTCATGCAAGAATATTCATGCATGAATACAAGCCCCCCCCCCATCCCTGTTCACGGAGGGGATTCAGCCAAAGCCCAATATTCCCACATTTGATTCACATTTGAATCAAATGTGGGAAATTGGCTTCGTGCTCACCACCAGGATGCAGGGTTGTCCCAGCCCTGCCACTAGTATAGAGTAGCACAGTAGGAAGCTGCTTCCAATAAAGAAGTGACTCCATGTAATGCAGATGCAATATCTGGGAGTGTCCCCAGAATTCCCCCTGCAGGTAAATGCAAATTTGCTCTTTGTGTGTGCACCAAATACAAAGTGTGGTTGAACCACAGTACTTGAACTATTCAGATTCATTTATCCATTATGGAATCTGTAAGGCTTGTAATGACGAACTACAAAACAGAAGTCTGAGTTTCTTGCATTTCTTGTAGCTAGTAGGGATGGCTACCACTTAAATATGCATATAAAGCACTTTTCTTCCAGCTGTTTTTCAACTAAAGCAAAACTATTTTTATAAAAAGCTTATTTCTTTACCATGCTCCACTGGAACAGATAAACTGTTGCTATTGCTACTGCTACAGTTTAGCCTGCTTTACAGATGTGACTTAAGATTTCTTCTTTTAGCATTAAATAATGTTTGTTTGTGAAAATGATCATGAGCATGCCTCTGGCATTCTCTACATGCCCACTGCCACTCTAACTGCTGAACAGAAGTTTGAAATAAGATTTTAAGGTTGTCACTAGAACTGGGGAGCTGAGACCAAGGAAAGATTGGGACGGACAGGCATGTGGCTTTGTTCCTCAACAATAGAATTTATTGAGAATTGGAAGGGACAGGAGACATTAAATCAATACATGAAACAACAGGCAAATTAACATTGAACAGAGCAATTCATTTAGCACATTCAATAAAGCACATCAAACAGGGAACTAACAACATTATAACCTACCAATTTTAAAAGCCCAAGGAGAATGGAAGGAAACCCCAAACAGTATCTTATGTTAACCCTAGGGAATTGGCTACAGAGCGCATGACATGCAGGGAAAGACAGATGTATCCATTTTTCTTCCTGAAGCAAAGAATGTGAGAGATGCTAAAAAGAATACCAACAGTATTCCCCATAGTTTGCAGAAGGTGGCCAGAGAGGGAGGCAAAGCAAGGAACTTTACCATTGAAAAGAAGGTGAAGGTAATCCCTGTTCTGTTTTTGCTTTTTTTCCCTTATGCAATCAGTCCAAAGAACACCAGTTGAGAAATCAACTAACCACCATTCCAGTTAGCTTTGGCTGGTCCCTTTTCCCAGTGAAAAGACAGAGCAACCAAATAGAAAGGCAGGTGAGAAAGGAAAAGAGTAAAATAAAGAGAGAGAGAGTCAATTCCCTTCTCAGTAATTTGGCCAGCCAGATCAAGGCAATAAGCCAGAATCATTTTTACAGCAGGCTGTACATGAATTTTGTGGGGAAAGGATGGTTGGAAAGAATGGTAGCCAGAATCTAAATGACTATTAGGTTTTCTCCTATTGGAGCAGGACAACATGATTTCCTTTCTGTTGTCAGAGGACCAAAGTGAGAGGATCCCTCATCAGGAGAGGCTCCTAGTTCCTCTATCTAACTGCATTAGTGAATCTCAAGCAACACCTGCATGGTCCCTTGGACAGTGCCAGACGTGTGCCCAGGCCACAGGATCTGCATTAAACACATGCCATGTGAGGCACCGCCTCCTGAGGACCACAGTGGTTACAGGGACCCCTCAACATGCTTGCTCCTAGACTGAGTCTCCATTCCTGACACTCCCACACAGATACCCAGCACTGGTAAGAAAGAACAAGGCTCCACTTTGGAGCACAGCAACATTTCACTGAATTCCAAAAGATGGATCCCTTTCAGGGCTATTTCCAAGGGCTCGGTAAAATATCCCCAGTTGCATCTTTGAGGCCAGGGAACAGGCCAGTCATCATGTACATAGCTGCCAGCATGCTACATGCTGCCTGTCAACATTCCTGGCCTGGGACACTTCTCCAAGGTTTGGGGTGATCTCTAGGGCATGTGTTATGGGCACTTGTGAATAGCTTGTCTCAGTGTCCCCACAGACTAGGTAGTAAGAGCTCATGAGAAGAATCACACTCTCCTGCACTAATATTTCTAAGGAATTGGGTCAGGTCTAGTGAATGTCCTCCTAAGGAAGCTCCACAATCTGGCCTTCAGATTCACTTGGCAGTGGTTTGGCAAAGCCAGTGCCTACCCCTGACTCCTGTGCCAATAGTCCTGCACTGCAGTGTGAAGTTGGAGGCTGGACAAAATTGCAATGTGCTTCCTCTGTTTTGCCTAGGAAAGAAGAAGATGCTCAAACAAGCCAGGCATGGGGGAATCCTCTTTACTGGAGCAAATGTCCAAGAGAGATCCAGAAGTCTATATGCCCTAATGGGCTGATGAAATCTTCCAAATTTCTGGGCCAAACAGAGCTTTTTTATACATCAATAGCCTAGTTCACTCAACAGCACCTCATCAAAGGAGGGAGTTGGCTACCAATCCAACTCCAGGGTAACACAATAGAGGGTACTACAATAGCTTGTATTTTGCTTCTTACAATTATGATCTTTTCCCTCTTGATTGCAATTTTGTCTCCAATGAGTTACAACTTGATTGGCTTATGAGTTTACCCTAGAAGGAGCTGTTTCTTGTTTATCCCTTAGGCAATGCTAATCTGAAGGTTTGTGAAAGCACTGATGATCTGAACTGTTGAAGACTTGTATACATGTAAAAATGATCTAGGCAGGGAGAAATGGATAACTGTATAGATGATATTTTGTTCTTGTCCAGAGACTTCCCATTCCCTAGCGCACCACTCTGTATTCCCCGCCTGACAGCAGTATGCTAATGTAGAGTTCTATGTGTGGTTTAATCAGCACTTGGAAAATAACTGAGTTTTCTGGAAAGTTCTGCATTGTAAAACCTTCCCCACCCCTGAAGACAGATAATAAAGCTTTCAGGTAAAAGTTAGGAAGCAAGTTCATGCACGCTGTTACACTTACTGTAACTGTTTAAGATCCAAGGGGAAATTTGTTTTGTTTTGGTTTGTTCCTGCTCAGTTTAAATCTCTGGCAAAACTATTTCTATGCAAAGTTAAGAAAGGAATTCTAAAAGCAAGACTTTACTTGAACAGTTTGTTATCAGTGAAAACTGTTAAATCAAAGCACCTTTTAGCTGGATGAAATTATACTGCAGGACTGATGAGCAAGGAACAATCAGTAAGCATATTCTTTTCAACACAAGAGAAATGCAATGTTTATTTAAGCACACATCCACAAACTGTCCAAGAAAAAGCCATAAGGAGGTAGATTTTTATGGTGGTGACCACATGTACCCACATGGAAATCCTATCTCAACCGCATTTTAGTCAGGAAAATGTGTGGCTGGAACACAACCAAAAAATGGACCACATTGGATACAACATGTGGTTTGCAAACTGCCTGGTACCTCTGTCTTCTGTGAGAGGTGAATTTCTCCACCTCTGCTTTGAAGCTGGTGGAGCCTTCGGAACCGTCAGTGGACGTTGTATAGGATGGGCCATCGCAAGGCAGACAGCCCTGTCCTACTCCTGCACCAACCCATCCTTCAGTCCTCTTCCCTGATCACACCCAAAAAATGAAAACAGATTAACCCTCTACAACCGTCTGAGAACTGTAAAAATCAGGGCTCAGGAAAATACATTTGAAAGGAGGAAACTCCACAAATAAAACAGATAGGACTAAAAAGGTGTGAGCAGACCAAAGATAATCTGAAGAAGGATTGAAGTGAAGGTTTGACCGCAGCCTAGATGTTGTGAGACATCAAGCCTTGCTTCAAATTTAGAAGAATTGGCTTTCCTCCCCCATTTGAGTGGACTGAGACATCCGGTGGCAGCAGGCGCCCCATGGTGATTTTGCTGACCTTTCTGCTGGTACAAAGTTTTCTATTCTTCTCCCCACAACAGGCACCCTGTGAGGTAGGTGAGACTGTGAGAGCTCAGAAAGAGACCCGTGACTAGCCTAAGGTCACCCATCTGGCTTCATTGAGGAGTGCAAAATCAAACCCAGTAACAAGAAGATATTATTCTGGCACTCTAACCACAAGAACAAGTGTTTCCTCAGGCTTGTGTGTTGGTGAGTCCTCTCATTGAAGGAGCCTCCGTGAGGGCCAGTAACTTAAGAACACCTGAACAATATTCCTGTGAAGTAATAGTTGCAAGTTTGGAATCCCAAACAGGTGTATGATGCAAGCAACGAACAAGTGCTATAAAGAGTTATGGTTTATGTGGCCCCGTGTGAGGGAATAAAGCCAATCTAATTGTGACAATCATTAGTCTTTTCCTCAGGCAGAAACTTTAGCAGCTGAGGGAAGCTAGAAGGACTCACGTGAGTCCTTGATTGTCTCATTACCCCAGCCTCTTGTCTTCTGTGTTCAGACAGAGGTTGTCTAGGACGGTAGTCTCCATAGAAGAGCATGCTTTTCCTGAAAAAGAGGAAAGTAATGTCAGTGCTATTTGGGCCACGAGCACCACACTTCGCCATCTTGAAGGATCCTGTTTTGTACCATACAGTCTGATTAGGGCTGAGATGAGGAATCTGGTTCTCCTACAATGGAACATTCTTCAGTCGCAATTTAAGTTTTTAAGTAACTGATTGCTAGATAGATAGGAATGTGTGATAGGAATGTTTCTGCACCTTTACTCCCCCAGGAAAACTTCCCAGGGAAGTGAAGATGGGGATACATCTGACCTCCACCCTTTGGGATGCTGGATCTATCCCTAATCTTGCTAGCACTTCCTTAAGTGCTGATGCAGTGCAAATCGTCTCTATTATGAAGATAATCATGAAGCCATGATAGTGGCACCAATGGGTCCACATGGCACCATTGCCACGATGCCAGAACGTCACAGCACTAACCATGCCTGTGGCACCCGTCCCCAGGCTCCCTTCGAACTTCCTCCATCAGGAAGAAGTACAAATGGAGCCACATCAGGAGGCAGGTAGGGATAGATATAGAACAGTTTGAACTGCTCTACATCTACATGCATGGGGGGAACTCCTGGATGTGTGGAGTCAAGGCCCTGCACAATGTGGATGGATCGTGTAAGGGTTCCCCCCATATTCATCTTTTTGACAAGTGTGAAAAGGATGATAGATGGGGAAGACAGGTTGTTTTACTTTGCTACTGAACACCCATATATACTTGACACGATTTTGCCCAGCTACACCAGGTAGCTTAAGGTACAATAGAGGCTATGACTTGACAGTTATGGCAGGACACACCTGGGGGCAGGCGGCTCTGTGGAAGCACCCTCCCTATGATGCTGCCGGGCACATCCATGTCTCCATTTTCAGCATGCAAGAAACTCACCCTCCAAGTCCTATTTTGTGCCAAAGGACTTGCCAGCATCCTATGCCATGAAAATGAAGAGATGGTACCCCAGAAAGCCCACTGAGATAGCTGGGGCAGCACGTACATGCTAGGAAACTTTTTTTCAACATGAACAATTTTCCGCAGATATATTTTCTTAGCAGATCCATTTTTTCATTCCCCCAGAGATTCCTCAATACCATCATTGATCTAGATGAGTTCTGCAGGCATAGCAAAGAAAACTTTGTTATTAAATTTTTGGGTGTGATGTGTACCTTGGGATTGCAATAGAGAGGTTTTCATTGTTTCTAGCCATTCACTTACTTTCCTTATTCCATAGCCTGTTTATGATCCCCTTCATAGGGAAACAAATATGGTATAGGGTTTCTGTGACAAGTTGTATTTACAAACTTACCTCAAACTTCTAGAAACAGACTGATATCAAATAGTCAGGAGATAAATCCAGAACATCTTTTGTGATCCTTCAACACTGTCTATAAATCATGTATATTTCCTATGTTATTTTAAGTAATTATATCTCTTTTTTTCCCTTTTCTCTACTTCTATTCCTTGGGAGACAAAAGTAAGAGATCAAAGTTTCTAGATTCATCCATCCTCTTCACTTTGTTTTTTGGTGCCAACCCACTAAAATATGTACATTTTCCTTTCCATTAAATCAGGTGCCAATCCATCCATAACGCAAACTCTAAAGCTGAATAGATATGGAATTGCTCTCTATATAACCAGAAAAGGATATCAATCTCTCTCCCTCATAAAAGAATCATGGTGAACATTTATCTTAGTCTCACTAATAAAATGTGCTTTGCAAAAATTCATCCTCCATGTTGGCCAATGCTAGTAAGTCAATATGACAGCAAGGAAGAAATCAACACAATTTTTTTTTCCAAAAGCAGTGGGTGTTGTGCATTTTTTAAAAGAACCCTAAGTTGGCTGGAAAAGTGACAAATATATATAGGGCTTCCATTATTTCACAAAGAGCCCTCCAAGCTTAGAACTGTCAGTCACGAAATAAATGTACAGGCCTTCTCTAACTTGTAATAATTCATTACCTGCAGGTATCTAATTAGGCCAGAAGTAATGCCTTGTTTATTACAAGAGGCTAAGAAATCTACAAACTTCAGAGATTCTGGCAGACATCACGAACCACAAGAGAACTTCTCTGCACGCAAATTGTGAAACAGTGTTGGAGAACGTGTGTAGCCAGTTCAAAATTGTTTATCCTCCAGAATCAGAAAGCCAGATGAGTTCTGAAATATGACATTGAGCAAATATATTTCATCCTTGTATTTGTATTCTCAACCATCTGAATCAGCACTAGACCTCTGACGTAAAGTATCATTCAGCCTTGGTTCATGTAGTTCTTTTTTAAGTACCATTGGTTATCCTCAGAAGAGCTCCACAAAGAAGGTGTGACAGTTAGTGACTGGCCTAAGTCCATGAAGACCACATTTCCACTACCTGTTGGAGGCACTCCCATTATCCAAAGAAGGTGACCACTCCATCTCCATTTCCAGTGGCAGCAGATGCCCCATGGTGATTTTGCTGACCTTTCTTCTGGTACAAACATCTTCTGAGGTGCCTTATAAGGAAGGAGATTTTTTCCCAGTTGCATCAAAGGGCTGCAGAAAATGGAGCCTCCATGCTCTGAAATGTAGACATGAAGGGCCCTGCAGAACAAGGTGAGCCCCCAAATCCACCTGGAATAGAGCAATCTTCCCTGGGAGTGGAAGCAAAGCCCAAATGAGCTTTATAGCCAAGCGAGCAATCAAATCCTGCCCTTCTGGATTCCAGTCCTAATGGAATATTTGTGTTTGTTTGCTAAGACTGCATCCACACACATTTTTTTTAAAAAAACCTTCTTAATGCACCTTAGAAGTGGTAGCATGCAGAGACACGTGTTCCCATCCCACCACTAATCCACCTTAAAGGCCCCAGAAGGCGTTTTGGAAGCACATTTTCTGGCATTGGATATGAATTAAGGCTCTAACATGCAGACACTGACACTTCTAAGCTGTTTTGGAGCTGCTTCTTTTTTACTGTGTCCAAATGCCACCTGTAAGTCCAACTAAATCCCTGATTACAGAAATAATAGGAGTTGATTCAAACCAAATGTGATCATTTGTTCATATAGCTCAGTTCTATCTCCAATAATCGCAATGCCTGTCCTGGGTCTCAGAGAAGATTCTTTCTATGGGCGTTTTTCCACTAGCACTAGAAGTACCCATTAAGTACCTAATGGATACTTCTAGTGCCAGTGGAAAAACACCCTATGTGTACCTAATGACACTGGAGACTGATTGTGAGTGCAGTCTCATATGACCCTGTTCACACTTAACTGGGTGGAACAATAGAACTATACCATTCCAGTACAGTTAAGTTCAGGAACAGGGACTGGTATCCAAACCACAAGCGCCAGCACTGTTTCCAACTTAACTACAGGTGCTCACAGCATGGATGGTCTGTCTCAGATAGTCCAAATCACCATAGCAATGCTCGTGGCAACTTCTGCCACACACCAGGCTGTTGCCATGGTGATGATGATGTGCTGCATATTTGGACAGCCACAGTCACACCTCCACTTCTCCTCATAGCTTCACACCTGAAATGCCGCCAACTGAGGGCATCTAGTTTTTACTACTCCACAGCTTTAGAGAATTGAGCTAGTCCAGGACACTCTTGGACACTCAGCGAAAGAGGCGGTATGGAACAACTCAAAGCATTCCAGAACATCCTGCATGGTGTGTACAAGCCATATATGCATCTCAGATGTTCCACAACTGTACTATGGCATATTATCTAATTGTGTCCACCCCTTCACATATTTTGTTTAAATATATGAAATGCATTTTCACACTTCATGTATCATACCTTCCTATTGATGTCAGCTGGCAGCTAAATAAGGATTCCAACTTGGCTTTTTCTCACTAGAGGTGGTTCCCAGCAAGAAAGCACAGACACACCTATGTTTTCATTGTAAGTGGCATACTTCCTTCACCAGGAACCCTTCATGAAAATGCATCATACAGCTAGCGTAGCCATACCCTGCGTACTGTATATCAATATATCTGTTAAGGAGCTTCTTTGACATACAGTGGTACCTTGACATACGAGTTTAATTCGTTCCGTAACC